>CM068719.1:26650885-27250885 GCA_035079005.1 Fraxinus americana | reverse complement strand
TTCGTCATGACATGACTTTCTATTTATTGTTTTGGCTTCTTATACATATCTTACTGTTGAGTCTCTCGCTCTTTCACATTTCTTTTACAGGTTTATGGTGGGAGAGGTGAACAATCACAAAGGCAAATCCATTTAGGTGGTAGTGCTCAGCAGGTGAAGCAGCTATCTGTTTTTCTTTTATTATTTCTGGATAGTAAATCAATTAGCTATCTGTCCTTATTTGGCCTCACCACAAGAAACTATGTCCATGGCCATTATGTCGCTATCGCAAGAACATAGCGATCGAAGAGCTATGGCTCAGCTGCTTCGCGTATTGCACCGTATTGCCCGAAGGGGGCATGCTGCAACAGCGTAGGTGAGGGGAATCTCATACAAAGGAGATGACACCTACTTGTCTAAATGTGGAAGTAGAGTTGTCTCCAGTTAATAAGTAGGTGTTTGTGGAGTTTATGTTATTAACTGGGGCCTAGACAATATTTAAAAAGACTAAATTGGGCAACCTCTCGTGGAATTTTGAGTTGTAAGCTTATAAGCAAACCAATAAAATACTTCAAAAGAATTTTAAAATGTTAAAATATTCTCATAATAGACCATAAATCATGTTGAAAATTCATGATATAACATATTAACAAAATTTAAAGTCTAACTTGCTAGCGAACATAACACAGATAGATAAAGTAACGAATAATAAATTCTCAAATAGTGATCACATAACAGAGTTATCTACCGTTAGTTGTCGAAACAACCTAGTCTCAGATGTCATCATTGTTAATAGAATCAACGGAGCAAATATATTTAGTTCCTGTATCCTCACTACTATTAGTTTCTGCACTTTTTTGGTCATTGTCTATGATGGGTGTTCTTCTTGCCTTCCGTGTAAAGGCAGGAAAAATAAAAAAGAAAGCTTAAAAATCCCGTAAAACCTTCTGGGTGATAATAAAGTTGTCCAAAAAGCTTAGGCAAACGATAAAAGGTTCAAGAAGGCAGAGAAACGATTGCATACTTCAGCTTACCTTAAAGCATAGTCTTAAGGCGTAAGCCTGTAAGTTCAACATCAATTCCCTTGGATGTGTCGATTGTAAAATGAGGCATAAGCTTTGACAAATGGCACTTTAGGTGTAAGCTTCGAGGCTTTCAATGGAAGTCTCACATTTTGTGCCTCAAGGAGAAAGCATCAGTCAGATTTTACAACAATGGTTTGTTTGTTCAAATAATTTCTGTGATCTTCACTAAGTGCCTGGGACCAGTCATTTTATCCACTAGTGTCTAAGTTGATTGGACAATGTTTATGCACGCAGTAAGTTCTTAAATTTTGCTACAAAGGTTTGTTGTTAATGATAAAAGACAGATTATTGATGCCAATGTTGTGTCTACAGGTTGCCCTTGCAAAGCAACGGGTCGATGAATATGTATATGCTGAATTGATGAGACAAGCTGGTGGTCAACTGCCACAAGCAGCTAGTCAACTTCAACAAGTTGCTACACAACAGACAATGTAAGTTACTTTCATTTTTCCCATTCTGATATGTGTCAGCTGGGGCCTGATTCAGGTCTAGCCACAGTCTCAAAGATTCTTTATTTGGACCAAAAAGTTATGTGTTTTATTGCCTGTGCAGGCCTGACATGTCAAATACCCCGTACCAAGGATACGACAATGCTCATGCATTTTATTCGAACAGGTTTATCACATAGAATCTTAAAACTTGACATGTTTGTGTATTGCTTTTGTACATTAATTTACTCTATATCACCTTGTTGTCAATACAGTTTGTGTTTTGTAAACAATACTCTTTCCTGGGTAAAAATGAAATTAGTAGTAATTATGTAATTGCTCTAAATGTGTTTTGAAAAAAAAAAAAGGGATGATTTTTGTGTTCAAATCGGTATGATGTGTATTTTGAATATGTCAAACTATAATAAGATAAATACAATCTTCAGTATCTACTATGTTACTACAGGCATTTGTAGTAGTGACACTGACTAAGCCCTTGTTTGGCTCCCATTATAATGAGATTTTAGAAATAATGTATTTTGGAATAGTAATTTTTGGGAGAATGTGTGGTTGAAAAGAAGAGACAAGAATGTATTAAAATTTTAATGGGAGCCAAACAGGGGGCTAAATGATATTTTAATCTTTGTATTATTATTATTCTAAATGGTTGAGAGTATTCATAATAAAAGGCCGTGTTACAATAATGAATAAACATCCATGGCTCTGTTTATTTATTGGGTGGTAATGGGAGCGATGAAATATAAACCCCAAATTGCTGTTTGGTCACACTGTATTGGACAGGATTGGATAATATAAAGAGCAAGATCTTTATTCTGCTTTACTGGATATTGCTTCCTATTCATTCCTCCCTACCAAACATGTTATTGGTGAAACATTAGTAACTAACCTTGCTTCAGTGTGCTTGTACATGGGATGGAGTTAACAGTTATTTACTTTGTGATAAATCATTATACTCATCTTTTGATATTTTAAAGAGAGTTGCTGAATTTATATTTTTGGTGTTTACTGTTTATAGAAAAAAGCTGTAGACATTTATGTTATGTGGGAGGAAAGAGTTGTCGAATGTTATTCTTTCTTAAACCGATTGCCTTGCATCTCCTGACGTTATTGAAAATGTGACCCCTTGACTAACAGAAAAAATCGAATAGATTACTGCAGAATAGTGTGTGCATCAACGGAGTCCTTTTTCCCCCAACTTTTAATATGCGACTAACTGGGTCCATTTTTTAATCCTGCAGTAATTACGAAGCTGGAATGATGACGTCGGTTCCTACACTATATGCGCCAACTGCAACAAACCAAGGACCTCCGTACTATGATCATCAGACTTATAATGCACCGCCGATATAGGTGGGAGGAAAAGTTCCTCTTCCTTTTTTCTTTCAGTTGTAAAAGTTATGAAATATGGTTACTTTGACCTTTTTGTTTATTTCAGTTTGTATTGTATCAACACTATTGTTATATATTTTGATTCTAGGTTGTCAACGGCCATTCATACAATACTTAACGGTATCTTGATGCCAGTTCTGTAGAAATAGGAACACTTATCTGCAAAAAGTTGAGAGGGATCATTTGGTGCCTGTTGTGTAGGCATGACCTGTGAGCCTTTGTTATATGAAAGTACAATTGGGTCATTGACACGATGTTGAAAATTACGATTAGATCTTATACAAAACGTTATTTGCATCACGCCTGCTCATTAGTGCTTTTCGTACTATTGTGAATTCATACTATTTATGGGTTGTTTTGTTTGAATAAAAATTACTCCCCCGTCTCAATTATATAGGTTTGTTTCGTTCTTTACACGGATTAAGAAATTTTCTTTAATTTCATTGAAAAATTAATTTTTGTCAAGATCTTTTCTAATTTACCTATATTATATTCAGTATGTAAAATTAAATTATTGTTGGAACAAATAAAGAATTTAAAGAAGAAGAAATGAGAGTTGTTCCATATTTTCAAGAAGTGAGAAATGTGTATATTTGGATGATTTCAAAAGTTGGCATATTAAGTGGAGAAAATTTAAGAAGGGTATATTGGTAAATGAACACAACCAAATATTTTACATTGGGAAATATGCCTATATATTTGGGACAAGAGAAAAAGGAAACTCGGCCTATATAATTGGGACGGAGGATTTAGATTTTTAGCTGATTTTAATAGAAGTAAAATATGTGGTTGATAAAAAGAAATTAGGGTTACATTTATATCAGGGTTTACATTGTAGTGTACATAATGTCGAAGTGACATTTCCTCATGACGGGCGGAAATACAATTATTTTCACTGATCAATGATGAAATGTCACTTGGCCATTATGTAAAAGTTATTAAATGTTTGGTTAAAAATGAATTTTAAGAAATGAGCGAATAGGGCACATTTTTTATTCTTAAAAAAAATGAGCGAAATAGGTATCCAATAATCTTAGTTGTTAGATCACATCATTCAGCAAATAGGGCACATTTTTTATTCTTAAAAAAAATCCTTAAATTCTGTTTTTCTAAGCAACAGCACAAAATCCAAGGGCACCTACTCGTGTAATTTTAACCATATTCAAAGTAAAAAGAATAATCACTTAATTAGCAACACAAATCTTGATTATCTCATTGCACGTGCGCACGCGAATTGGCATGGCTGGATTACATCTATTAATACGGGGTTTTAATGTACTGAAAATTAATTGTTTTTGATTTCCAAGCAAATGATTGTCAAGTATAAGATGCCCATTTGTTCTGACCATGTTAACATGGAAAGACCCGCGCACGTGTGCTTCGCTGTTTTCCACGTGCAACGTTCGTGAATTCATGTCACGTGACGTATAGTTGACAAGGTTGTTAGAGATTAAACTATATCGTCAACTGGAGTATTGTCGAACTTGCTCAAAAACATTTGATTAAATAAATATCAAAAGGGTGAAGAGCAAATTCTAACTCATGTAAAATGTACTGAGTTAACAAACGAACACAATACTCGGAGATCATGTTGACACACAATACTCTATTAAGTAAACAATACAATAAACAAAATTATAACTTATTTTTTCAATATTGTTAAGTACTATCCATTCCATCGTTTTTGTGCATGTTTAATAATCCGAACAACTTGTCCCCAGGGCACATCTTCAAGTATTTCAAGTGGTAAAAAGGGAAGGTGGAAAAACTCCAGATTTGCTTGAGGCTGTCGCGTCAAGGGTTCGAATCCTGAAATATGAATTTGATTCTTGGGTAAGTGCAAGTGTACAAGCAGTCTTCCACCATATACCATTGGAGGCATAACCTGCGATTTACCTCATTCACCAAGGTCCAGAGCATGGCAGGTGAGGGCCGCCAATGATGCGGTTCATCCTTTTTTAATAATCCGAACAACTTCTGCATTCAACCATAGAGGAATTTTCATCTTATAACATGTCGTTCTAAACATATATACTTTACAACAAGATATATGTTTTAGTTATTAGACATGCCTTTTCACGAATTTTGGCTTATTAGACAAACTTTTTAATTGTTATAATGGACCCTTTATTTGAAAATTTAGGCATTTAATTCATACCTTCACTTAACTTTTGCATTTTCACATCAAAATATTTTTTGCATTAATTTTGAGTTTGATTTTTCAATATAAAGAAAGTTCTAAATATTGTTTAGTTCGTGATGTTCGCAATTTTGCTTGTTTCTACTATGAGGTGTGGTTGTTGTATCTTGATAAAAAAGTGTCACAATCCGTTATTATATGTGCAGGATATTATCACCTCAAGGAGAAAAATATATCTACTCATATTTGAATGCACATGTTTAAGTAGTTAGAAAATTGAAATATAGCCCCTGTTTGGGACCAATTTTTTACCTCATTTTAATGAAAATTTCAACCGTTACATGTAGCAACATTCCCAACTTTTGACTGCACTATCTCACGATTGGACCCATGCGTTGGAAAAAAAGGGTCAAAAAATTAATTCTCGTGTTCAAATAATGGGAAACAAACGGGGCGATAGTTTATGCATGACTATTTCCAACGACATATTATATACATCAAGAAACTTGTTTTCTCTGTCACATCACTTGGACAAGGTCCAAAACATATTAGCAAAATGGTTAAAGTCTTTTGTACACTCATTTATTACACTGTTGTTGACATTTGTTGTATTGTCAATAAATAATTGATTGAAAAAAATTATTTTCTTTTTAAATTGTCCAATTAAGAGTGTGTTTGGTAGGGATTTTTGAGGGATGAGTTGATTTTTGAATAGTGATATGATGGAAAATGTGTGGTTGAAAAAGAGGAAAAAAATATTGATGTGATGGAAAATATTATTTTATTGAAGAATTGATTTACTGTAAAAAATGAGAATCTGTACCAAACAGGCTCTAAATAATGTCACATAACAAATGTAAACTTTGACGTACACCAATTTTATCGAAACTATTGCAATTTGTTAGGAGTTCTTTTTATAAATGAGTGATGAGAGAAAAGTTTACGGAGTTGGGACCGATTTGACGTGACCAAAAATCTAGAATTGGGGAAAATAGGAGGTAGCAAGAAGGAACCAAAATAATAAAAATACAAAAGTAATTATTACATTTCTGTGTACTTTCACGAGCAGTCTTTGTCTCATCATTTCCTAATGACCATTAATTTCTTCCATTATTCTCTTTTGTCTTTTTCATTTTTGCTTTATTTACCATTAAAATAGGAAATTATTTCTCCATCCGCCCCACAATGACATACATTTATTTTTGTCTGACACAAGTTATATATCACTTTTTATACTGAGAATATAGTTAGAGCTTACTAAAAATTCAATTAAAATTGAAAATATAATTGTTATTGGATCCTACCCGTCTAATAAAAGTCAATAATAACGGTTAATTTTTCAATTTTAATTCGATTTTAATTTCTACCAAACACACTCTTAATTTTTTAATTTTTCTAAGTGCTCTTATTTAATGTGTATTGTTATTAAATATTTTTTTAATTATATTAATTACGTTTTCTTAATCTGTATAGAAATGAAAGCAAAATCATCTATGTGGGATGAATGGAGTACCAATTTGGTGTTAGGTCAGCAAGTCATCTCTTCATCTTGGTCAAAAGTTATATTCAATATACCTATTGACAACTGTTCAAAGGTCTTAAATAAAATGATAATTCCATTTGTACAGAATGTAGGTTTTCGAAAATGTACCACCCTCTCATATGCGTGCGGGGTTCGAGTGAATAAAAAACTCTCAAATGCGTGGTCTCCACATCCTATTATGAGTGTAAAGATTGTGTAAAAAAGAGAGTGTACATATAGCTTAATCCTAAATAAAATAGCTGAGTAGCCTTTTTGACAATAATAATAATAAAATGTAGTGAAGATACAAAAATTGTAGGTGAACAATGAAGTAGTTTTGACATGATTCAATATAAGTCGATAAATGTAATAAATATCAATGCGCCTCTATTAATTATCGGCAATGGTCTTTCAGTCTCCGATCAACCAGGACAAGCTGTCAATTTCATCGATAAAATTTTATTCTTTCTACGTATTTTTATTTTTCCACGATTTATCCACCACGAATAAGTTATTTCTAACTGTTATTCTAATCCGTATGGAAATTTTCATTAGTACTTAAATTTTTTATTACCTTATTTATTTACGAAAATCTGGTTGGTAAATTAATTTATCGATTTATTTATCTTTTAAATATACTAACTAAAAAGACATCCATTATTTTAAGTTAAATTTTAGTTGTTATTTAATTAGCGATAAACTTCTGAAAGTAATACTTTAATTTTCTAAAATATAGGGATCATAGAATCGATTAATTTGTTAATGTCTTTCTCTTCATGCTTATTTGACACTTGTGTGATTTTTACCAGAGGAATCGATTGTTTATAATTTAACATAAATTTAATCAGAAATTTTACATTTAAATGAAACACGAAAACAAGTTGAAGAAGTGGAAAAGTTGAGGGGCTGTTCTCTTTTTATTTCAATTTTGTATTTGTATTTTGAGTTATGAATTCATTTTATATTTTGTGTTTTGAGTGTCCATTTTGAGAGGTTGAAAATGTGTTGTTTTTGGCATTTTAAAAAATTATTTTCAAAAATTAGAAAATGGAAAAGGTGTTCTCTTCCCTTTTTTCTCTCTCTCTCTCTCTCTCTCTCTCTCTCTCTCTCTTCTTCCCCTCCTTCACTGGCGTTGGTTGGTTTGGGTGTTGTGGTTGGATGCGGTGGTGGTTGTGGCGGTAATTGGGTCGCGACGCTGCAGTGGTGGTTGGGTCGCGATTTTTTGTTGTGGCGGTGGGGGTCTTTCTGGTGGCGATTCGGCGGTGGTTGGGTCTTGGCTGTGGCGATGGGGTCTTTCTGGTGGCCATTTTTCGGTGGTTGGGTCACGATTTTGGCTATGGTGGTGGTTTTCTGTTGGCGATTTTGGTGGTGGTTGGGTCGCGGTAGTGGGTTCCGGTAGTGCAGTGGTGATCGTGATGGTGCAGTTGTGGTCGGGTGCGGTGATAGTGGCGGTGGTTGAAAATAACGAAAATGCTTTTTGGAAATTTTGGCCAAATTATAACTGAAAACACCCAAAACGATAAATTTGTCATTTTTTGATTTTCTTTGAAAATTTTAAACTTGTTTTCACAAACGCGTTTTCGAAAATAAAAAAGAGAACGCTTTTTCACTGTTTTAAAAAATCGAAAATAGAAAACAGCTTGCAAATGGAAAAGAGAACATGCTTTGAATCTTTGTCTAGTATATAATTTCACTAAATATAACATAGAATAAAAGGCAAGAAGATTACGATGAAACTATATATATATATATATATATATATATATATATATATATATATATATATATATATATATACTTAGTTCATGTGTGACATAACACACAACAATAGATGGTGGAAGATAATGGTTAATTTATATATATAAACTAAATTGCTACCAAATTTCAAATTCAATACCAATTAGTAAATTTTATAATTTGAAGAAGTTATAATTTTGCAATTGGGGTCCCAAATGATTGGATGCGGGAAAGGAGGAGACAATATGACACGGAAGGCTTCAGCACGTGAATTCATACCTTTTTTTCCTCGAACTGTACTGATTTTCACAAATATCACCCATTTCCCAACGTAATCCCATGTTTGGCTAAACATATAAAACATAACGTTACTTTTAATTATTTTCAAAATTAATTCTTGTAAATAAGTAACTTATTTTGAACTTTTAATCATTTAAAATTTACTTTTAGGTTAATTAACTTATAATAATTTATTGACCTCAACTAAACATTCTCAGATTATTCTATCTAATTATGATCAAGGTTCTAAAATGTGTAATGCATGACAATGCGTTTTGGTTGAATATCAAGTATTACAAGAACATGTGAACATATGCATAATTATTCGTTTTCTAATTTTTAATATTATTTTAAATATCCAAAACTAATAAATAAATAAAATAATGCATTATTTTAAATTTATACATATTCTGCAAATTTTGTTTTTTTAAGAAAATATTGCTCAAAATCATAAATACTGCAATTACTCGAACTTTATAAATATTCTTCAAAAATTTAACAAAAGCATAATGCTCGAAATCACAAATACTATCGATTCCTACGATTAAATTAGATGGGATACAACATCGGCTTAAAAAACCTAAATATTGTTTAATTTTTTATCAGATTCTAATTCAAACTCCTTCTCGTCCAAGTCATCTTCACTGTCATCCGATGTAAAATTATTTTCATCAAACTTTAACTCGAGAATTTCTATTACCTCTTATAAATTATTTCATATCATTATTAACCTCTTTCTCATCATCACAATTATCGATAATTCAAGATTGTTCATTACTAGTATCATTTGCTAGTAAAACTAAAGAAAGACTGAAGCAGATGGAGACTCGGGCCTTTTTTTTTTTAAAACGTCAAAACCCTATAAATTGCTCTATATAATTCATGAACTTGAGTGATTTGGGTTAATTTGATATTAGTTGGACTCAATTTTATTTATTTATTGTTTTAAGTTATAAAAATGGGTTGGACTTTGTTAGACTAATATGGACACAATTTTTAACAAAAATACGTGCACATTTTGATGTTTAAGTGCGCATATGCAGTCAACAAAATAAGTTGAATGCTTTATCATGCATATACCCCATATGCAAGACGTTTCAAAAATGCATCGAGTATATGCGTATATACGCTAAGCATATGCGCGCATTTTAGAACACGGATTACAATAATGGTTTCCATTTTTTCTTTAAACTTGTGTTCCCTCGAACAAAATATGATGGAGCTAGGATTGTAGAGTTGTTGAGACAAATTTGAATTGTGGTGGCAAAAGGTGAGTCTGTTGCGGTACCTATTGGGGCAACTGCTGCTAGAGTAGAAGGTTTTGAAATTGAGTGTGGGGGCACTGACCCCATTGTACCCACACTAAATCCGCTCGTCGTAAAACAATTATTCTCATCCTCCACCCCTCAATCGTAGTACCAAAATATTGAAATCAATTTTTTTTGTCTTAAATCATTGTTTAGTAAGTATTAGTAGCAACGCTTTTTTATTTTAAACTGACAACTCTAACACGTCAATACAGTCAACTATTGCTTGGTCAATCAAATTTCAGTTGAACTCATAAGTTGATCTAGGCCTGAACATTTAATTGGAACTGAACATTCCGAATCGAAATTGAATCGGAATCGGAGATCCGATCTGGTTCCAAAAAATAAACTAGGAACCAAAATCGAGAATTGACTGGGTCTGGATCGGTTCTTGGCTTCGAACTAGAACTTGAGTGCCTGAATGGAACTGATTTTTATCTAATTTTTTGCTCACAATTTATAGATTAGGTAAAAAAAAATAAAAATACAAAGCCTAAAAACCTTTATTTGAGTAGTAATTTGTCTAAAATTCTATACTTCAATATTGAGAAATCAATATTGACTCCTACTTTTTTGCATCTAACCTCACATCAGATTGTTGTATTTCGAATGTTAGTACATGTTAATCTTTGCAATTTGAGATTTATATGAATCAAAAAGTTCAACCTAGGTTTGGTGTAAGTTGGTGGATTAAAGTGTTCATTTTTTTTTTTTTAGCAAATTTGAACTTTTTAATTTCTTTTATTATTTACAAACTCAAGTGATTTTTTTTAATAACGTGTGGTAAGTAAACTTGATATATTCATAGTTTGGAATGTGGCATACCTCTTTGTTTATCGTACGTCTGGGATTGTCTTTTGGTTATAACAGAGCGCATTCAATATGTGGAATGTAATTTCATGATACTATATATATATGTATCTAATTAATATTTTTTATGTTAGTTCGTTTTAAGAGTAGAAGAATTTAAGTATTGTCCATAATTAAATCATAGACTCAAGAATTACTCACTTATGAATCTAATAAATTTTATTAAGGAAAAATAATTTTCTCTTAAATTGTAATTTAATTTTTGATGTTTTAATTTTATCCTCTTTTCATGGTTTTTAGTCTTTACTATTTTGTTTCTTGAGATTTCTTAGCAGGACTTTTTCCCTTACACAAGTATTATCGAGTAATAGCATGTAAGGTATATGTATTAAAAGGGTCTATATGAAAATGTTTATTAAATACGTATAAAAAATGTTATTAATAGAACCGAACCTAAATCAGAATCGACGGTTCGGGTTCAGGTTCAGTTCCAATAATTATAAGGACCAAAATGGTTCTATTTACGAAATACTCAAAGTATAATTGGTGGTTTCGAGTATTGAAATATCCAGGTCGACTCAGCAGACGCTCAAGTCTGAGTTGATCGAACTTTTACCTAGTTTTATATACATGATTTTAGTAAAAATGAACTTACATATCGAATAAATCTCAAAATTTCCCGTGGAATTCGGTAGCCTACCAATTTCTGAACATTGGTCTTAAAATTTTGAAGAGGGCTACACTTACAGTGTTTAGAGGGTTGTAAATTTTACAGCCCCTCTAATTAGTGTGGGCCCCACAAATTAATTAATTTATGGGGCCCACACTAATAAGAGAGGGCTGTAAAATTTACAGCCCTCTAAACACTGTACAAGTGGTGTTTTTCTAAAATTTTTCTAATAGTTTCTTGAATTATCCTATTTGTAGAATTTCGTTTACACTTTGGTTGACAACCTAATAAGATGGAGGTACTATAATGGATTAAATGTGTGAAATGTGAAAGATGATGTGAAATTGTGCCATTATAAATTCGATAAGTCATGATGTAAACCAAAATGTACATATAGCAACATTGTAATTATTTTTGGTATGAAATTCCTATGATTGGTTTTCTATTAATTTTAGCTCTTGTTTGACAATCATTATCAAAAAATCTTTTTTTCTACGTTTTTATTTTCTACATAAAATATTTTTGCACATAAACCTCAACTTTTCCTTACTTTTTAACCATACATTCTTCAAAAATTTACCATTCAAAACTTTATTTTTTGGTTTTGAGGGTCATCAAACATGGACTTAGTTTCCACGTTAGGAAAACGTGAGTGTCACGTGAGGTGCTAGAAAGATAATAAATTAATGAATGATCACGCTACATGCACATCTTATTTTAAATATTTTTTTATATTGTGTCACGTGTTGACACATGATTGGACAATTTTAAAAAACAACACATTTTTCCGTCCAACACTTTTTAAATCTCCACACAATTTGATACAAAATGTAACTTACGGAGTGTACGTTTAGCATAATTCATCAAGAAATTAAGTGGTCAGAGCTTACACAAGTTGCAAAGCATAACACGTGGGCCACTCCATGTTTAAATATCCTAATCACTCTTCATTTGTATGGTGATTAATTAAATCGTGGGTCCCAATACAAACACATAGCAGCACGCTTAAGTGAGATTTGAAGAGATCTAATGCCTGAATTAGATTATTTTGGGCTGAATTCTCTTATAAGTTTAAAGTGTGATTTTTGTTACCACTTCCTAACAATTCATTGCCAAGAAAAATACCACATCATCATCTAACTCTCTTAGCAATGTACTCATATGGACACCTTCTTTCACCAAGAGGTTCATATACTTAGTCAAAGTTGAGATCTGCTACAGGAACAAGCTCATTGACAGAGTTTTATACAGATTTACACTTGGTAAATTTTCGTTAGTAATTAAAAAAGGTAAAAAAAAAATAAATTCTGCCAATCAAAAATTGCCATTTCAGCCACTTTCAATAGCCCCCGTCATTGAGCCAGTGCAACCAGTTTAATCCGTCAAAATTTACCGATGTCCATCATGTGAGATCAACACTATCGTGAACTCCTCCACTACTTTTAAGAGTTTATCATCACATAATCTTCCCTCGTTGCTATTTGGTGGGGCTCATACTTTCTTTTTAATTATTTTAATGTGTGTAATGATTCATACTTTGGGTAAAATTGTAAGTCACTCAAATTATAATATGATAAGAATAAGTGACGAATAAGTGATTAATAATAGTAGATGTAGATGTTAAAAAACATGTCATTAAATTATAGGAAAAACATACAATGAAATGAGAATGGAACAGGCTCCCAATAGGACAAGCACCCAATAGTGACACAGGAGACCTAGGACGAGAAGTAGGTCTTGACTTTCCAACCTTTTACGCAATGTGTTTATGGATCCTCAATTTTCAAATGTGAGACCTTTGGATCCCAAACTATTTAAATATGCAAATTTTTGTCCTTAGAGATTGAAATTGTACATGACTTTCAATCGAATTGGAGAAAATGTCTAAGCGTGTGTAGCAATTTTATTGTCTGAATTCAAATTGCGTTTAAATGCTATTTTACTGCTCATATTGAAGATTTTATTCACCTGTGGAGCTTAACTTCAAATTAACATATCTTATTCTGTATTTAAAATTCTCGAGCCCGTAGGTTATACCTACAATTAATCTCATAGAGGATCATGTTACGCTATGTACTAAAATATTTATTCGAGTTGACTAAAATCACAAGTCTGTTAACATAAAATAAAGGGGATGTTGGGCTTTCTATAAAATTGATTAAGGCGCGTGATCAACTATAGCTAAGCGCGTAGGAAGGAATGGCCATGAAGGAGAAGCTATGATGGAATGATTTATAGTGCAAGTATTCAATGATTGTAGCGACGTGCTGTCGGATTAAGAAGCGACAAGGTGGCACGATTTTTGCTCTACAGTAGCCCACATGCTTCCACGTGGGCAAACATTGCATGCTCATATGCACGTGAACGGTGAACCCATCCTGTTCTCCCACGTGACCTCCCTCCCCACCTTAATTCTGGATTTTAGGACTTCCCTCGGCTGGATGTGGAAAGTAGGGCGATTCGTTCGTCCCCACGTACGAGTCGAGCAACAAAATATTCGGACAAGTTGCTTATGTTTTTTTGCTGGCGAGCCAGCTCTTTGGTGATGCACAAGCGGCTCATGTTTTTGGTCAAAAATAAAATAAAAGTTCGATAAATCTTGACCCATTTACCACTTTAACCTTGATCCTTTTATAACAAAACTCTATCGACTTTATAATTTTCAAATCAATATAACAAAACGATCAACTTGAAATATAGTTTTAATAAATTCGAGTACATCAATTCGAAATATTTTAACAAAATTTGAACAAAACGATAAATCGTATTCCAATTTTAATTTGATTGAGTTGTAATCGATTTCAATATTTACGAGAAAATGTACCTCGCCGTCTCGCTTCTTCTATGTCTCCACTTACATTTTAATATTCTTATTTTTTTAAAAAAAATTTTGTGTATGTAAAAATAACATTTTAGTTGAGGAATTCATTCAATTCAATAATAAAAAAAGGACAATTAGGTCTTTTTAATATTATTGAATTTTGTGTTTGAAATTTATTTTTCGTAGATGAAATAGGTCTCATTGAATTCAAATTTTGGCTCAGTCGCTCGAACTTAATACTCGCTCCGTCCCAATTATATAGGTCAAGCTTCATTTTTCTCTTGTCCCAAATATATATGCATGTTTCCAAATGCAGAATTGTTGTGTTCTCTTACCAATATACCCTTATTAAATTTTCCTCACTTAATATGTCAATTACTTGAAATCATCCAAATACACACATTTCTCACTTCTTGAAAATATGGAACAACTCTAATTTCTTCTTCTTTTTCAAATCCTTTATTAGTTCCAACAATAATTTAATTTTATTTACTAAAAATTAAATATGGGTAAACTAGGAAATATTTTGGCAAAAATTAATTTTCCAATAACATTAAATAAATTTTCTTAATCCGTGTGAAAAACGAAACAAGCATATATAATTGGGACGAAGGGAATATATTCTAAATTTCCTAAATTGGGATGAAAATAATGAAGGGAATATGTTACATTCTCAACAAAAGAAATAATTTGTATTTTTTCTTTTCTTTTTTATTCGTAAAACAAAAATAAAAAAATTATAATTATTTATCATCAACATGTGCATAATAATTAAACAAGTAACCTCCAATTAAATGTATGTTAATTAATTAAATAAATTAGTGGCACATTTAATAATATAAGGGTAATTAGTAGAAATGGTCCCCAACGTTTACACCCTTTGCTAAAATGGTCCCTATCGTTTTAAAATTGGCATTTGTACCCTTATTTCAAACGTTTCTTGCGGAATTGGTCCTTCCATCCAACAACCGTTAAACAACCGTTAGAACCTTTTGAAAATTTGCAAAAATGGTCCCTATGGAATATAATTTAATATTTCGTTTATATATTTTGGAACGGCTTGCTTCGACGAGTGGTAACTTTCGCCAGATTAGCGTTTCGCACGCCGTTAGGAATGGAAGAAACTACGTCATGAGCACTTCGAAATAATATTAAAAATGTAATATTTCGACTTCGTTTGACTTCCCGTAATAATCCCGCAAAATGGAGACAAAAAATAAGAAAAATCGTTTATATATTTTGGAACGGCCTGCTTCAACGAGTGGTAACTTTCGCTACAATTGGCCGTTTCACACGCCGTTAGGAATGGAAGAAACTACGTCATGAGCACTTCGAAATAATATTAAAAATGTAATATTTCGACTTCGTTTGACTTCCCGTAATAATCCCGCAAAATGGAGACAAAAAATAAGAAAAATCGTTTATATATTTTGGAACGGCCTGCTTCAACGAGTGGTAACTTTCGCTACAATTGGCCGTTTCACACGCCGTTAGGGATGGGAGAAACTAGGTCATGAGCACTTCGAAATGATATTAAAAATGTAATATTTCGACTTCGTTTGACTTCCCATAATAATCCCGTAAAATGGAGACAAAAAATAAGAAAAATCGTTTATATATTTTGAAACGGCCTGCTTCGACGAGTGGTAACTTTCGCTATGGTTCGCCGTTAGGGATGCAAGAAACTAGGTCATGAACACTTCGAAATGGTATTAAAAATGTAATATTTCGACTTCGTTTAACTTCCCGTAATAATCCCGCAAATGGTAATATTTCAACTTCGTTTAAAATTGGCACCTCAAAATGGTATTAAAATTGGTATTAAAAAAATTCTAGTATTAAAATGTAATAAGAAAAATCGTTTATAAGAAAACTCGTTTGCGGGATTATTACGGGAAGTCAAACGAAATCGAAACATTACATTTTTAATACCATTTTGAAGTGCTCATGACCTAGTTTCTCCCATCCCTAATGGCGTGTGAAACGGCCAATCGTAGCGAAAGTTACCACTCGTCGAAACAGGCCGTTTCAAAATATATAAACGATTTTTCTTATTTTTTGTCTCCATTTTACTGGATTATTACGGGAAGTCAAACGAAGTCGAAATATTACATTTTTAATATCATTTCGAAGTGCTCATGACCTAGTTTCTCCCATCCCTAACGGCGTGTGAAACGGCCAACCGTAGCGAAAGTTACCACTCGTCGAAGCAGGCCGTTCCAAAATATATAAACGATTTTTCTTATTTTTTGTCTCCATTTTGCGGGATATTACGGGAAGTCAAACGAAGTCGAAATATTACATTTTTAATACCATTTCGAAGTGCTCATGATGTAGTTTCTCCCATCCCTAACGGCGTGCGAAACGGCCAACCGTAGCGAAAGTTACCACTCGTCGAAGCAGGCCGTTCCAAAATATATAAACGATATTTCTTATTTTTTGTCTCCATTTTGCGGGATTATTACGGGAAGCAAACGAAGTCGAAATATTACATTTTTAATACCATTTCGAAGTGCTCATGACGTAGTTTCTTCCATTCCTAACGGCGTGCGAAACGGCCAACCGTAACGAAAGTTACCACTCGTCGAAGCAAGCCGTTCCAAAATATATAAACGAAATATTAAATTATATTCCATAGGGACCATTTCTGCAAATTTTCAAAAGGTTCTAACGGTTGTTTAACGGTTGTTGGATAGAAGGACCAATTCCGCAAGAAACGTTTGAAATAAGGGTACAAATGCCAATTTTAAAACGATAGGGACCATTTTAGCAAATGGTGTAAACGTTGGGGACCATTTCTGCTAATTACCCATAATATAATGTGCATTGATTACCAGTTTACCACATAGTTTTAACTTTAACGTAACAGTACTAAACATGTCTCCATAATTTTGTTGACATATTTTTCAACACAATCAGTTACGCCTAATTAATTTGAACTACTCTAATTAACAGTAATTCATTCATTCATTAATTAACAAAAATAAAGGAAAGGAAAACCCTGTAATTTATTGCCAAGCGCACGTGTGTGACACGCTGGCTGCCAACAATTTCAAGAGCCGTGGCAGGGGGGTTACGTGGCGTCAAGCGCGTAGTATCTTTCACGAGAAAATCACACCCCAGTCAATGGTCAACGGTAAATTAAAGCTCCTTTTCAATGAGGAGTTACACTTGAACGGAGAGAAAGCAAGATTTGACTTAACTCACAGTTGAAATGTTTGATAGAACTTTATAGCGCCTAAAATGCAACTTTTTAAGTGCATGCTTGCTTAAATTTATAATTGTTTAAATTTTATTTTTATTGAAGTATTACGTTGAATTCGCGAGTTTTACTAATTTATTATTCTCATATTTGAAGGATTCACGGCTCATAATCCGATAAAACTTTCGTTTGAGAGATTTTTACGGATTTGAAATTTCCGATTTTTAATCTATACCTAACTCGATTTGTACAAGTTAAGGATGATTTTTAGAATAATATTAATTTTATAAATTAAATTTTACTCATACTCTCCAAATAAACGAGAAAATTTAAAAATAGATAGAAATGAACGATGAATAGTATTTTTGGAAATAAAGTTATATATTTTGCGATAAGTTGGCTAACTATTGAGGTGACAAATAGGTCCTTAAATGTATGAGTTACAAAAGGCAGTGTTGGAATGGAATAGAATCCAATGGTTAGCGAAAATGGGCGTGCAAATGCAATTTGAAAGCCAAATCCCATCAAATGATCCACCCAATTAATAGCTATATCTGACACAACTATCATTGAATACCTATCTAATCTATCTGTATCTATACCTCCTAAAGACTGTATCTCTCTCTCTCTCTCTATGTATGTGTATATATATGTATTGCTCTAAAGCTATAACTCTCCTGCTAAACAAAAGACCACCCATTTCTTCCTTCTGTCATCCCTTGTTTCTTTTCTTCATCTGGACTGGACCTATATATATAGCTCAAGAGAGAAGGGAGTTAAAGATGGCTGAGAAATGTGATGATTTAGGGTTGAGTTTGAGTTTGAGGTGCCCACAGAATGAGAATCCGCCGCCTCAGCCACTGGCGCCACCACCACCTCCACCTCCTCCGTTTCCGTTGAATCTGTTGCAATCTCCTCTGGCTTTCATGCAGCGGCAGAATCTGAAGTCTTCAAGCAGTGATCCGTTTCAATTATCTGCTGGTAAATTTTCTTTGGAATGGTTTTTGTGTAGGTTCATTAATTTTTTTTTTTCCATTTTCAGATTGTATGTTATTTTACAGAATTAATGCTAAGATATGTTGTTAAAATCAAATCTAACTTTTTTTCTAAAATTAATCTGATATTTCAGATAGGCATGTTGAGGGTAGATCTTTTCTCCGAGGGATTGACATGAATAAACCAATAACTGTAGCAGACCTTGAGGAAGATGTGATGGTTTCATCACCAAATAGTACAGTTTCAAGTGTGAGTGGGAAGAGGAGTGAGAGAGAAGAGAACGAGGCAGAGAGGGCCTCAAGTTCTATGGAGGTGGAGGAGGACGGTGGCGATGCTGCAGGGAGGAAGAAGCTCCGGCTGACTAAAGAACAAGGGGTGGTGCTTGAAGAGACTTTCAAGGAACATAACACACTCACTCCGGTGAGTGGCATTTTGGAAATTTTTGGGTGGGTCAAAGGGTTTTTTGTTTGTAGCTAGTGCTTTTCATGCTAATGTGTGTGTATGTGTGTGTTTGCAGAAGCAAAAATTGGCTTTGGCGAAACAGCTAAATCTGAGACCGAGACAAGTGGAGGTGTGGTTTCAGAACAGGAGGGCAAGGTTAGTCATTTTTCGGGCTTTGTCAAGGGTATTATTGTCACGCAATAAATGTTATCTCGTGGCTATCAATAATTTTATAGGATCACTGAAGCCCTACTCGAATGGACTAGCGAAAAAGGATTCACGACTCTCAATAATTACATAGGATTAGTAAGGGCGCACAAGAAGAGAATGACCGAAAAATCCTAGTAACCGGACAATTTATTTCACCCGAGGGGACCTCAGACTCCATGTCTCAGCTCGTAGCTCGAGTTTTTGGTCACAACATTTGTTAGGGGTTGATTAAGATCAAAGTGTTTTGCATTATGTACTTCGTGTTAAGTGGTTTTGCATTTGAAATCCAATAATACTATTAACCGAGGCTTTCCATAGGTACATCGAGTAACTCCGCCTTATCCGCAGTTTGTCGACTTCTGATGAATATGCCCTAAAAGCCCGCTTTTATTACTTTATTCAACGGTAGTTCACCAAAATAACGTGTTTGGTTACACTTTATTGGTTTCCGAAAAAACTAAAATGACGTTGTCTTTGCAGATCAACGACAAAATAAACGTCATAGCCATTAATCTTGTAATGATGCACGAGAAACGATCACTTTTGAAATGCCTAGTCGTTTTACAGTTCACAAAGGTCTCAGTATTATGCCTAGTCGAAGAAATTGTCAATGCATTCAATAGGAAAAAAAAATAAATTGAGCTGCTGCTCAGAATATTTTTTTATAAATTTACTAAATTGCATGTTTAGTCTTGGGCATAGAATAGAAACATATGCACAAACGAGGCTTATTCGGTAAAACCCTCTTTGCCTGAATCATTAACTGCTGTTGATCTGAGTAACGTTAACTGAAAATTGTATATTTGTCGAGACATAGAAATGTATATGGCTTATTTGGTTCAACCACATGTGGCTGAATCACCAATAGGCTTATTTGTTCATCATTTACATAATGTTCGAGTCAAAACTTACAGCTAAATGAAATGAGATCTTTTGATTTGTTATTCAATGGTGCAGGACAAAGTTGAAGCAAACAGAGGTAGATTGCGAGTATCTAAGGCGTTGCTGTGAAAATCTGACAGAGGAAAATAGGCGATTGACGAAGGAGGTGAACGAGCTGAGAGCACTGAAGCTCTCTCCACAATTTTACATGAATATGTCCCCTCCTACTACCCTTACCATGTGTCCTCAGTGTGAGCGTGTAGCTGTCTCGTCGGCCTCATTATCTGCTGCCACATCTTCAGCAACTCGCCAATGCAATCCGGTAGTGCCTCACCACCAACGGCCAATTCCCATTACCTCATGGGCTGCCATGATTCCATCTCAACCACTTGATGCCCCGCACAAAAATTCGTAAGTTCAGTTGGACGAGGATTTCACCATTCCGGGATGACGAAGTTGTGCCGCCAAAAGGAGTGGTCGAGGGGAAGTAGGGAAAGGCTGCTTTCGATTTGGACCTATCAAACCTCGTAAAGGATGATCTGGTAGAGCACAGTAGTGTTTATAGAATGGTAGGAGATGGATAGAACCATGCGAAAATCTGAGTTTATGTTTTTTGTTTTGTGTATGAAAAGGATGATTAATGTTAAGACAAATATAGTGTTTTATTATGGAGATTAAGGTACCTTTGCTGAAAATTATTGGCAGCTTATGAATAACTTAGAATTATTGTAGGACAGAGCCAGAAATGGTTGATTCTAATCCAGTTCGCTTCTAGCCTTAAGCGTGGAACCAAACAAGTCTATATATAAAATCATCGTTTAGAAATGGTCTGATCCAGTTCTAAAATCTGGATCGAACTACCTGGTGTCCACTCCTAGACGCAACGATAAAGATAGAATCACTTCGTTGAAAACTTAAGAGAGAGACACACAGGTTTGAGAACCAAGTATACGCCTTCTGAATATAGAGATAAAAGTACAGTACGTCTGGAAGTTCCATATGGATGGTTCTTTGTGACACTGTATATACAAGTTTTCTGCGATAGTGGACAACAGGGAATCCGTTTCATAGTTTGGTTATCAAACAGTGTTTACTGTGTCTGCAAGTGATCAGCTTCTTATGAATTCGCAGGCATTGGTCGCATGTGGGTCGATCTCCAGTAGACAAGCCTCTATGCAAATACCAATCAATCATGTAACAGACTTGCATTGATAATTGGCAGAAGAAAATGCGAACAATTAAAACTAGTACCAGAAATGGAGTACTTTTAAGGAAGAAAGGTTGAAGTCTTCATGCATTTGCAAGGCTTGAGGCGAATTTCAAAATTTAAGCTCCTAAATCGTAGCAAACAATTAATTTTTTTTTCCCATTTATAAAAACTTTACGGAACTAAATTTGTTAACTTAAAATCAACAATAAAACAATAAATAAAACGAAATACTCAAAATATTTATTTTACAATCAAATAATAATGGAAAAATGTTATAAACGATCACTTAAATACAACTTGTTTTATGATTTTAGAGGCAAAAATATCAATTATTTTTGGATAGTCAAGTTGTTCAACCATTTCTTTTACATATTCGTAAAATATTAGAATTATATGGAATTAAAGAAAGGGGATTATAGCCAAAAAGTGAAAATAAAAATAAAAATATATCTTTGGTGAATTGAAGATGGATGAGAATTTGAGAATAAGAAGAACCAATGGCAGGCCAAGATTGAAAACCCTCAATTTTGATTCAGAATATGTAATGGAAAATTGGAAGAAGTTCAATTGGTTTAAAAATTATGGATAGACCTATGAGATTTTTATTGGGTCGGTAAGGAACCAAAAAGGGGTAACTAGCCAATACTTTTAAAAAAGAAATAATTAGAATAACGACAACTTACAAAAATATCTCTAAAATTCGGGGCATTTTGAAAAATTATATGAAAATAATTTTGAAAGTAAAAAATACTGTGTACTTTTTAATAAAAACTGACACAATGTCGCTTTTTAAAGTTAAGTATTACTTTTTTTATTAAAAAAATGACATACAATCTCATTTTTATTAAAAAATGATGTTTGTTATTAAAAAAAGTGACAAAAATTTTAAGAAAGTGATAGGAAAAAATGAAAAACATTTATTATATAAAAAGACACAAAATTTCAAAAAGTGGCAAAACACTAATCAAAACCTTAAAATCAGTTTAATAAAGTGACAAAAACTAAAAAAATGACGACTAAAAAAAGTGACAAAATATCAATCAAAACTTTGGAATTCGATAAAGTAATAGAAATAAAAAAAAATGATAAAAACTCAAAAAAGTGACCACTAAAAAAAAAGGTGACGAAACACCGATCACTTTTTTGGGTGAATTGTATTGCTTTTTAATAAAAGTGACGTTGTATCGCTTTTTAATAAAAATTTAAGTGTAATGTCACTTTTAATAAAAAAAATGACATACAATATCTCTTTCATAAAAAAATGAAATGATACACAATGTCACTTTTGTTACAAAGTGATATTTGTCACTAAAAAGTGACAGAAATTTTAAAAAAAAAGTAACAAACAATAGAAAAAAGTAACAAACGTTCAGAAAAGTGACAAAAAGTTAAAAAAAATTGCAAACATTCGAAAAAGTGACAACACACCAATCGAAAACAAAACATTCATAGTAAGTTTGGTTGAAGTCATTTCAAAGAAACAAAAGAAAGTAGGACTCTCAGGACCAATACATGCAAGAAAGCCTCCAACAGGCATAATGTCAGTTCCATCAGTAGCTTACACAGATTGAAAGATATATAAGAAGACTAAAATTTTCAAGGACTAAAGTGGCAACCACCCTCCACTTTGCAGCCAGCAGAAACATGGATTCACCAAATCTTTTTCTAAAGTTGAGTGGATTGTTCCAAAGCAGATTTAGAATTCCCTAATATCCATTAAACATGTGATAATGATTAAAACATGTTTGTAATATACAACAATCAAAAAGTGGCTTATAACACCATCCATTTGTGCAGCACCAGTAATCACGTTCTTAACATAATCAACCACCTAGAACTGTACCAAATTCCAACCCAACCAATCAGCCACCTCAAGACCCACCACCATAACCTTCGCCAAATCCAGTAGCAAGTCCATCCCATCCACCAGCATTGCCATATCCACCACCAGCACTTCCTTCGGCTGTACCTCCACCACCAGTAGTTTCACCACCATCACTTCCACCAATTGTACCTCCACCACCAATGGTTTCGCATCTAGCACAATAAATTAAATTAAATTTTTTGTGTGTTTTGTTGCAAAATTCAAATTTTAATTTCATTTCTTTTGGATCGACAGCTTAGACTCATTCCAAATGTATGAATTGCAATGGAAACTAGTTATCAAGTTTTCATCACCACAAATTTCATTGTTTTTGGGTTAATGCTCTCAATGATGAATCCATCGTTTGGTACCCTTCTTCTTATAATAGGAAGGGTTGGAAAAAAACAATATAACCTGCAATGGCTACTGAATAGCCTCCTCCCACTTTCTCAGCTACAAAGCCTCTGACATTTGAATATGTTCTCCAAATCTTGGTCAATTCCATTCAGGCTCGATTTTTTAAAAATCTTGGTTGAAGGAGAAGCGCCCCTCGACACGGAATCGGTGGGTGGCACACAACGGTGTTTATGGTCTCTGTATTTAGTGGGTTGGGAGATTTTGAAGTTTTGGGGATTTGTTAGTTTAGGGTGTAATTAATACGAGAATTTATGTGATGTTTAATTAATTTAGGCTATTAATCTAATTTGGTCAATTTTTAGAGCATTAGGCCTAATTTCCTCAAAGTATAAACTGCAGGAAAACTTGGGCAACTTACAAAAATACCCATAAAATTATGAGTCTTTTGAAAAATCACATGAAAAGTATTTTAAAAGTAAAAAATACTGTATAAAATCAAGTGTCACTTTTTTAATAAAAAAGTGACATTGACATGGTGTGTTTGACACCCATTTTTTGAAGATAAAAATTTTTAGAATAGTGATTGATCGGATAATGTGTGGTGGAAAAGTTATGATATTTTTTAGATTTGTCTGTAATATTATTTTATTGGAAGAATGTGTGGTTGAAATGAAGTAAGAGAAAAAAATGAGAATAAGAATGAGATAGAGAATGGATGCCAAACATAGGCATAATGTCACTTTTTTTTTATAAAAACAGAAAAAGTTAAGTATCACTTTTTTTTATTAAAAATTGACATACTTTATTAAAAAGTGATTTTTGTCATTCAAAAAAGTGACAAAAATATCAAGAAAGTGATAGAAAAAAACAGCGATAAACATTAAAAAAAGTGACAAAACACCAATTACTTTATTGGAATCAATTCAATAAAGTAACAAAAAATTGACACGGCCGCTGTCCCTCCTCTTTCTCCGTTCATCGGCGAACATCTTTAAGTCGGTTCACTAACAAAAAACTAACCAAAATGTCAAACATCTTTAAGTCAATTTACTGCCACCATCATCAACCAACTCAACTAACCCATTAATCATATAAAAAAACTTTTGAAAGTAAAAAATATTCTATAAAGTTAAATCTCACTTTTATTAAAGAGAGATGTTTGTGACTCAAAAAGTGATAGAAATTAAAAAATAATAATAAAATAAGTGACAAATGCTATTAAAAAAGTGACGTACTCAAAAAAGTGACGTAAATTTAAAAAAAAAATGACAAAACATCAATTAAAACCTTAAAATATATCATTTTATGCAAATTCAACCGCTCTAACAATTAAGGTCATACACGTTATGAAAATTTCAAAAGCCACAAGAAGCAAAATACAAGAGAAAGGGAAAGAGTTGGCGTGCGAGTTTGGAATATTACACAAGGGGCGGTCTCTTTCATCTTATTTACAAAACCTGCAAATCATCCACCTCTGTAGAATTTAATCCGTTTTTTCTTCTCAAATTTCACACTAAACAGAACCCAACCAACAAATTAGAATATTATTTGAAGCAAACAAATAAAATTGAAGTTTTCTGTTTTATAGTTTGAACCCAGAAAACATTCAGAAAAGTAATTTTTTTTTCCAGAGAAAATGGCAAGAGCTAATCAAGGGGAAATCGAGACTTTCATGAGCATCACTGACGTTTCTGAGGCCACTGCTGTTCAGAAACTTTAGGTAATTTTTACTGTTAAATTAGATTTCTGGATTGAAATATTAATAATATTAATACTAAATTGAGTGATTTTTTTTAGCAACGTTAATTGTTGAATATGTAGTCTCTAATATGTTATATTAGTAACTGTTAATAATGCGATTAATTAGCTAGTGAATTTCGGTGTCGTTGTTGGGGACAATGATTTAGGTGCAGGCACTGTCGAGGATTTTTGGGGTGCACAGTTGGGAGGTCTTACTTTCCTTCGACGATGGTGCAGCTTTATGGGAAGATGATTTAGGTACATGTGATGAAAATGGAGAGATGCTTGACAAGGAATTGGCAGCCACCGCTCCTATGACGGCGAGTGCAAGAACAAACAACAGTGATGAGCCAGATCAAACAATAGAGATGGCAGTGAACCAAAATTAAAATTCCTGGTGGTGGGAGTTTCAGCCGGATTCCTGGGTTGTGATTTGGGACTTTCTAAGGTTTTGAGGGTTGGGGAGGTTTTGAGCGTATTAATTACAGGGTGAAAGTTTCAATTAGTTTTAGGAGTATTATTCTAATTTGTTAGTTTTTGAGTGTATTGGGCCCAATTATCCCTTAGAATAAGGGAACAATACATAAATAAGGTATTTAAGTATCACCATTTCAAAATTAAGATTTGAGGCTTTAAATTTCAAAAATCAGGTTTTCTTTAAAATTTATTTATAATTTAATTAATTAATTATATATTTAATTAATAAATATATAAAGGTCACAGATCTATGCAATTTGGTCACAATTCAAAAATTTTATAGGTTTAGGATCACAATCCAAAAATTTTAAGGTCACAATTCAAAAATTTTATAGGTCATGGTTCGTTCATCTGTCACAAATTAAAAATTTAAAAGTCACAATTGTTCATCGGTCACGAATTACAAAATTTATAAGTCACGCAACTTATTTTATGATCACAAAACATCGAATTATAGGTCACATATTACTTTTATTGGTCACAAATTAATAAATTTGTAGGTTACAAATTATTTCTAGGTCACAGTTTATTATTTATTGGTACACACCAACCAATTTATTGGTCACAATCAACAAATCATTTGTGACCACCACCAACACAATACCACCGTCGTCTCCGCAGCCGACACCACCATTTCCCAGCAACAAATTCACAGTTTCAAACATCGCAGCCAACGTTTTCACCACCACCACCGTCCCACCACCACCTTCACTGCGCTGCCTGCTGATCCATCACCAGATCTAACCCAATCACCACAACCACAGCCCCCATCCACAAATGAACAAAGAGGCCAAACCGTCAACACCACGACCAAACATAATCGTCACCACCACCAAGCCCCCATCCACAACTGAAAACACAGCCTATTAACTGGTCTCAATAACCACCACCACCATATACTGCCACAACCTATTAACTGGTCTCAACAACCACCACCACCACCATATATTACCACCACCACAGCTACCGTCTTCCTTACTACCAACACAAACATCAAACCCAACAGCCACCGTCTTCGTCACAGAGAATGATATTGTCACTACCAGCGCAATCTCCAGTGCACAGAGGTGATGCCTCTCCTTGCTCGAGTCACTCTGTACGCGACACTCATTCTCATCTCTATTGTCGTCTTCAGCCGCTGCAGAGAGATATTTGGAGAAATAGATAAGGGCGACTCCGGTGCAGAGAGAGAGAGAAGAGATTGGAAAATAATTAGGGCTTGATAGGGTAGATAAAGGCGACTCTGGTGCTGCAAATGTCGATCGTCGGCTTAGGTACCGGCAAGGTGGTGCGCCGACGGTTGGTGGCGGCGGGAATTGGGAGAGAGGGGAGAGAACGGATGGCAGGAGAGAGAAATTGGAGAATTAGGGTTTGAAATGGTATATGATTGATTTAAATAGAAATTAATTTAAAAATCATTAAATAAAACTTGATTTATGTATTATTAAAGTTGATTTTGGATTTATGAAAATGAAATTTTAAAAACATGTGAGGGTGTAATTTCCTCTTAGAATAATGCGCTTAAACTTAATTGTATCTCTAATTATAGTATTAACTACACTATATGCTCAAATTCATCCGAAAACAGGGCGGACAAACCATTCCCTCCAATCTAACTTTTTTTTTTCTCTTCCGACAAATTTTATTATTAAAATATTTTCGTTTGATGTTGTATTTTACGCTACAGTTATCCATTTTGAACGATTCAAAAAATTTATTTGAAGCTTGCAACGCGATCATGGTAAATATGTATGGCCGATATTCAAAAATGGAAAATTATCTTCCATAAATTATTAAACCTAAAACTATGATTACTAATTTTTCTTTTTATTTTTTTCCTAATCGACATTAATGTAAAAATTTATGAAGTTCAAACCATGATTACTAAGTTCATTTCTTGTGGCCATTTCCAGCTTGTAATTTTCAACTAATCATTTATTAATGGGAAAATTGCGGCCGCGGTCCCAAACCTTTCATTTTGTTGCAGATTACACCCAAACCTTTAATTTTTGCAGCCGAAGTCCCAAACCTTTATATGTAATAGCAGCGTCGGTCCCAAACATTTACTTGTTGCGGTAGAAGTCCCAAATCTTTGTACATAATTGCAGCGTCGGTCCCAAACCTTTGTATGTAATTGCAGCGTCGGTCCCAAGCCGTGAATTCCGTCCATAAAACCGTTAGTCAACGTTGAAACAGTAATTTTGACTCGGAAAAATTACATCACCGGTCCCAAACCTTTCATTTTGTTGCAGATTACACCCAAACCTTTCATTTTTGCGGCCGAAGTCCCAAACCTTTATATGTAATTGCAGCGTTGGTCTATTTCCAGCTTTTTTGTTTTTTTTTTTTTTGTTTTTTTTTTTGTTTTTTTTTTGCAATGGAAACAAATTTCATAACCAATTGTTAAAAAAAAAAAATCACTTTAATGAACAATTTTCATGTAAAACGAAGTCAAACGAACACTAAACTTTGATGAAAAAATAGTTTTTGAGCAAATTTTTTTTTTTTTAACTTTTTGGCAATGGTAACAAATTTCATAACCAATTGCAAAAAAAAAAAAAAAATCACTTTAATGGACAATTGTCATGTAAAATATGTCTATTAAAGTGATTTGAAGAAGAAAAACATTTTTTTAATAACTTGTTTTGACAATTTTGCGCATCAATTAAGTTATCATTTGAGTCAAAATTAGATTCCGTTTGATTGCAATTGTGGAAAATTGGTGGAAAGAAAATGAATTTCAGGGAAAGTAATTGCCTAAAAATCATTTTCTAGGGAATTGTTAATTAAATGTGTTTGATTCGTATAATTTTCCTCCCGGAAAAATTTTGAAATTTTAGATTTTTTTTTGTTCACGTTTGACTTTATTTTACATGAAAATTGTCCATCAAAGTGATTTTTTTTTTTTTTTTTTTACAATTGGTTATGAAATTTGTTACCATTGCCAAAAATTTAAAAAAAAAAAAAAATTTGCTCAAAAACTATTTTTTCATCAAAGTTTAGTGTTCGTTTGACTTCGTTTTACATGAAAATTGTTCATTAAAGATTTTTTTTTTTTTTTAATAATTGGTTATGAAATTTGTTTCCATTTTAAAAAAAAAAAAAAAAAAAAAAAGCTGGAAATGGACCAATTCTGCAATTACATATAAAGGTTTGGGACTTCGGCCGCAAAAATGAAAGGTTTGGGTGTAATCTGCAACAAAATGAAAGGTTTGGGACCGGTGCTGTAATTTTTTCGAGTCAAAATTACTATTTCAACGTTGACTAACGGTTTTACAGACGGAATTCACGGCTTGGGACCGACGCTGCAATTACATACAAAAGTTTGGGACCGACGCTGCAATTATGTACAAATATTTGGGACTTCTACCGCAACAAGTAAATGTTTGGGACCGACGCTGCTATTACATATAAAGGTTTGGGACTTCGGCTGCAAAAATTAAAGGTTTGGGTGTAATCTGCAACAAAATGAAAGATTTGGGACCGCGGCCGCAATTTTCCCTTT
Organism: Fraxinus americana; assembly: GCA_035079005.1. Lineage (NCBI taxonomy): Eukaryota > Viridiplantae > Streptophyta > Magnoliopsida > Lamiales > Oleaceae > Fraxinus > Fraxinus americana. Next base: position 27,221,813 of record CM068719.1, on the reverse strand, counting down.
ATTAATTTTAAATTTGAAAGATGTATTTCAAAGTTCGTCCTGAATACTTTGATAAGATAATAAAAACATCACCGAAGAGTGAAGAAATATAGCCCTTAAGTTAAAAGTTTTACATTTTTGAATTTCTGTCTTTTTTTCATTGTTTATCACTGTTTGAATCTCTGTCAATTTTTGAGTATTTGACATTTTTTTTTCTGTAACTATTTTTAGTGCGTCACTTTTTAAATTTTTTATCACTTGTTTTGAATTTGTGTCTCTTTTTTTAGAGTGCGTCACTTTTTTGAAGTTTTGTGACTTTTTTGAGTGTCATTTTTTCGAATTTTTGTCACTTTTGTTATTTTTCGTCACTTGTTTTTAATTTATATCACTTTTTTGAGTACATGTCATTTTTTTAAAAAAATTTTGTTACTTTTTTGAATGTTTGTCACTTTTTTAAATATAAGTTATAGGTATAAATAAGTAATCTTGTAATAACAAATGTTATAAATAAGTTATTCATTTAATTTACTGTCAAAATAATTAAAATTTTACTTATAAAAATTAAAATACAACGCATCTAAACATGTCCTTAAAAAACTTAGAATAGTTTATTGGGCCATAGTGTTATAGTTTCAACATTATTGATGATCGTATTTTTTACTTCCAAATAACTTTTAGCATTGTTTTTCTAAATGCCCCCAATTTTATGGGTTTTTGTGTAATTACCCCAAAAAATATGTTTCTTTTTTTAAGCCATTTTTTAACAACCAAAAATAAATTAAGGCACAATAAACTAAAAAAAATAACTAAATTAATCAATACCCTGTTAATTAATTAAATCATGTAGCAACGTAATTAATACGTTATAAAAGTCCTCAAAATCCCAAGCCCCGGAGCAGATGCACACACAGAAACCCTAAACCAAAACGGAATTCATCGTGTTTATGTTTGGAAGCCTTTGCTGTGAGGGTAGATGATGCTGATTTAGCACCGGGGTCGGATGCTGGACAAGGGTTATCTCTGGCGTCTCCGGTGTCTTCATTTGCTCACATTTACTATCAGGGGCGGACCCAGAATCAAAGTTCAGCTAGGGCGGAGCTTGATTGTTGATCGTTGACAATCAACGATCGTAATAGCCCGATCGTTTATTAAAATTTGATTAAATAATACTAAAATTTGATTAAAAACACGGTGTACACATGGTTTAATTGAGTCTAACATCTTCACCATTAATTTTTTTCACTTATTCCTAATTTTCTAAACCTAAATTCTCAAATCACAAATCAAAACTCATAAATCTCAATTTATAACTCATAACTTGTACAACATAAATTATTTATCATAAATCACAAATCACAATTCTCATTTCTTTGTCATGGAACAAAAACTTAAAAAAAAAAAAAAGAGCAACAGTCAAGATTCAAGAAGGAAAAAAGCGCTCACTAGTAAAAGCCGCAGGAGGAGGAGGTCTGTCCGGTCCGAGTCGGTCGTCGGCGACCAGCTTCGCAAATTGAGCCATGAGAGGTGGGAAATGGAGATCGGCCGCGGCGCTGCTTTAGTGCTTCTCCTCGTCTCTGGCTCTTTCTCACTGGCACTGCTTCACTTGCCGTAACATACATATATATCCATGGTCCATGGACCATGGATTGGATTTGCGCCTTTGGGGCCTTTTTTTTTTGTTTTTTAAAAAAGGCCAGCCCGAAGGCCCCAAACAATGGCAAAACTAAATAAATAAATAAATTAGGCCCAAAACCTGAGTCATCTTCTTCGGCTTCCTTCTAGTTTCTCGTCTTCCACATTGCAGCGACAGATCCATTTTGCAACTGGCACGCTTAGCGGTTTGAAGGCTCCGGCAGATCTAGCACGGGTGACCGCGAGGGCTCGTAAGGTGCTAGGTTCGCCACTGTTTGCCATTGGGATTCTCATGCTAAATGTACATGTGGAGAATAAGTGGCACAATGAAGGATTGGGCCTAGACTATTGGGCTGACATGTGGACTGTTGGGCTGGACTTTATTACTTTGGAGACTTCTTTTGGAAGTAAAAAGGGCAAGGGCTGGGCATATATATCTTCTACACGTGAAATTGGAAATTAGGATAGATCTCTCATTCTCTCAGCTCTCTCTCTCTCTCTTCGCAACTCTCTGTCCTCTCTCTACAGTTTCAGATTATTTTAGCTCTCCATTTAGAAATTCTTGTTAATCCATCATTGTATAGCCTTAGTTAAACTCTTGAGTGATTTGTTGTGAGCTATTAGTTTGTTTCCTTGTGTGGATTCATTTGTTCGATTGCAAGAGATCTCGATTCCGATGATTCTTGAGTGATTCATTATTGAGTGTCAATTGTAATAGTTTAGCCCATGTACTTCTCTTGAGTGAGTTGTAGGGTGCTATTGGTGTTTCCTTGTGTGGATACCATTTTCTGATTTGTAGAGGGTTCGATGTCTGTGATGTGTGATTCTTTGTTGATAGATCGGTTGTAAAGAAGAACGGTCCTTATCCTTGGTTTATAAAGTGATTTCTTCCGGTTGGCGGAAGCTCAAAAGGGGATTAGGAATTTTATTCCGAACCTCTTGCCTTAGGGCGAAAATTCTCTCGTGTTCTTTACTATTTTTCAGTTTTTTGCATTTTTATATTTGTTGATTGAATGTTTGATTTGGCTAACATGGAGTATTAAATCTCTACAGTGGTATCAGAGCTGCAGGCCGTGATTCTTGGGGTCTCGATTTGGGCAGAACGTAACCTGTCTCATTTAATTCGTTGGTGATTTAATTTCTTGAACCCTAATTTAGGACCTTTGGTGAGTTTGTTCCAGTCTTTACCTAAGTGCACTGATTATTGCTTATACTGTTATTGTGAATCTGAAATACTGTATATGTCTTCAATACTGTATATTGCAACTATGATAATTTGTGCAATAGCTTGTAAGTGGTTACATGAATTGTTGAAGTTCTAGCCTGAAATTAAATCTGTGAATCTACGGGCGAGTATATACATTCTGCTGGTTGTATAATTCATGGTATTGTCTCTGGAGTGTTGACATTTGAATTATAATTTACTGTGTATACTCCTGGTATGCTCTGCCTGACCTGCATTCATTCAAACTTTCATTATGCCTTCTTCTAAATTTGAATTGGAAGTTTTTAATGGCAAAGGAGACTTTAGTCTTTGGCCCCAGAAAATGAGAGCTCTTTTACTTCAACAAAAATGTGCAAAAGCCATTGATAAGTCATGGCCTACTGATATGGATTCTAGTAAAGTTACTGAACAAGATGAAATTGCATGGAGTTCGATTTTTCTGCATTTATCTGATAATGTGCTTAGAGAAGTAGGAGAAACAAAAACTGCTGCTGAATTGTGGAAAAAATTGGAGAAAATTTACTTGAATAAAGCTATGCCAAATAAAGTTTATCTCTTAAAACAGTTTTTTGGTTTTAAACTTGATCCATCACTTGACCTTGATGCTAATATTGATAGATTCAATAGATTAACCCGCGACCTAACCAACTGTGATGAGAAACTCTCAGATGGGCAGTTGGCTGTGGTTCTATTAAATTCAATAGGTGATAAGTACAAAGATGTTAAAAGTGCTATTGAATATGGTAGAGACACTCTAACTACTGAGATTATCATTAATGCTCTAAGAACTAAAGAGTTAGAGTTAAAGTCTGATCGGAAAGAGTCTTCTAGTGGTCTGAATTTGATAGTTAAGTCTAAGTTTAATCCTAGAAAAAATTATGCCAATAAGAAATTTGGACACAAGAAAAAGGGAAATCAAAAGGATAAAATGAAAATCAAAGGTAAAAATTGTTTTTATTGTCAAGAGGAAGGTCATTTTATCAGGGATTGTCCTAAGAGGCTTAGTGATAATAGAAACAAGTTTAAAATGGATGGGGATGCAGCTTTGGTCTGCAATAATGAAACTTATATAGATGAAGTCTATGTTGCTGTTGCCCATCAGCCTAGTCAAGAGTGGATTCTTGATTCAGGTTGTACCTATCACATGTGTCCTAATAAAGATTGGTTTTGTGATTTTGAAAATGTAAATGGTGGTCAAGTTTTAATGGGTAATCATATGACATGTCAAGTTAAGGGCATAGGAACCATCACTTTAAGAGTAAAGGATAATAATGTGCTTGTCTTAGAAAAGACCAGATATGTTCCTGACCTTCAAAGAAATTTGATTTCTTTAGGTGTATTAGATGACCTAAACTATGACATTATGATCAATGCGGGATACATTAAAATCTTGAGGAATTCACACTTGATTGTGGAAGCTCCCAAGAGACATGGACTTTATATTTTACAAACTCAAAACATTTTTGACTCCACTGCAGCAGCACTTTCTGTTTCAAATGATAAGTCACAAATATGGCACAAGAGATTGGGTCATATTAGTGATAAAGGGTTGCAGATTTTGAAAAAACAAGGTGCCTTTGGAAATGATAACATCGAGAAACTCAGTTTTTGTGACTATTGCATACTAGGAAAGCATAATAGATTACCATTTTTGCCTGGAATGCATAAATCTGTGTCTATTCTGGAATACTTACATGCTGATCTACGGGGACCAGCTAATGTGCCTACTCATACTAGTTTTAAATATTTCTTGTTAATCATTGATGATTTTTCTAGAAAGAATTGGATATTTCGTTGAAATCTAAATCGATACATTCTTGCCTTTAAAGATTGGAAGACTTTGATTGAAAACCAAGGCGATAAAAGGGTAAAAGTATTAAGAACTGATAATGGACTTGAATTTTGCAATTATGAGTTTGATGATTTGTGTAAATTGCATGGTATATTGAGACACAGAACTGTTACACACACTCCACAGCAAAATGGCTTGGCTGAAAGAATGAATAGAACTTTACTTGAGAAAGTTAGATGTATGCTTTTAAGTTCTGGTCTTCCCAAGCTATTTTGGGGAGAAGCTACAAAAACTGCTAGTTATCTTATTAACAGAAGTCCTGCTAGTGCTATACATTTTAAGACCCCTGAAGAAGTGTGGAATGGTAGACCTGTTGACCTTAGCAACTTAAGAGTATTTGGGTGTGCAGCATTCGCACATCAATATGAAGGGAAACTAGATCCTAGGGCTCTTAAGTGTGTCTTCTTGGGTTATGGTGAAGGGGTAAAAGGGTATAGACTATGGGTCAGGGAAACCAAAGGGTATAAGATCATAATAAGTAGAAATGTGGTGTTCAATGAAGATGATCTACCTTGTTTGAAAACTGATAGTAGTTCTGGACCTTTAAATCAAACTAATAGATCAGAAAGAGAGATTGAAATTGAGGTGGAGCAAGTTGGTGATGATAATCAATTACCTAATATTCAAACTGGAGAGGTTGAAGTTGATGTTGATGTTGAATCACATAGAAATGATGAGGTTGATCATTGTGATACTAATTTAGAGACAAATCAGACTTTAGGTGATTATCAACTAGCTCGGGATAGGCAAAGAAGACAAGTTAGACCACCTGTGAGGTTTGATGATGAAGTGTCTTTGCTTACTGTTCAAGGTTTTATTGAGAGTGAACCTGTTTCATATGATGAGGCTATGAGTAGCAAAGATTCCAAACATTGGCTTGAAGCAATGCAAGATGAGATGGAATCTCTTAAGAAGAATAAAACATGGGTGTTGACTAGTAGACCTAAAGGGAAAAGGGTTGTGGATTGCAAATGGATCTTTAAGTTAAAAAGGGGGGAACAAAGTGAGAATGACATTAGATACAAAGCTAGACTAGTGGCTAAGGGCTTCACTCAAAAAGAGGGAATAGATTTTAATGAAATCTTTTCTCCAGTTGTAAAATTTACAACTGTTAGAGTGATTCTAGCCTTAGCAACTCAGTTTAATTGGGAATTGGAACAATTGGATGTCAAAACTGCCTTTTTAAATGGAGATCTTGATGAAATTATTTACATGGAACAACCAAAAGGTTTTGAAATGAATAAAAATTCTGACCTTGTATGCCTTCTTAAGAAATCCTTATATGGTTTAAAACAAGCTCCAAGACAATGGTACAAGAGATTTGATACATTTGTGCTTGGACTTGGGTTTAAAAGAAGTAATTTTGATACATGTCTTTATTGCAAAGGTAATGGTGGTGAAAATTCACTCTATCTTCTTCTTTATGTTGATGACATGATTTTAGCTAGTCATGACATAAAAGAAATAGAGTTAATTAAAACCAAATTGAAATCTGAATTTGAAATGAAGGACTTAGGTCCTGTTTGAAAAATTTTGGGTATCGAAATTAAAAGGAATAGAAGGGAAGGCATACTCAGTCTAAGTCAAAAATCCTATGTTTTGAAATTGTTGGAAAAATTTTCTATAAGTGATGCTAAAAGTGTGAGTGTACCTTTAGCAAATCACTTCAAACTTTCAAGTGATCAATCTCCCAAATCTGAATTTGAGTTCAAAAGAATGGCAAGAGTGCCTTATTCTAATGCAGTTGGGTCTGTTATGTATCTAATGGTTTGTTCTAGACCTGATTTGGCTTTCTCTATAAATGTGTTGAGTAGATTTATGTCAAATCCTGGTGAAACTCATTGGGAAGCTATGAAGTGGCTCCTTAGATACATTAAGGGAACTTGTGACTTGGGGATTCATTATAAGAAGCAATCTGATGGTGTTATCTTGAGGGGTTACACTGATTCTGACTATGCAGGCGATAGGGATAATAGGAAGTCTACTTCTGCTTATGTGTATACTTTGTGTAATTCATGCATTAGTTGGAAATCTCAATTACAGAAAATTGTTGCATTATCTTCAACTGAGGCTGAATATATTGCTGCAACTGATGCTATAAAAGAAGATATTTGGTTGAAGGGACTTTTAAATGAATTTGGTTTTGTGAAAGATGTTGTTTTATTTTCTGATAGCCAATCTGCTATATATTTGAGTAGAAATCCTGTTTTGCATAATAGATCTAAACATATTGATGTGAAATTTCATTTCATTAGAGATGTTATCTCACAAGGTGTTGTGAAACTTGAGAAAATCTCTACTCATTTTAACCCTGCTGATGTTGGAACTAAAGTGCTGCCTTTAAATAAGTTTTTGGACTGTTTAAAGCTGCTTAACATTGATGCTTGTTGATTTGTGTATCAGGTAATAAGAGCAAATGATGTCATAATGGAGAAATCACTTTAGATGAAATTGAGATCATTGTACCAAGGTGGAGATTGTGGAGAATAAGTGGCACAATGAAGGATTGGACTTAGAGGATTGGGCTGACATGTGGACTGTTGGGCTAGACTTCATTACTTTGGAGACTTCTTTTGGAAGTAAAAAGGGCAAGGGCTGGGCATATATATCTTCTACACGTGAAATTGGAAATTAATATAGATCTCTCATTCTCTCAGCTCTCTCTCTCTCTCTTCGCAACTCTCTGTCCTCTCTCTACAGTTTCAGATTATTTTAGCTCTCCATTTAGAAATTCTTGTTAATCGATCATTGTATAGCCTTAGTTAAACTCTTGAGTGATTTGTTGTGAGCTATTAGTTTGTTTCCTTGTGTGGATTCATTTGTTCGATTGCAAGAGATCTCGATTCCGATGATTCTTGAGTGATTCATTATTGAGTGTCAATTGTAATAGTTTAGCCCATGTACTTCTCTTGAGTGAGTTGTAGGGTGCTATTGGTGTTTCCTTGTGTGGAGACCATTTTCTGATTTGTAGAGGGTTCGATGTCTGTGATGTGTGATTCTTTGTTGATAGATCGGTTGTAAAGAAGAACGGTCCTTATCCTTGGTTTATAAAGTGATTTCTTCCGGTTGGCGGAAGCTCAAAAGGGGATTAGGAATTTTATTCCGAACCTCTTGCCTTAGGGCGAAAATTCTCTCGTGTTCTTTACTATTTTTCAGTTTCTTGCATTTTTATATTTGTTGATTGAATGTTTGATTTGGCTAACATGGAGTATTAAATCTCTACAGTACATATTTTTGTTAGATTGAAAAGCAGAAACTGATGAGAGTAAGAAAAAACACTCTATAGAATAATCTCTATCTTGATTGTAAGATGGTGACTATGACAGTGATGATTATTATATTATTTAATTTTAGTTATTCTTCTTTATTCCAGTATTTTTCCTAAGTTTAGGTTAGGATTTGGTATATATATATATATATATATATATATATATATATATATATATATATATATATATATATATATATATATATATATATTTATCCGGTTATGAATGGATTTGATGAATAAAAGTTACTATATTTCTGTGGAATAATTTATTTGATGTTTACATTGGGGATTCTTCTAGATTTTTGGGGCTACAATTTGAGTTTAGAGTTTTGAGTGTTTTTGAGTCTTGCATAAAATCTCCACGGTAACACCTTGGGTTCTCTTTTTCCGTCCCAGTAAAGTGTCAATTAATTGCCAATAAAATGGAGAATAGGCCATTGGTTGGACAATAGGTGCGATGAGGCCTCCAGTTCAAATCCAATTGATTCCTTGTCATTACGTGTTTATTTCAATGCAAATGTTTTAGTGCTTGTATATCCTTTTATGAAGTCTTAATTGAAATCAAAGGTTGGTGTTTGAAGTAATGTCTTGAGTGACCTTCTGCACGCAGGGTTGGACTTGGTGGAAGTGGAGTGGTGGTGGAGTAGTTGAATTTGCATAAAATAATATATTTTAAGGTTTTGACGGACGTTTTTTCACTTTTTTAAGGGTTTTTTCATTTTTTTTAAATTTTTGTCACCTTTTTGAGTGATAAACATCAATTTTTTAATAAAAAAGTGACACTTAACCTTATGCGGTATTTTTTTACTTTCAAAAAACTTTTTATATGATTAATGGGATGATTGAGTTGTTAGATGACAGTTGTAGTGAATTGACTTAAAGATGTTTGGTATTTTGATTTGTAGTTTATCGATGAACTGACTTAAAGATACTTGGTGGAGAATGAGAAAGCGGAGGGATGATGGTTGCGTCACTTTTTTTTTATGTCACTTTAGTGAAGCAATTCTAATGTTTTAATTAGTGTTTTGCCTTTTTTTTTTTTAGTGTTTGTCACTTTTTTAGAATTTCTGTCACTTCTTTAATGTGTCACTTTCTTGAAATTTCTATAACTTTTTTGAGTAACAAACATCACTTTTTAATAAAAGTGACATTACATTTTTAATAAAAATGTGACATTTAACTTTGAAAAATGACATTTTGTCACTTTTTTATAAAAATGTAACATTGTGTCACTTTTTTTTTAATTAAAAAGCGATACTTAATTTTACACAGTATTTTTTACTTTCAAAATACTTTTCGTATGATTTTTTAAAAAAATTCTAATTTTAGGGATATTTTTGTAAGTTGCTCTAATTTTTTTGGGATCCTTAAAAAGCTGGGCATGAGGCAGCAGCCTCTTGGACATCATCTCCGGCTCGAGTTTATCATGAATACAAATGAAAAACATCGGGTTATCTACACAACGTTCTGCTTGCTACATTATGCTTTAGAAATGCCCGCAAAGATGCCTGATGAACTACGTTCACCAATCACCATGCATCTTAATGCCATCTCTTACAAAGAAAGCAAATGCGATCATATCCCTACTATCTTAAAAGAAGGAATGTTTCCTACACTATCCATTCATGAAACTTTTTTTATTTCTTAGTTTACCATCTTAAGTTCACTGTGGACAATAAAAGGATAATGAGGACATTTCTCCCATGTTTCACACTTGATGGGTCAGGTTGATTTGGCCTAATATTTTCTTAAATCTTAAGTATGCTTCTCAAATATGTCTCATCTCTCTTTCTTACTGTACATTGAGGGTGCAATTGTTTCTCATATGTATCACAAATATCTCCTTTGGCATATAGAGCTTGTATTGAAAGTTTCTCTCTCGATAGAGGCGAAAGAAAACCCTCGAGAAGTGTAATCGACAACTACACTGCCGTATCTTCATCCCGTTGTCTTCATCCTTCCGCGATTTGGGCCGACGTCCCTTCATGTGGCTGTGATTTGGGGCACGTTTTCGTATTTATACCCACAAATCCTGATGTATGTCGATTTGAGATTTGCTTTAGTTTAGGGTTCTTTCTTCGGCTTTCTTCATGTTGCTGTGATTTGGTTCACGTTTTCATATTTAGAAGACTACTTGTACATTGCCTCCTAATGATATATAAAACTTGTGTACATCATGAAGATAGAAATCATGTTTTGCATTTTCATCCTGATCCAAATCCTCTTCCTAACTCGCTTATCTAGGTTATTTGTCATATTACAATTTCCGTTAATTTGAACCACCTATAGAATTTTATAATTTCAAACACATCACACAGACCATCTTTTATTGTAATACCTATTGTTGAAATATAACAATCAAAATACTAACATTAACTTCAAAATAACAATAACCATTCATTGTACATGCAAAACACTAGTACTTGGTAAATTGCTAGTGAATCTTGAAAGTACTGGCATTTCATCAACTATCAAATTAGCCCATCAAATAATTATCCATGACAACATATATTAATGGTTCGTTTGGTACTGTTGTGGGTATTAAATTGATTGTTTGGCGGTATAATTACCCAAAAAAAGAAGTTTTATTACTTGTACAAATGCTACATTTTTATTTGATTAAATATTAATAATTTATTCATAAATAATATTTATTTTAATCTCTTAAAATCTATTACAATTGACTCTTATTAAGTATTGTTACGGGCCTGTGTCAGACCCGCCACCTCGCCCGCCACGTGCCCACACCCGTGGCCCAAGCCACGTACCGGACGAGGTGATTAAACCAAAGGACGAACTGATTGTACATGCCGAGGTGATTGCATTAGGAACGAACTGAACACGCGTCAGCGAACGAACCGGACTCATCCACAAGTACGCAGTGGATGCAAAGGCCCGCACTCCGCTTCTATAACGCTGCAACGCTTCACCTGCCACACCTCGCCTCTACAAAGATCCTTTGTACAGAGATCTTCCCAAAGTCAAATCTCTGACTGATGGGACGTGCGGCAGGTTCTCAAACGGTCAAATCAGCAGCCTGTGGCTGCAACATTCAATACCAGTCGACCTATGGAGGGACAGAGTGACACCTAGGATGGGACGAGCCTTAAGGATCTGGCGACACGTGTCCCCTCATCCAATGGCCCTCCTCTTTCCATCCTTAGTATAAATATCCCCCCATTGTGCCAAAGAAAGGATGGGAATCCCATTTTGCTCTCCTACATACTGCGAAAACCAAGTATCATCCTTTCCCTTATATTTGTCAATTTCAACAGACACTATATCGACCACCTTCCCGGCGAGTGTTCTACCGCCGGCGAACCCCTTGCCGGTTGAATATAAAACTGACTTGACCGTCGGAGTGCTTGCGGCCGCTCCCACCCCCTCCGGGAGAGGCCACAAGTGACTAACGGCGTGCTACGTGTGCAGGAAGAGCTGACTTGAAGACCTATCCTGTTGGTCACGTGTCCGAGCCATTTTTCGAGGTCAACAAGTATTATTATTTTAGTGCATATCATATTATTTTTTTATTCTATAATATATTTTATTTAGTAGACATATGAGACGTATATGACATTTCATACTCGAATTATAAATCTTTAACGTAGCCCTTGATTGAGTCCCATTATTTCAGGATTACATTTTTTCAAAACTCATTTTCAACTATATATTCTTCCATAAAATAATTATACACGTATTTCAAAAAAATTCCCTTTTTAACCCCTCATTTTAAAAAAAATCACTATTCCACGATACATTTTACCCAAAAATGGGAATAAAATTGGGGAATATTTTATATTTACATTGATGTATAAGATAATTTTCATGAGTTGATTAATTCGACAATGGTCTTTCTAGGGCTGGGCGTGGGCTAGGTTGGATCGGTTTTGAGTCCAATCCAAACCCAACCCAACATGTAAAGTTTGACAATAATTCAAACCAAAACAAACTCATTTACAGTTGAAACCCAACCCAATCCAAATTGGATTGATTGGTTTGGACTTGAGTATAATTCAAGTTGGACAATTTTTTTATGGACCCAATGGTTGTAACATTTTTCATTGAATTTAAACAATTTTTTTTTAAAGTTTGATATCATTTCAATTTGAACTAATTTCAGTTACATTAAGAATGGTGATTTGAAAGGCGTTAAGTCGATTGAAGTTAGATCAATGGCCCGTGTGGTTAAGTTCCATTCCAATATAACAATATAAATTAAAAAATTTGTAAAACTCGTTAAATAAATTATATCATGATCAAATAAAATACATATTGAATCAATCTAAATACATGTTGAATACCTGCATATTATACCTATTGAATAAAATGAATTTAACCTAAATACTAAAAATGTTAAATTGTCCAAACTCAATACAAAATCACCTCATTCAATCAAGTTTTTATTCAAAAATCACGTCAAAAAATCAAGTCGAGAAGCTGATGCATGAGCAACAATGAGAGGCAGTAAAAACAAGAGGCTGAAGAGACGTGAGGCACAAGAGAATTTTGATAAATAGGTTTTAGGTTTTAAGTACTAATTTTGTTTTTAATATTTTTTAATTTATTGGGTTGAGTTGAGTTTGATTGAGTTTTAATGGATAACCCGGAATCCAACCAACGCAACTCGAACTAAAATTTGATTTCCTAATCCGAATCCAACCTAGTTGAACTAAAAAACCAACCTAAACCGATTGGTTTGTGTTGAGTTGATTGATTTGACTCATTCAGATTGGTTTTCGCCCCGCCATAGTCTTTTCTCAATTTTCTATTTCTAAATAAGGATAGAAAATTTTGAAATCTAAGAGCATGTTTGATTAACTTTATTTTTCATGAAAAATGTCATTTTCCCCTTCAAATTCCTACTTTTAGAGTGTTCAATTGACAATTTTTTTCATGAAAAATATTTTCTAAATTTTAATCATGTGATCATATTTTACTCAAAAATAAGGAAAGTGTTTTCTTTAGCGATGGGTGGTTTTTATTTTTCAAGTAATCACTATCTTTTTCTTTCTCTCATCTATTCACTCTCTCTCATATACTCATCAATAAAAAATGGATAAGTATAATATTTTCTAAATTGAAAACAAAATCAATCAAACACATTTAATTAATAATTTTCTTTCCATACAAATTTTATGCTTGCAATCAAACACACCCTAAAAGTAAAACTGTAAAAGTGTTTCTATATTTTGCGAGTGGTAGGATTGAACACGATCCTTTCAATTTTAGAGGAGTTCCTATGTTTTACGAGTGGTAGGATAAAATTAGTATTTACGAAAACTATAATGTGGTGGAATGAGTGTGTGGATATAAGTACTAATTGTGAATTCTACGAGATGTGTGATTAAAATTAATTAACTATGAAAAGTAAATTATAAGTTACTTTTAATGCTATCCAAACATAGGTTTTGTAACATTCCGAAAATTTTTACGCGTTTTAAAAAAAATGAGTGACTAAATTTTATTATATTATCTTTGATCATTTAGAAAATAGAAACCCATTTACGTCTTAGCCTCGTTAATCACAGTAAAGTCCATAAGATTATTTGTTCACTCGGTCCATTAATTTTATTTTGTTTAGGCTAAATACTTAAGTATTGTAGAAGAAAGAAAAAAATATATCAAGATTGAGATCATTTTATAGCTCGCAGCATATGTTGGACTCAAAAGAATGTAAGTTGTGGAAATTATACCCATCCATGTTTTTCAACTTGCAATTTCAAAATTCAGATTCAAAAGTTTTGTATTAAAAAATGAGGTGAAAATTTAATTTTTTAATATTAATAATTATATTTAAAAATTAAATTACTAAATATTCACTTTATTGTATCCCATTTCCATCCACTCTACCAAATTTCATTCTCAAATCCTAATTATTTCCTTTTTTTCTCTCTTTTCTCAATCCTCTCTCTAACCTCTCCCTTGCACAGGTTACTGCAGTCGGAAGATAGAAACACTATGCAGAGAAGACGGCAACTGCATTGATCTGCGCAACGACGATGACCAATCCGCCATCTTCACAATGGTGCTTTGATGAAAAGTCAAGCGAGCGACGATAAACAATGTCGATGTGCTGCCACGCTGTGCAGAGCCATCGCGCACAGCAGGGTTGTGCAAAGCTGCCGATCACCCATTCATTCACTGACGTCGAATCATCCATTCGATCAACCACCTTTATCATCTCCATCGCCCCTATCCCTTCATTCACTGGTGCGACTTGGATGTGGTTTTAGGGATGGCGACAACGTGGATGTGGTGTTTCTTCTCTCCGATATGTTTGTATAGGGAAACTCCGCTCTCCAGTCATAGCCTCTACGATGGTGCTGTGCGGGCTACAGTGGCGGTGATGTGGTGTTTCTGAGTGTTGGCGGTAAGGTGGTCGCTTCTGGGTGTTTTTGGGTGTCGTCACTACAGACGCTCTCAGATTTGTTGTGGGTTGTTTTGGGTGTTGCGGTAAAGTGATGCTGGTGGTGAAAATCTAGAGTTTTGGGGGATGGTGGTGGTTTGCAAAATTGTAGCTGTGTTTGTAGTGTGGTGGTGGTTGACAGTGACGGTGATGGTTGTTGACGACGATGGTGTTGTGTTGATGGTGGTTGTGTTGGTGGCGGCGATAGTCGGGTGAGATGAAGAGTTTTGTGACCAACTACATGGTTGATTTGTGACCAAGTATTGGTAGTGGATTGTGTAACTCCTCGCCTTAGAGGTTAGAGACACGATGCCACATAACACGCCACGGGGGCATAGAGTCAACAAGAAAGTCAAATAAAGACCTAGGAGGTCAAACACACAAAGAATGCAAACAGCTAGGTCCTCGCACAACAAGCCGAAGTCCAAGCTGAGGCACTTCTTCGAAGACGAAGCTGTCTAAGGAAGTAGAGAAATGAGCTGAGGCTCTCCACTTAGAAAACTACTTTGAAGACTCCTCCGAGGTTCTCAGTTAGTCCGAAGCTTGTAGCTGAGGCTGTTCCACTTAGAAGATTTGAAAATCTCTGTGAAGTGACTGATGTAACACTTGTAATAAAAGTCTGTCAGCATGTTAGCCTATTGTATAGAGCTATTGACATCTTATCAATGTATTAATTGTATGAACAGATAATGATGTGACGTCCCTATTAGGGAGATGAAGCCACGTGGTTTTGATCTAACGATCATCACGTCGGCCAAAATAGTATAAATAGGTTCTCTTTGTAATTTAGAGGAGGTTGGATTATCAATTCAGTTGAGAACAACTTACACTCAAAGTACATAATCACTTGGGTTTATTCTCCATCTTTTGGCATGTTTATGAGTGATAAATTCTTATATGCAACTTAGCTATTTGAATACACGTCATATCTATCCTTCCACATATTCTCATTTGCGAGTACATAGTTTAGTTTAATTTCGATCGAACGATCGTTGTTAGCGTGATCGCTTTTGTTCCGTTTGTCGGAGCTCAAACATCTTTGTCTCTCACTGCAAAGTGCCTCCCGCGTCCATCATCTCCGTGCTACCATCATCATTCCGGTAGGAACGCGCCAGAATCGTACTTGACTTGGCGTGAGTGGACTCGACATCATTTGGCTCATTTTCAGTGGTCAGCAGATTGAGATTGAGTGTGGGGTGAAGATTTTGGTGTATGTGACCAACTATTTGATTATTTGTAACCAACTATTTAATTGTGAATTCAATAATTCTTGATAGAAAAATAATTTGTGACCAACTAATTTGAAAATCTATGACTGTTAAATAAGTTGTGACCTATAATATTTTAATTTGTCACCGAAAAATAATTTGTGATTGACTAATTTGATAATATATGATCAATAAATAAGTTGTGACCTATAAATATGTAATTGTGACCATTAATTGTATAACCGTGACCTTAACATATTTAATTATTTAATTATAACCTGAGACTTGAAAATTTAAATTTATTGTTTGAGTTTTGAATTGACATACTTATACCTGATATATAAATTTTTCCCATGTAAGTTTGTATAAATTAAATGCAAGTTATTTCGTTTCAAAGGTATGTATTTAACGGGTATTATTTTAATTTAATAATATCTATCATAACAATAAACAAATCTCATCCCAAATATTTCTCCCCATTATTTTTCATGTTCCCGCTGATTTTAAACTACCTAAAAGTAGAGGTGTCAATCCGGGTGGTCCGGGTCGGGTCGGCCCGCCAACATATGAACCCGGTAACAGCCTGATTGAAAAAAGCCCGCCTGCTACCGGTTTTGGGCCGGTTCTGGGTCGGTCCACAAATTTTGGACTACAACCCAGACCCGTCCGCTGAACCATTAGGGTCCAGCCCACGGGTCGCGATTTGTTCCGATTTGCCCATATTATTTTATGAATAAAATTACAAAAATATAGAATTTTTCATATTTATAGAAAAAATATTTTTTATGTTAAATGTAAATTAAGAATTGAATAAAATGATAAATTCATATTTATACCAAAAAATGTTTATATAGAATTCAAATTTAATGTTATATGAATTATTTATAACTTTACAAAGTTAAATTTAATTTAAACAAATAACAACTAAATATATTTCTAATTACTATTATCAAATATTTATAGTATAAGTACATCCCAATTAGGTTGGCACCTACTTTTATTATAATTTATAGTTAAGTACATCCTAATTAGGTTGACTCTCCCCCTTTTTTTTTCAAAATTAAATTTTTTTTTTCACGGGCCAGCGAGTTAATCGCGACCCGTGAAGGTGCAACCCGCGAAACCCGCGGGTCACACATCCTTGACCCGTGAACCGCCCGTTTGGGTCCCGGGTCGATTCGGGCCGATTTTCACGAGTTTGGCCGGCCCGTTCGTCTTGACACCTCTACCTAAAAGTTTTCAAAACTCACGCGTCTTTCAAAATCTCTATATAAATATCATTTTTCCCCTTCTTTATTTTATGCTTCATAATTCTCTATCTTTTTGGAAAGAAATCAAATTATTTTAAAAGTTTTCAAAAATTTCAGCAGGCACAAAAGCCTATAATTTTGTGAACATCAAATCAAGGTTTTCAAAGATTTAAGGTAGGATAACGAGATACAAGTAATTTTGTCCTGTTTAATTTTATTATTTCATGTTGATAAATGCTATGTTAATGAAAGATACGATATGATATGGTCATCCGATACTAAAAATATAATATATTATGAGTTCTTACCGATTTCAAATGATACGACGATATGACTATTTTAATATAGAAATTGAAATTTTATTTGGGATTAGACAACACCCGTGTCATACTGAATATTTCCATATATTTACCATTTTCATTACCTCTCGCAAGTTAAAAATGGGTCGTCAGTTGGTAGGCGATGAGGTGTTGTCGTTGTGTTTGGATTAATTGGACCTGATAAACTAAACTCGGTGTAATGTGGTTGAATATTTTGAAGTTCTAGTAGTAACCTTATTTTGTTAATTTATTTACCTCGTTCCTTTATTTGAACTTGGAATACGTTTTGATTATGAACTACACTGTTTGTAATGTTGAATTTGTAATATTTTATCGTATATTTATTTATCTAGCATGTATAACAAAACATGGTATGTATAAATAAATTAAGTGGATTAGATTTTAGTGTAACTTGTTAGGAGAAATTGATCAATAAACATTATTTAAGATTCTCGCAACTACAAATTTAGTGACACTCAATACTAATTTTGGGCTTCCTTTTTGTAAATGTAAGTTTCCTATTCAATTTTAGAGATCAACTTTTGGTGAGATTTTCATGATATGAATTAATCATGTGATAAATAAATAAATTAAAGAATGTGAAAATTTTCAAATTAATCTTGTGTAACCGCTTTACATAAATATATTAATAATTTTTGTCACGTAATTTTTTTTTTTTAAATGAAACGTTCGATAGCGATTCGTTACAGGTTTTAATAGTGACAGACCATTAACATATATTTTAGATACCGAAAGATCTTGTTCGTGCTCATTCTCGATTATCAAACTCTGGCTTGTCTTTGTAACCATTCCGATACTTAAGTCAGAGAGAGAATTTATGAAAAAATATATGTTGAAAATTATGTAAAAGCGTATCTAAATAATAAATTGGGGTGTTGCATTTATAGAGGTATGTAGTACATTCCTGGTAGGATTACGCTACTCAATTCTCTAAGAGGCATACCATGCTTAGAAGTTACAACTTGCTTGCTACTATATCATCGACGTGTTTAGATAAAGATAAAATTTCAGTGGTAGAGTCATTTCAAGATGAGGTATCATATTTATAGTAGGACTCAAATTCCTTAGAATTGACGAAGTTGTTCACTAACCCCGAATACTATAATTGTATTTAAATGTGGACGGTGCCAATGTCGAGTACTATAATTGTATTTAAATGTGGACGGCGCCAATGTCGAGTACTATAATTGATTTTAATTTATAAAATCTTATCGGAATATCCAATTTTAGCCTCCTCTCGATACATAGAAATTAGTAAAAACGTACCTTTCAAATGTCCAAAAGTGTCTTTTGGCCTACGAAGGCCGGCAGAAATTATATTAAGATAATAGGTGCACTTAATTAATAGTTTGAAGTCGCTGTTTTCATGCACATTTTTTCAACATTGGGTGACTTTTCTTTTGGGAAAATTGCACCGTTAATTCTTGATTTAAGGTCCTTGTAGCAACTTAGTTCACTATCTTTAATTTTTTTTTTTCTATTTATGTTGATTCTTTTATTTATCTTTTGTTTCGATTATAATTTAGAAGACGGGTAGAATCTTCTAGAAAATCAACCATGCTTCAAATTGGAAGATTTATTTATTTTTCCCAGTCCAACCTTATGCAGCACATTGGAAGATTTTTATCCACTAGAAACCAACTATGCTTCAAATTAATTAAAATATATTTCAAATAAGGTTAAATATACTCACACTATAATTTTTATTAAGTATACTATATTTTAATTGCATAAAAAATTCAAAATCTTTATACATTATTACATTTATGCCTCGAACTTTTTCATCGCATTCTTATTCTCAAATTAACATAAATTGTTTATAATTATCGTTTTTCTTCAAAATTTTCTTTTCAGTAAAAAGACTCAAATAGGGTTATGCTACGTGTACATAATTTTTTACCTAATCTTTTACACCCCACTCACATTTGGAAGTGGGGACCACGAGCCGCATTTTTTTAAAAACATGGGGCCGCGGCATTTGTACCATTCGGTCACCCCCCTTCGGTACATCCGGATAAACCCACTCAAATAAGGCTAAATATATTTTTACTACAATTTTTAATAACTAGACTATATTTTAATTGTATAAGACATTCATAATCTTTATATATTATCACATTTATGCCACAAACTTTTTCATCGCATTCTTATTTTCAAATTAACATAATTTGCTCATGATTATGATTTCTCTCCAAAATTTTCTTTGAGTAAAAAGACCCATTTGCCTATTATATTAAAAAAACAAAATAAATAATAAAGCAAAAATACGATTAAATATTTCATTTTAAAGCACGTTAGCTAGATTTTTGGATGAAAATCATGATTAATAGCAAGATTTTCTGAGTAAGAAATGTTAAAAATAAGAATGTGATGAAGAAAAAAGTTAAAGATATAAGTATGGTAATGAATAAAGGTTTATGACTTTTAATGTAATTAAAATGTGGCGTATTTATGAAAAATGTGATTTCAATATAACCATCCTTCAAATAATTGGTCAAAAAAAATATGTCAAATAGCTTGAGGACCTAGTTGCTACAGACCTCTAAATCAGAGAAAACAATGCAATTTTTTCTTTTCTTATTTTAATAATACAGTCCTTTTAATTTCCAAGTCCTATATATTCACGACAAAGGGAGGGAGGCATTTAGAGTCCAAGGAAGCAGAGGCGTCGATAAAAACACATATAATGGTAAATATTCATCCTTCTCACCCATCAATGTTATCTTCTATCAAATACTTTTCAATTTCACGTTTATACGTTTGATCCAAAGCACCTGGTGCTCGAACATAGGCTCGATGAATTTTTTCTGTCGTTCATGTCTAACGATGGTCCGTTACTGCTTCTGTGCAGAGCAAATGGATAGATGCACGGGAGCTTTCTATTACGTGGATAGATGACCCGTCATACTGGAAATGGACTCACCTTCCCGAGTGCAGGTTCTCTTCTCAATCACACATATTTCCCTATTCTGTCTAGTTAAAAATCAGATTTTTAGTAGATTTTGATAAATAGTTGATGAAATGCATGATAGAAAATTTGATAGAAGTTATATGTTCTATAAAATGTGTGATTAAAATTAATTGTTAAATTTGATTTCGATTTTTAACAATTTTCTAAGCTAGACCAAACATGGGCATATCTCGCACTCAAGCAAACATAATAGTATGAACCGACACACAAAGCAACGTGAACAAATTACTAAGATTCAGTGATCCATCTTAAAATGTCATCCTTATTAAATAGTAGTTCAAATTCAAGTTGGTCTATGTTTTCATCTTTATTCGACGTGGAATTCTATCATTTTATATTGCCCAATAAATAATTAGTTGTCACGACATGCAATTTCAGTATTTCACCAACGATGAGCAATTTATATCTTGGTTGCCATATATGTGTAGATCTGAGGTGGCTGAGCTTCGAAGTGTCTGTTGGCTTGATATTGTGGGGAAGATAGATGTAAAAAACTTGCTTAAAAAAACAAGTTTTGGTGCATATCTTGTGTTCAAGCTCAATGAAAATGAGTCAAGTGGGCTCGAGCAAGCCATGGCATCAGTTAGATATGTTAAAGAGAAAGCTGATGGTGTTGGCGACGAGGGCTTCACTATATTCATTGGCAAGGAAAAACAAGCTGAAGAAAATGGACAATTTTCAAACCTACGAGCAGATGGGTGGAAGGAGATCAAGCTTGGAGAATTCTTCAATAATCTGGGGGACGAAGGTGAGGTAGAAATACGGCTGTTTGAGACAAAGAAACTGCATTGGAAGCGTGGTCTTGTTGTTAGAGGAATTGACGTTCGTCCTAATTAATGGCACTACTCGATCTAATGATGCAGTTGTTGAGTTATGTGTCCTATAATATATTTTGCTATAATAAAATAATATTTTATAATAAATAAAATGTGGTTTCTGTTTATTTATTGTTGAACATGCGAATTAAAGCGGATATGATCACTTGCGATGCGTTGAGAAGTGCAATGTGACACAACTTATATTTTGATCATAAAGAGATTTATTATCACATTGGACATGAAATTCAAAATGAGTTGACAGAAAGGTAGAGATACATTTGTTTGATACAAAGTATTTGCATTGGAAGCGTGGTCTTCTTGTAAGGAATTGAAGTTCATCCCAATTTCTAGCCCTGCTACAAGTACGCAGACCCCTGCCAGACAACACACGTTGGGGGGGGGGGGGGGCACAATTATTTTTTTAATACCGAGGTGGGGCATCGGCTATAGTGAGGGGGCCTTAAATGCCCCTGTACTTGGGAAATTGCTCATTTCCATAACAGTTATCTATTTCCAGGGGTGGAGTTTTGAGATAAATTTATTATTATTTTTTTATACCGAGCTGATATCTTAGAAAACTATATGGTTTGGGACATGCCTCTGCCTTCCTGCAACCTTGTCGATTCTAATATTGTTGTCGCTTTTATTTTTACTAGTGTGGTTAACGTGCGTTGCACGTTACTTGTTTAATGTTGAAAATAAATATATGTAAATTTTAGATAAATTCATTTGTAAATATGAAAGATATTCATCAGGTAAAAAAAATTTCTCCGTGTGTCACGGAGATATCGTGTCTCTTGCAGACTTCTTCTTTAAAGAAAAAATAGTTATTTTATCTACCTCCAACTAATGTTCCAATTGTATCATTTACCCCAGACTGATCTTCTACCCCCAATGGGCAGGAAAAAAACTTCCATCCTGCCCACTGAGATCGATTTCATAATTCATTTAACATATCCACGTGCATGTGCATATGCATGTAAATATCAAAATCGAAAAAAAAAATATTTTATACCTCTTTTCGAACACAACATTCTTAAAATCAAATCCTCTAGCATCACTTCTCATGGCATGTTTGGCAAAGCTTAAACCATTTAATTTTAAGTAATAAGTAAGTTTCTAACAAATATGTTTTTATAGGTCAAAAATGGAAAATGGAAGCAACTCAACTTTAACTTACTTTTAAGCTTAGCCAAACATTATGACATTACATTTTTTTCTTCTCCAGCAACAAATTTTGCTAGTTTTTCCACAATATAGTCAAAAAGTGCCTAAAATCACATTAATCTGGAAAATTAAGAGATCAAGTGCACGGACTAAATGAAAGAAAGTGATTCTATAAAAAAAATAATTGCTTACATCTGAAGTTCCACCCATTAATGCAGGGAGTATTGATGCCTCAATAGCTGAACATTTTTTATAAAGAAAATGATTGCTTACATCTAATATCAAGAAACAGAGTAGCATGAATGTAAAATAGAAAAGAAGTTAAAATTTTGGTACCTAGTAGCAAATAGATCGAGATAGACATTAAAGAAAATGAAAAAGAAATGCATGGACCACAATATATGAGTAAAATAACAGTGAATATAACTCTGTTCACAAGAAAAAACAATCAAAAGAGGCTAAAGAAAAGCTGATGCACCTTTTCTGAGCACTGCTGCTGGAATATACCCTGTTGCAAATCTTCCTAGGACAAGAAATTTCAGAGAGAATAGATCTGTGTTACTCTTGTACATTTTTTAAACATCTTAACTGGGAAGAATAATGAAGAAAAGAAAACAGGTGGCCAAACCTCAGTCCTTGGCAGAGTCGGTTGCTCTTAGATGGTTTGTAGTTCATGAGAAACACCACATAGTTTGTTTAGTCCTCCTGGGCCACCTCTTTTTTTTTTCCTTCCAGTTGGAGCACTGCAAAGACATACATAAAGGGGATATATCAAGCCAAAAGGAAGAAATAATTACACTAAGTCCTACATAAATGTTATGACAAAAAAATAACACGTGGAAGGAGGCATGGTATGCCTCCATCCACTTGGATGGAGGCAAACTCAATGCCTCCATCCAGGATAGAGACACTGATGGAGGTGTCTCCGGCACACCCGTGTGCCTCGCCTCCGTGCACGATTTTTTATTTTTATTTTTTTTATACAATGCTACTAATAACATTTTTTTCCTCTTGTCTCCTGATGTAGGTTTCCTTCTTGTCTTCTCTTTACCAAGGATTACAAGAAACGAGCATTATATATCAACCAGATACAATTTGATGTTTTTTTTTTTACCATACTAATTACATTGTTAATTATTATTATTATTATTATCCACAAGTCAGCTATTGATTTATTTATGGTAAAATGTTAGTTCTAAAAATAAAAATTACATATCTACAGAGATGAGAAAAAATGATGATTACATTTTATCTCATCATCAATCAACGTTATAAAATTACTTCATCTAATTCTTCCACCGAGCCCCACCAATCCAAAAACTAAATAATAAGGTAGTCACGATTTAGACAAGACAAGAAGGAAACCTACATCAAGACAAAATGAAAAAATGTTATTAGTAGTAATAAAAAAAAAATCGTGCAGTGTGCGCGCGGGGACACCTCCATCCAGAATGGAGACATCGCAAACCATGCTTCCATTACTTGGATGGACTTGGACGGAGGCATCTTGGATGGAGGCAAACTCAATGCCTCCATTCAGGATAGAGACACGGCGGTGTCTCCATCCTGGATGGAGGTATCTCCGGCACACCCGTGTGCCTCGCCTGACACGATTTTTTTTTTATACAATGCTACTAATAACATTTTTTCATTTTGTCTCCTAATGTAGGTTTCCTTCTTATCTTCTCTTTACCAAGGATTACAAGAAACAAGCATTATATATTAACCAAGATACAGTTTGATTTTTTTTTTTTTACCATACTAATTACATTGTTAATTATTATTATTATTATCCACAAGTCAGCTATTGATTTATTTATGGTGAAATGTTAGTTCTAAAAATAAAAATTACATATCTACAGAGATGGGAAAAATGAAGATTACATTTTATCTCATCATCAATCAACGTTATAAAATTACTTCATCTAATTCTTCCACCCCACGGAGCCCCACCAATCCAAAAACTAAATAATAAGGTAGTCACGATTTAGTATTTACAAAGTTTTCATTCTCGATAGGAAGATATTCATTATTCACCTTGCAGCATTAAAACAAGTATCATGCTTTAAATGTAAATTAGTGTTATAAGCCATATGAAAAGGGGTGAGAGCTTACAGTTTGCAGCATCATTGGCATTCAGTCCAAGGAAAAGAGCTGTATCATGTGTGGTGATTGTAGAATATGCAGAAACCAGTAGCTCAAACTTCTTTTTTGTGTAAAGTTCTGCAGGAAACTCATATTACAAAATAAAATCAAAACCAGATGCCTGAGAACATCAAACAACACAAAACTTCAATAGGAAAATTTCTCCCTAGCCAAAAATATAAATGAATTAACCATGAAAAAGTGAAAGTAAATGGTCCCCAAAACAAATTAGGATTTTTACCGTTTAGTACTCAATTTCTATGACCAGACGTAAAAAAAATTTCCATTTTAACCAACCCCCACCCAAAAAATAAGGAGAGTGCCTCCGGACGGAGGCACTCCATGCCTCCTCCATCCAAGTGGATGGAGGCATCATGCCTCCATTCCGTGCCTCCATCCACTTCTCCATGCCTCCGTCCACTTGGATGGAGGCATTTCTCCGTCCACTTCATTTCTCCATGCCTCCATTGGATGGAGATATTTCTCCATATCTCCATCCTGTTTCCAGCTGTCCGCCTATACTTTGCCTCTTTTAATATATAGTGATTTTAAACTATATAAATTTAAAAAGATTTTAAAGTGCAAGGCACACTAAAAATTAGAAAATACATTTTACAAAGCAAAAATAAATACTCATAAATTGATTCACCACCCCTGCCGTCCCAGTTGGATCCCCACCTTGCACTATAAAATCACGTACTCCAATATCACATAAAAATTATCGGTTCAATATTAAAAATGTTTATATATTAATAGCAAAACCAAAAAAGAGACATTAATGATTCTGTGGAATTTGACGTTACAATAAGATCACTCAAACTTTATTTTTTCATAACCTAAAAAATAAAATGTCATTGTCACAAAAAAAAAAAAGGAGACATGCCGGGTCTCCGTGCCGGGTACGGAGGCACATTCTCGTGTCTCCGTGCTGGGCGCGGAGACACACCTGGATGGAGACACGGAACTCCGTCCACTGGACGGAGACATTTCTCCATCCAGCATGGCACATCGCCTGTGTCTTCATACCTCCTGATGGAGATTTTTTTTTTTTTAATAATACTGAAGGTTAAAGAAACCCAATTGCTAGTTTAGGTCTAATTATACACTAATTTTCAGCTTGGTCATTTTATTAAACACCTTAAATGCAACCTATTTTTCCTAAGATTTGAAGAGATGAAGTTTTAAATTAAGGCACAATTTTTGCACTTCACAAACAAAATCAACTACTCCACAATCTGACTAAGTTCATACCCCTTGAAAGGCATAAAAGTCCTTTCCACTATTGTTCTGTTATTGCTAGACTGAAGTGAGAATTGTGCCGAAGTTTTCATATTCAATGACTCGTGTTATTATTGCAAGCATAAGTGAATTCAATATAGGTTCAGTACTCAAGACAATGAGTAAAGTGCATTAAACTATTAAATGTAAAGATTCAAATCTCACTGTTTCTTGTTTGACTCCTTTAATACCAAGTATCTTATTAATGCTTGAATCACTCCCAGTCGTTACTTTATCTAGTATATTTCAAAGATCCATTCAAACACACAATTTAGCTTAACCCATTCCTTTTATTTTTCTCTCATTTTTCAGATAAAGATAACAATCTACTACAAAAAAATAAAACAGCTTACCTTCGTTGGTATCATTCTCTGTAGCTCTGGCTATAAGTCTCTATCCTATTACCCCACATTTAAAATACACGAAAATCAAATACATGTATACATACATGAAAATCACAATAAAAATTGAAATAATTGAATGAATGACTTACTGTTGAAAGAAATAGCAATTGGCGTTGAAGCAAACTGTGGATTCCGAGTTGGGGCACTGA
The DNA here is from genome assembly GCA_035079005.1 of Fraxinus americana. Taxonomy (NCBI): domain Eukaryota; kingdom Viridiplantae; phylum Streptophyta; class Magnoliopsida; order Lamiales; family Oleaceae; genus Fraxinus; species Fraxinus americana. The sequence goes on along the minus strand of CM068719.1, from coordinate 27,195,717 downwards.
AATTTAATATAAATGAATGACTATACAATGACACAAAGAAAGGAGAAAATATAATACAAACCTGAGGAAATGCACGAGGTTGGAGCAAAAAATCTATTGTTCGAGCAAATGGAAAGGAAGGAGAAGTAATGAGAGATTGCGTGGAAAAATGGAGGAGGAGTGGGTGGTTGTGTGAGATAATGGAGAAGGAGGAATGGCTGGGGGAATTTTTGACGAATTTCAGGGAATTTTTTTTTTTTTTTAAAAGGGGGATTTTTTACGACGACGGGAAATGGCGACACGTGTGACCTTTACTTTGCCTCTTTTAATATATAGTGATAAATACGAAAAGCGTCTAACCGCGAGTATAATATTTAATTTATCAATTTCTAAAATTACATGGTTGGTTAATAAATGTTCGAAGACGAACTTATTTGCCAGTTCATTTAATTAACATTTTGCAACCTCTAAGGTAACATAATTATATTTTGAAACTAATTTTCAAGTAATATAATTGATCTCCTGTTCCAAAGGATAGTAACCTTACTTAAAGTTTTCCGCCACATCAGTAATGAAAAGTTTTTATCCCGTCCACTGTGCATAGAAAATCAGATTTGCTTCAAGTAAATATTACTATTCAACTTGTTCTAATATAACATTCTAATTTCTTTATACATCGAGAATAAGATACGTGTTTAAATTCTCTTAACCTATCACTGAATAAGCATCAGATCCATTTATTTATCTCTAATATTTTTATTTTTCACTTATAAACCTAGCTTATCACACATTCATTTTAACATCTTATTCGTCATATACTCATTGTATGAACATTTTATTATTAAACAACGCAGTGCTAAATACCTAATTAGTCTAATAATTATTTTAAAACATCATGTTTTTGTTTGGTAGGAATTAAAATTTAGATTTTAAATTAAATCAAAATCAATAATTAATTTTAATTACATATTTTATGGAACTCGCAACTTTTTAACTATACATTTCATCAAATAATTTATAAGCAATCCAACAAACTCTTTATATGTAATACTTAATTTTACTATTTCCAAAAAACATTTATTATTTTTCTTATCTTTTATTTTCAAAATTATTTATATTATGTTCCTCCATTGAAAATTGAAATACTTTGAATGTTAAATTAAAATAATAATAGAAAGAGTCACTTGTAATATAATTTTAATGATTAATTATTTAAAATAGAGAGTCTATTATGTTTAAAGAGTTTTTTTAGAGATATTCTTATTAAAATATAATAAAAAATTAATTTAATCTCTATGGAATTTCAGCTAAATATCCATGTTACAAGTTGATAATACGTACTTGCAAATATTTAAGAGGTAATGTTTAATAAATAGACTAACGGTCGAATTGCAACCCTACATAAACTAACGGTCGAATTAAGAGTGCAAGAAGTCAAAGGAGCGCATTGTGCGCAAGAAGGCCCCCCCCCCCCCCCCCCCCAAGGGCACCAGGTTACCGTTAGGAAAATTAAACATGCAAGGTCACAAACTTTAGCTATATCCACTATTTTTCCTTTTCCTCCTTTTTAATATTGATTAACTTTATTTAGTTTTTGTTTGATCATATTTTTTAAAGCTCTTTTTTTTTTCCAATTTTATTTCCAATAACATATTTTATATGATCCACAATTTTTATTAACTTTTCAAATTTCAATTTTACATTTCATTAATCTTTATCAAAAAAAAAAAAAAATCTAATTTTCAAGTAAATTAAAACGGAACTTAAATCTTTTTTTTTTTTAAAATCGAACATCATCGTATAAATGTATATCTAGGGGCATATAATTCCAGAGTAGCACAAGTCCAATTAATTTTTCGATTTTGCTACGGGTAAATCACGGTATACATCATAGTGTACACCCCTCTCACATGGGGGTGGGGTCCACTCAAATAAAAAAATATTATTTCAGTGGGTCCCACACTCTATGTGAGGGAGGTGTAGACCGTGATGTACATATCTTGATGTACAAGTAGTATTTTCCTTAATTTTTTATGGGTAAACAACATTTTTTTTGGGAACAAAATTGTTTATATTGATCCAATAGGAAAAAAAAAAAAAAAAAAATTGTAAAAAGATATTTTAATATAAAGTCTTTGTAATAGTTTACATCCCTCGTGATTATTGATTGCTTGATATTTGTTTTCCTTAGAGAGACGAGTTATTTGGTTTATTATATTAATTGAGTTCTGCAGAAAAAATAAATTTCCATAAATAAATAGCCATGGGAATATATAAGGAGAAGGCATTCCATTAATTTTTAAGCAGGTTTTATTGGAAGGAAAAGGTGGGTAGAGAGAAACTCCCAAATCTTCTAGCACGAAAACTCCCAACAACCCATTGAAAGCTCTCTTGAATCTTGACGCTTCAAGCAAGTCCTTTGCAAATTGCTTTTCTTCTGTTTAGGCGTATAATCTTTCACTCAATTCCCTTCAATATTGGGTTTTCTTGATTCTTCGTATAATTTCCCTTCATTTTCTTTGTTGGGTTTATCTTGAATTAAAATATGATCATGGTCGCGCTTAATCTTGATTCTGATTTGTTTTCCATGAAATTGCTTTCTTCAGTTTGGTATCCTAGTAAGCAATTCGGAGAATTCGTTATTGTTTGAGGCGAGTCTGAAGAGGGCTAGTAAGTTTTGTTATTTTTTGCTACTTGATTTGGGGTTTTGATTTGTAGGGTGGATTTAAATGTTAGATTTTTGGTTGGAGAATCCAAATTTGATGTAATATTTTTCAAAGGTTTGTTTCTACATATTGATTAGTTTGGCTTTTACTGTATTATCAGTGTCAAGGTTCTTGAAAGCTTTGATCTGAAGGGTTTCTGTTAATTGTATTTGTATTTAAGTCCAACTCAATCTTGTGGTAGTGAGTTATTAGTTTAAGTTGGGAGAGATGTATATTGAACACCTTCAAGAGGAGGGCTCAGAGAACAGAGGGGAGGAGCAAGGGAGTATTGATACCAGTGAAGATACTGCTGTTTCTTGGGAGGCAAAAAGGGTTTTGGTTGGAGCTGGAGCGCGAGCACTTTTCTATCCCACATTGTTGTACAATGTTGTTAGAAACAAGATTCAGTCCGAGTTTCATTGGTGGGATAGGGTTGATGAGGTATAAATATATTGAACTATTACATTAGACTGCTTTAGATTATCTATCTTATTTCTTGCTTGCCTTTTTCATGTATTTGATTATAGTCTTAATTGTTAAAGTATATCTTTATGCTTAATGATCTTTTCTGTCTTCTTGTATGTCATACCACTGAGATTCTCCCATAGAGTTTTGATTATAGTAATTGATTTAGGCAATTGTTAGAATTAAGTTTGAATTAATAGGTCATTGCTTTCAAAGGTCTTAATATCTGAGATTATCATATTGTTGATTTGGGCATGTGATGCATGTTACTACTTATTGGGGCACTTGTCCTTGGCAAAATCTTTGCTTATACTTTTTTCTTAATTTTGGGATATGATGATTGTTTTTTAACACAACATGCCGCTTGTTATTAAAAAATTTGAAGTAAAAAAATTATGAAAAGTTCTTCCTTTATTTTGGGATAGTTACTTATCAAACAACTGGGGCGAGGAAACGGACATTACTCTTGGGATTTCATTTTAGTCAACTCTAGGTAACTTCAATCATGAAAGCATGCTAAGTACATTGAACATGAGTGGAGGGAAGCATGATTTACCTCCATAATGCAACGGTCATAGGCTATATGAAAATAATTTTTTTAGAGTTTTTGGTGGTATATTCATTTTTCTTAAATGTCAACTTTCTCACGTTCACGTCTCTCTTTTTGTCAGTTCGTTTTGTTAGGAGCTGTTCCATTTCCTACTGACATTCCACACTTGAAGGCTGCTGGTGTCGGCGGAGTGGTTACCTTAAATGAACCATACGAGACTCTGGTTCCAACCTCATTATATCATGTAAGCTTAAATTTCTTTGTAATTATACATTTTCCTGATGCGTTGCAAATGTTTTGAAAGGACTAAACAATTTGGATATATCCCCATCCAATTGGTGCTGATGTATCCTGCCTTTGTCATTTGTGTTAGTTTCTTTGACTACTGAGGATAACCTAGATCTTCTTATCTCAGTATGTACATATCCCAGTAGAATTTTAAAAGCATGCATCAGCGAATTAATTTGAAATATATAATTCCCATGCATACATTTGTTTAAAATCATTATTTAATCTGATGATCATGTCAGTGGTAATATGTACAACACTTCTGAAGTTGCTTTGATGTGCACCATTGGGTGCATTGTCTAGATGACCCATTCCTCTGCAACGGATTGTAAATATAAGTGTTCGATCTGTTTGCAGGATAATAACATTGAGCACTTGGTCATTCCTACAAGAGATTATCTTTTTGCTCCATCATATGGGGATATTGACCAGGCTGTAGAATTCATTCATGGTATGTTTTGTTTATAATATTATCCGGAGATCCAAATTTCTGTATTTCTTTTACCAAAACTACAAAAGCTCTTGTGCTTATTTTTGTTTCTTGTCTCCAAGTTTAATTAAGCTGGATTTTGCATCCTGAGTAATTTTTTCACTTTCTTCTGTTTGGCTTTTAAAGATAATGCTCATTGTCGAAAAACAACATATGTTCACTGCAAGGCTGGCCGGGGCCGCAGCACTACAGTTGTACTCTGTTACCTGGTGCGCTCAACCGCACATAATCTAATATATTTATTTATTTTGGAGATTCATATTCTAATAAATCCCCTTTAGAACAGGTTAAACACAAGCTGATGACCCCTGATGCTGCATACAATTATGTGAGGACCATTAGGCCAAGGGTGCTGTTGGCATCTTCCCAGTGGCAGGTGTGGTTGATTATCTTAGTATAGTTTATGCTTGATTCTTTAAACTAGTGTTTCTTTATTTCCCGTGGACCTTTGCTGTTTTATATGGTGTTCTTTTAAGAATCATATTGGTTATAATAGTTGTTATTGGAATCTGACAACGTCTATTCTCTGTTACGAGGAAATGCAGGCTGTTCAAAATTACTATCACGGACTGAAGAAACCCAAGAAAGACATTGGCATGGACTGTTTACTAAATAGAACTTTAGGTTCCTCAAAAAAGGTAGACCTGGAAGACTTTAATGCTGATGATGACTCTTTGGTGTTGGTAACTGAATCAGACCTTGATGGATATGAGGAAAACCATGCTGATATAGGGTGTTCTTTTAAGAATCATATTGGTTATAATGGTTGTTATTGGAACCTGACAACGTCTATTCTCTGTTACGAGGAAATGCAGGCTGTTCAAAATTACTATCATGGACTGAAGAAACCCAAGAAAGACATTGGCATGGACTGTTCCCTAAATAGAACTTTAGGTTCCTCAAAAAGGGTAGACCTGGAAGATGCTGATGATGACTCTTTGGTGTTGGTAAATGAATCAGACCTTGATGGATATGAGGAAAACCACGCTGATATCCCTGGTAAAAACATGCTGGCTGAAGCAGCAATTGCCCGACTCTCATGCCTGTGGCTCCGTTGCCAGTCAGGGCAGAAAGTGCCAAAAAAGAAGCTTGGAAGCCCTGCTCGGAACAGTGAGTTGAGAAGTGTGGGTGACTCTCATGCCTGTGGCTCCATTGCGAGTCAGGGCAGAAAGTGCCAAAAAAGAAGCTTGGAAGAAGCCCTGCTTGGAAAAGTGAGTTGAGAAGTGTGTGGGTGTTGATATTTGTGTTTGTTGAGAATGCCCAGAGTCTTCATTTTGGATGAAGAGTCTGAATGCCCCTTCCCCATCCCCAGCGCTCTTTATGTTTTTTCTTCATTTTGGATCCGTGCAAAAACCATCTCTTTTAGGGATGTTGGCTTATGGAAGCTCCATTGCACGCGCGTGGTACAGGTTTCAGAAAGTCGGATTTGGTAAGTGTCGATAGAGATTTTCATTTGTGTTAGTTGAGTTGTTTTCTATGAGTGGGAATAAGATTTTAATCTGTGTACGTAATTGAGTTGTTCCATTAGTCCGGAATAAGCAGGGAGGTTCGTTCGTGTGTATCCAAGCAGATTTAATGGAAATCAGTTTCTGTCTCTTGTTCTCTGTTCTGATGGGAATTATTGTTCTAATAATTTTGCTTCTTATAATTGCAATGATCATTTGATACCTGGACTTGTAAATTAATCAAATGAACATTCAGGGGGGAAGAGAACGGTATGGTGTATAACTACATAAATTACTAAATAAATAATTACGTTTAATTGACGAAAGTATTAAATTCATTGAAAAATATATAGCACAATTAATAGAATCACCACAAATAAGAAAATATTAATCGTCATTAAGTAATCGTGTCCGAATTTTTTTGAGTATTCTTAATTTAATTAATTACGTTAACTATTATTGATTACATTATTACAATTTATTACAAATGCTCAAAATAAAAAAAAAATTAAAAAAATAATAATTTATTGTATTAAAAAATGTATCACAAAAATGGACACAAATACCCTTAAACCATTTTTTTGACAACGTGAAAGAGAAGTGCAAAATTGTACATAACCATTTTGGTGCAAAATTTGGTGCGCATTGGAGTGATTTTGGTGCGCACAATGGAGTTGCTCTCCAACCTTTTCTTCCCCAACTTTTTTCTTGTTACATTTTTGTATCCAAACTTTCAGTAAATAGCAACGGCAGCCTGATAAGGACTAATGCAAAATCAATCATAGAGGTTAGAGGCAGAACTAATAGGTCGAAATACTTTTTCGTTCCATAATATTGATGCCACGTAACAAAATACAGTATGTATATGATATAGATATCTTTGTTGCATCCTTGCATGTTTAACGTGTAGACTAGCTATTAAATAATAATATACGTTCTTAGTAAAATTTTGATTTCAAAGGAAAGAATTGATAGCTTAATGGAGGCTGCAGAGGTCGAGGTGGAGGGGGAGATGGAGAAACAAAAATCTCGGCTATGGCCATTTTCTCTCATTATTATAATTTTCTTTGATTTGTTATTTTATTTTGAATAACGATTGCAATTTTTTATTTTTATTTTTTTGAACACAAATATGGATTCACATTTATACCCCTTGGTTATTAAAATGGCTTGTGCAACTCGTGCAGCAGATTTTTAAGAGTGGAAATGGATAATTGTTAATTAATGAAATATCGGGGATTCAACAAAAAATAGATCTTAGACAAAGTTGCTACAAACAAGGGGTACATGTTGTGGAATGAACAGATATGTTAAGGATTAAATTACAACTACATCAATAGATTGGGACCACTAATGCAATTTTTGCTTTATTCTTTTCCAATTGGGCTCCTTTTCAGTTCTATCCCCCTCCAGTTTATAATTTCATTCGTGGGATTAGTTCTGAGTTGATACATACATTGGTATGCAGTAATATCGAGAAACTGTAGTAGGGAGCATATGGTATTTGTAATTTAACACCAATTGTGCTGGTTTGTCCGAAGGAAAGAGGCAAACAATGCTATGAAAGCTTGAATTTTGAGATAACAAAATCATGCTCTTGTTTGCTTCTCCCCTTCTCTCCAACAGGGCTTCTTTTCTCTGTAAGTCTATCGCTCTTGAATTACATGTTTCTATCAAGATTCCTAGAACCTTACTGATTGATGCATGTTCAGTGAAGTGGAGTTGTGCTGGTATGTTACTATTGTGACACAAACAGATGGGTACTTATCAAATATAAGAATCTCTTTTTCAGCTTTTCATATTTCTCTGATAAGAAAATCATCAGCTGCTGCCAAAATCGAGTTCTAAATGATAGTTTCGTTTTCAATATTCTTGGAAAGTTACCAATTAATGTAGCATTGTAGCATACGGTTTAAATGTAGCTTAGTTTTTTAATAAAATAACTGGAGCTCCCAAAAGAGTTTCGAGTGATAATTTCTTTCGTTATCTGATATTCTTGGATGGTTGCTAATGACAGTGATAGCACAATGCTACACACTTTTCCATTCTCATGAACGATGGAAAGTGAAAAGAATAAATGGTATATACATGTTGCTTTTAATTCATAGTTATACTCATTCCTATTTAGCCTTTTCTGAGGCTTTAGCCTTGTAGTAGGGCCAGTTTCAAATAGCAAATAAGATTTGTTTCCAATGACGAACAATGATGCCATCTGTTCTCTATAGTGGAATTATGTTTCCAATTCGTTGTCTTCCTTTACCTCTTGCATCATTGCCGTGTTTGATGCAATCCAAGTTAGTCCCTCTGTAATTGACATAATCAGATGTTAAAAATTTGGAGTAGTTATGAAAGTAATATGTTATTTGAAAGGGTTTCATAATTTTCTTAAGTTTCTAATTCTATTTCATTGCACTCAATTGTATAATTCATTTGGGCATAAATCTTTCAGGCTGTCCAGCATTTGGATTGTTTTCTGATCGGAAAAATCACATAGTGGCTTCTTGCTCACGCAGCAATTTGAAAAATAATGGGTGTCATTGATAAGCTTGATCAAATATTACTTAATCTGTTCTTACTCCTCTGCATTTGCTTTTCTTTTTGGATGTTTAGTTGCTTATGCACAGTTCTGCATGGCTAGAAAACAGGCTAAAAGTGTCTTGCACTTTGAGGAGAATGTAAGGCGGAGATTTCTCTTAGTTTTTCTGGTTGGCTTGGGCATATCTCCAGCTTTTCCGTCCCCTGGAAAGACGAAAAAACAAAATCCTTATGATGAGAAACGCTTCTTAGAACAGAACAAGCGAATATAGAGTGAAAATAATGCTCCTGAAGACTTCCCTAATTTTGTTAGAGAAGGTTTGTACTGTCCTTGTAACTGTGTTAAAGGTGGAACTTTTTGGTAGTAACTTGCTCATACCCATCTCTCCCCACTATTCTCATTGAGCTCTAGGATGTTAATGTTATTGTTTTTATCTGGTTAAACGTGACTCAGGTCTCATATTGTGGGGTATGGTCACAGTTTTTTCTTTTGTTTCACTTGTTTCTAGGAATCTTTCTGACTTTCTTTTCTCAGAGTTCATCACTGATTTTGAAGTTGAAACATAAGAATGTATGTATTTATTTGATTCACGATAACTAAAGTCTTTTACAGTTTGCTTCAAATTATGGTTTAAGTTTTGTTTAATTTGTCTTAGACCAAAAAATGAGAAGTTAATATTTTAGAGTGCATTTTCAACCCTGTAATGAAATGATTGATAATTTACGTTAGCATTGTGAATTTGTGATGAAGTTCTAGGACAAATTTGAATCATTGTAGGCTTAGAATAATGAGTATTCACAATGACTTGCATATTGTATGTTAGTTCCTATATATGTGGTGATTTCTTACGTTTTCTTTTCTCCGGTGGGTGACATTTCACTATATTGGTTATAATGAGTCCGGCCGCCGTATTGACAGTACGTACTTGCAAGGTTCTCCTGCGAAAGTCAGAATGGGTACTAATGCATTAATTCCAGGTGAAAAAAACAAGTTTCCACTGAAAGTTTTCTATTTTTCTTATTAAGATAAAGTAACAGAGAAAATTGAAACGTAGGGTTTGAGGAAGGAATCCAAGACATGAAATCCAGGGAAACGGAGGATAATTATTCCTCCAGAACTGGGGTCTGGGACCACCAGTAAGTAATTCGTCTTTCTTCATCTTGATTTATTTAGCCATATAAACATTACTTCATTTTCTCTTTTTTCTATCATAGACATTAGTCTTCTTCTGTATCCCGAACTTGTGATAAAAGATCCTTTTATCTGAATGTATTGAATTAACTTCTTTGATTGTTAGTTTTTCACGCTCTGAGCTTCCTAAGTTAAAAACAGACGCGGACAAAAAACTGAAATTCCCGTTTATGTTGTCAATACCCAGTAGTTTTAAACACTAGAATTAAAGCCCTTTAGTCTAACAGTGCCATGTTGCACTACTCGGTAGTTTGTAACTTCTTCTGTATTGATTCACATGGTCAAATGAATGTCCGATGCATTCTCTCATTTCAGCCACTAGCTCTGATTCTTGAGCATTTATATATGCTTGCTCTTATCTCAGATGAAGACATGGATAAGACTTTTGGGGTCCTGCATTTTTAAATGTGCATAAAAATTGTGTCACCAAATGACATTTTGTTGCATACTTGAGGTAACTGTAGAGAGTTTGATAGCAGTTGCTTGTCTGAAATCTAAACCAAGGTTCAATCATGACGTTGATGAAAGCCAAGGTCACCTTAAACAAATAAAAACATTTATTCATATCGAACCAATTTCTTCCAGTTACCGACACAATTACAGCATGTTGTACAAGTTTAATTTTGAAATTTTTCAGTATAACAAACAAGTGCAGAATTTTTTTTGTGCTAAAGGCCTCTGAAACCTGCCTTTTACCTTAAGTACCTGACACAAACATTGCTTTGAAAATGATAGTTTCTCCCTTCTCCGTCTTGGTAGATCAAAAATGATATGGCCAGTAATTGTTAAGAATCTAGTTGCCTTATCTTCCCGTAGATATAGCAATGAAAATAATGGAGTGGCGTAGAAGGATTTGAAATCAAATTTATTGGGAAAAGGACTTAGTTTATTGTTGTTATAGTGGTTTGTTTTTTCATGTTCAACAGGTAGGACCTTCCACGTTTTTCAGCTCAAGAGCTTGTTTGGGAGGGATTTTAATCCAATTAAAATTCAAAATATAGTCGTTATTGAGTCTCACTCGTATAATAAAAGTCAACAATAACGACTTGTTTTTCAATTTTAATCCGATTTTAATCACTCCCAAACAAGCTCCAAAGTAGTTCGAAGTTTTTGACGTTGAATTACTAAGCATTCAAGATTGCAAGAGGAGGACCATTGGATTTTATTCTGATGCTGTGTAGCTGATCTTGGCCGTTCTTTAGTCACGGGCTGACCCTTGATTACTCCCTCAAATGCTGCATGACAACTAAAGCTGAAGAGGAAGATCACAACTGAAGTGAATAACTAAATGAACTAGCATTGAGCCAGTAAAACAACTAAATATGGAGTAGTATTTATGATAAATTTTGTAATTAATTTTACTGCTCAAGCATGGCAGGTCAGCCGTCTAGATTCAGTGACGGCCTAACTTCCCTTTTAAACCCAACACCCCGGCTAGTTTCACATTGAGTCACTTGTATTTTATTAATCATTGTCTTAATGAAAAGTAACATTTATGGTCCGTTGATCTTAGACGCTAAAAAGTAGTCCATGAATGTGGACCGTGCGATATTGTCATCTTGTTGACTACTTGTGAAAATTATGTCCTTTGGCACATTGCAAAATAAAAATAATGAACAAGTTATTTTGACACCTTATGACTATTCTACACTTGATGGTTTATTCATCCAATCATTTAGTTTCGAATGAGCAAATATTTATTGAATTTTATGCTTGATATGGGAACGGCAAAAGAGTACGTGAAGAGCATGGCTTACCGGACTATCAAAGTCCCATTAGTCATCTTGCTCCTTTAATTCTTCTACTCTAAATTGAAAACAAGTTTTTACGAAAAGGTGTTAAGTAGTTTAGAGAAGGTACTTATTAAATTAGGAACAAAGTGATCCGTGAGGGCATTAGAGATATGAGGATTATGGAAATAGCATAATTTTTGGATCAATGGCATACTCATCTCTTAGTTTGTAGTTCGTTATCATGTTTTATATGTTATTAAAAAGTGTGCGGACATTTTAGTGCATAATAAGTATGAGTAATGTGGTAATTATGATTCAAATGTTCTCCTCCTATTGGGCCAAACAATTGCGATCTGTCATAAGTTGTCGATTATCTAACTTTATTAGTAAGAATAGAAGTTCAAAATTCATTTACAGCATGTCTGGAAGAAATTTTAAGCCAATGTTAATGGATTTTTGGACCGTTGCAGGAGGAGGAGCCTGATTTTTTTGACTTTGTCATCTCACTATGGGCCCCATATTCTGCCAAATAACGGTAAAAAAATCAATTTTTCCAAATGAAAAAGTTCTCCCGAACATGGCCTAATGTGTTCATACTTTGTAATTGTCATATATTAGTTCATTACCATTTTTCATTTTGACTTGATCTTGTTGACAATAAGAAATTCAGGGCTTGTGTGGGAGGGATTAAAATCAGATTAAAATTGAAAATATAGCCGTTATTGTTGACTTTTATTAGACGAGTGGGGTCCAATAACGGCCATATTTTCAATTTTAATTGGCTTTTAATCCCTCCCGAACGGGGCCTCAGATTGGAGGTGCCAGTAATCGTACTCCAATAGTTACCCTCTGTAAATGTTACAAATATAATTGTTAAAATGTAGCATTAAGGTCCATTTCACCAATTTTTCCCCAAGGTAGATTTCTTAGACTTGAACGCAACATTGAGAGACTCGTTATAGTCTGCGTGAGAGAGAGAGAGAGGCGTACAAGTGGTTTGAGGCTTTTGTTCTGCCTTCTTTGATATTCTTACCCTGAATTCTCTCCGACCCTTCCTCACCCTTGTCTTCTTTCATCCTATATATACAGATTTACATATACATATTGCAGATATATGTAAAGAATTGATTTTTAACCTACACAGGTATATAGCTCTGCGTCAATCTATATTTTGTTGCGTCTGGGTATTAGTGGGATATGTTCAAGCTCCTTGAATGCGATTGTTCTCTTGAAGGGCAACGGAATTAATTGCAATACTGGGAAATTTAAGGGTTTATTATAAGGCCCACGATGTTAGAACGCTTAGGTTTGAAGTGAAATGCAATTTACTTTTACTCACCCTCATGCATTTAAAATTATAGATTATGCTATCTCCGGCTTGAAATTTTGTGAATTGTCTGAATATTGATATTCTATTCTTGTATACAGATTTAGATTGTGGGCCTGCTTAAGAATTCCACGGGAATTTTTTTTTGAAGCTAGGGGGTATTCATTTTAGATCATTTCTGGAAGCTTTACTGGTTTCAGGCTTTTGATTTTGAGATTGATGTGTTTTTGAATTCTGGGTATTTATTTGTTCATCAGTTTTTTCTTAAATATTTTTTATTTGATGTGCAAAGGATGCTTGCTTGTAGGATAGTGTGTGGTGGACCCCTAGTTATTTGAATGCTTGTGGTTTCAGGTCATAGGAATTAGTATAGAAGATCAGCTTCATCGTTGAAATCCGTTATAGAGTGGAATTAATACTGCGGCAGTTGTTTCTGGTTTTCATGGTTCATAAATCAAGTCAAAGGGGGGTGCTTTGAAGATAGTTTATCAGGCTGCTAACATACATCGGCTTTATTACTGAGTTCAGAGTTGTGGTCCTGGGCATCATTTCTCGCTTAGAAATCTTGGTGTGGTAATAGTTTCTGTACCTAAACCATTGAAGTATGACTAGAAGGGTGCGGAGGAGGGTTGCGAGGCGGAGCAAGGAGAAAGTGGATTGCCTGGAGATTGATGAGAATTTGAGCTTGGATGAGAAAGGGGTACTTGATTGGATCAGGTTACCTGATGATACAGTAATTCAGCTATTTTCATTTCTGAACTATCGTGACCGAGCTAGCCTGTCATCAACCTGTCGGTCATGGAGGGTTCTAGGTAAATCTCCATGTTTGTGGCAGGCATTGGATCTGCGGCCCCACAAGTGTGACACTGCTGCTGCTGGTTCACTTGCCTCTCGGTGCCAGAATCTTCAGAAGCTTCGGTTCCGTGGTCTTGAATCTGCCAACGCTATTATAAATCTTCAAGCTAGGAATTTACGAGAGATTAGTGGTGACTGTTGCAAGAAAATGACTGATGCTACCCTCTCCGTGCTTGCAGCCCGACATGAAGCGCTAGAGTGCCTTCAGATTGGGTCACATTTCTGTGAAAGAATAAGCAGTGATGCAGTTAAAGCAGTGGCAATTTGTTGTAGACAGCTGCAGAAACTTCGGCTCTTAGGTATTCGTGAAGTGGATGCAGATGCTATCAATGCTTTGGCAAAGCATTGCCCAACTTTAATAGAGATCGGATTTATTGACTGTCGGAAGGTTGACGAGACTGCCCTGGGTAATGTTGGATCAGTTCGCTTCCTCTCAGTTGCAGGTACAACTAATATTAAGTGGAATATGGTTTTACAGCCTTGGAGTAAGCTGCCTCACTTGACAGGCTTGGATGTTTCTAGAACTGATATCACCCCAAGTACTGTTTTAAGATCGTTTTCATCCTTCCGTTGTCTGAAGGTTTTGAGTGCCTTGAGTTGTCCAGCACTTGAGAATGATGCCACCTTTGTTTCCAACAACAATCACAAAGGTAAAGTGTTGCTTGCTGTCTTCACGGACATTCTTAAAGGAGTAGCTGCCCTATCTGCCGAAACTGCAGAGGACGAGAGAAATGTTTTCTTGAGTTGGAGAAAGTTTAAAACCAAAGATAGGGAATCAGAGGAGATCATGAATTGGCTGGAATGGATCCTTTCCCATTCGCTTCTACGTGTATCTGAGGGCAATCCACAAGGTTTAGATAATTTCTGGCTCAACCAAGGCTCAACTTTGTTGCTTAGTTTCATACATAGTGCCCAGGAGGAAGTTCAAGAAAGGGCAGCCACGGCTCTTGCAACATTTGTTGTCATTGATGACGAAAATGCTAGTATAGATACTGGAAGGGCCGAAGCAGTTATGAGAGATGGTGGCATACGCCTTCTCCTTAATCTTGCTAGGTCATGGCGGGAGGGTCTTCAGTCAGAAGCTGCTAAGGTAAGATTTCTACTACTATTGCTATTGTAACTTGTAAGCCAGCAGGCTTATTTCTTAAGTTCACATTGCTTGAACACTGATTGGTACCTGTTGTTCACCTTTTCTAGTAACTTTGTCCTTTCTCTTGTTTATCTGAAAGTTAAATAATAATAAATCAATATTCAGCAGATCATTTAAGCTTTATCATTACTTACAGCGAGCAAAACTGGGTTCATATTCTTTTCTTAAATATGTAGGCCATAGCAAACCTGTCGGTGAATGCTAATGTTGCAAAAGCTGTGGCAGAGGAAGGAGGGATCAGTATTCTTGCAAATCTTGCCAGGTCTGTCAATAAATTGGTTTCAGAAGAGGCTGCTGGAGGACTGTGGAACCTTTCTGTCGGTGAAGAGCATAAGGTTGTTTTTCTATTATTTTATAAGGTTGTTTTTCTATTATTTTACATTTTCATACAATTTCCTGCTTTACTTTTCAAATTTGATAGTTCAGATTTCTTCCAGGGTGCTATTGCTGAAGCTGGTGGTGTAAAGGCTTTAGTTGATCTCATCTTCAAATGGTCAAGGTCCACTGGTGGTGAAGGAGTTTTGGTATGAGCCGGATGCGTTTAACTTCCTGTTTGTAACTTTTACGAGTGTTCTATGCTATAAAAGCAGATACTTTCAAAAGTGAGTTATTTTATTGGTGCTCAAGGGGCTTGTGGTTGGTTCTTTGCGTGTTTCAGGAACGTGCGGCTGGTGCATTGGCAAATTTGGCAGCAGATGATAAATGCAGCATGGAAGTTGCTTCAGTGGGTGGTGTCCGTGCTTTGGTAACACTTGCTCGAAATTGCAAGGGTGAAGGAGTGCAAGAGCAGGTAGCATTAAAATTACAGTTTTAAAGAATGAGTATCTCATATGTGTTAAACACCATGATTTTGAGTTGTCTGTTTTACTATCTAGTAGTTAGGACAACTTGGTCGGATTGCGAGGGCAGGAAGCTTCAAAATACAGTAGCAAAAAATGTGTATTTCTTATGTGTTAACCATCATGATTTTAAAAGGGTATCAGTGCTAATAGTAGTTAGTACTTAAATTGATAATGACTCCATGCTGAAATTGATAATCAATAATCAGAATGCTAGGATCAGGTGGTCACAAGCCACCAGAATATACGCCAATCACTTCACGTGCTATTTCCATGCTGCATTTTCGACGGTTCATCATTAATTTTGTTTTTGTGCGTATCATCTTTTGTTATTTACTTGCATGAATGTTCTACTCTGTACATCTATCACTATATTTCT
This sequence comes from Fraxinus americana, assembly GCA_035079005.1. NCBI lineage: Eukaryota > Viridiplantae > Streptophyta > Magnoliopsida > Lamiales > Oleaceae > Fraxinus > Fraxinus americana. The sequence continues at coordinate 27,179,785 of CM068719.1, read as the reverse complement.
TTTCCTAAACAAGAAGCTAGTTTCAATGTGAGAATTTATATTTACACTCTGAACAACTGTTTTTAAGAAGTTAGGTTGTTGGCGTAGCTGTCTAAGATCTTTATCATATGCACAAGAGCATAAATTGTACTTATTTGTATTAATCATTAAATTTACAAGACTGACTATGCATATTTTCTTATGCTCTTTTCAGAAGGCTATTTCTTGTAGTATGTTGACCAATCTTTAACCTCTACACTATTTAAAGCAATTTGTTAATAACATTTCTGTATTCGCTACATTTCCTATGCATTCTCCTGTATTAGTGTGAAAGTGTATTGCAAATAAGTTCTTCGAACTACTAGATGCTACTCCATGGGTGTTTTACCTTCAATTGCTCTTCAATTTGTGAAGATGTTCATATAGAAGCAAAATCATATCCAGCTTCTGACCAATATCCCATGAGATTATTATCCAGGCAGCTCGTGCCTTGGCAAATTTGGCTGCTCATGGAGATAGCAATGGTAACAATGCTGCTGTTGGACAAGAGGCAGGATCTCTTGAAGCTCTTGTACAACTCATCCGCTCTCCTCATGATGGTGTCAGGTTGTGTATTTCGCTGTTGTCTTGGTCACTATTTTCAATTTGTTTACACTTTTGCATGGATTAGGTCATTTCTGTGCACGCGCGCATGTTTTTTTTTTTTTAGGAGAATATTTGTGGCCTGTAACAATGAAAATATAATGCCGTTATTCACTGATGTATAGGCAAGAAGCTGCTGGCGCATTATGGAATTTGTCCTTTGATGACAGAAATCGAGAAGCCATTGCAGGAGCTGGTGGCGTTGAGGCATTGGTATGGCAGTCTTCTTCTTGATCTTAAAATGTCTTTGTGACAAAATCCGTAGATAACATGTTATGCTTGATAGTTAAAATTAGTTTACAAAAATTTTAAGATGTCTTGAAACAACTTGTTAGTTTTATAGAGATTCAAAAATATCTGAAAATCATAAAATTTATCCAGAAGGCATAAAAGTTCGTTACAGAATTGTGCTTAGGCTGTGGGTTTAAACTTATATACAGCCACTTTCTGGAAACAATAAGAAAATTTGGTCAGCTTTTACTGTTGCTTCAGCACTTTCACATGATGTTGTATTATCTAAATTCTGACCTATTTTCACTTTTTCCCTTGAAGTAGTGCTGAAAAATATATAAAAAGAGGAGATATTGACCTTTCATTGTAGTTGTTATATACATATTGTATACTACTTGAAGTAATTCAACATGCTGTAAGGTTAAGTAGGTATCACTTTTGTTGTTTTGATGCTTAGTGTAGCATGCTGGTGTTTGGGTAAGATCTTCCTCTTCTACAATTGGTTTCTACTGTTTCTGAAAATCTTACTTTATAGTACTTCATAAGAGTCCAATATTGGTAATCGTTATGGAGATTGAAAAAATCCGCGCAAGCTGTGTGATTACTTTTTACTTCTACACAAGACTAGAAGTCTATGGCAACTAATTGGGTACTTCAGATAGGGATTTACTCTTCTAGTGCAGTATATGTATTTTGTCATGTTCTTTTCATTAAGGTTTCTACTGTCAGCTCAAACGATGAATCTGTGAGAAATGGGTAGAAACTATCCGAAAAATCCAACCATAAGTATATGCATGCACGCACGAGCTTGTGCCAGTCTATAAGGCTAATTAACATAAATTTGCATTTATGAGTTTGTTATCCTTTCAAATTTGCATGCATGCATTTGGTCTGTGATTCGGCTGTTCTATCTGCCAGACTTCGTACTGCTGGTGGTCGTATCAATATTATATTTCTAAACTAGTCTCTCGAAATGATTTTGAAATCCTTCCATAAATTCAGCTGTTTGAGTGCATTAGACCTTCTTTATTTTCTGCCTGCCTTTGGAGACTGTCTAATTTTAATCAAGGGCTTCTTTTAAAACTCCACAAAGAAAGTAAACTGAAAAGGACCATTGGAGTACAACATGCATTATATCAGCCAGTTGCTGTGGCAATGTGTATGCATATTTTTGTTAATTGTTCACAATTCAAGTGCACCTACGTGTTTGTGAGTTTGCATGTACATGTATGCACTGGACAAGTGGGTTAAAGATTCTGTCCCCTGGTACTTTTCACTCTTACTTCTCGGGAAAACAAAGTTTTCTGTCTTGTGGTTGCATGCATGTATTATTTGCCACACCACCCATCTCTATGCTTGCGTCAAGCATTATATGCTTGATTGCTTGTGGATTGACCAAAATCACTCCCCCCCCTGCAAGTTGCCGCTGTCTATTAGTAGACATTAAAACATAGAGGCAGGCTGGCCACAAACCAGACCTAAAGATCTTGTGTTTTTGGACCAATTTGATGGGGCAGTTTATCTAAGCATGTATAATTGTTCTTTGAACTAATGTCTCAAGGTAAGTTATTAGGTAAAACTCAAAGGATACTTTCAGTATAGCTAAAATAATGACCCGTACTAGTGGATTGGGGTTACATGTGGTTGTTGTATATGTCTGTGCTCAAAATGATGGGACCAACCTTTTTTATTGCACATGTAAACCAAGTAATATTATTTCAAAGTTGCACTAGTTTTTGTTCCTGTGTGGACCAATGCAAAAATAGCTTAACTAAAGGAAACAATGTCGAACAGTGCCCAGGTTTCCTAGACACAGGACACCTCTCCCATCCCCCTCCCAACCAAAAAAGGTAAAACGAATGAGAAAAATGGAAGTGATTGGTTTTATATTATGTGGTAGTTGTTGTCATCAACGACAATTATAGAAAATATTTTGTAAGTGGCGTTGCAGCAGTAACCTATTTCATGGCTAATGCATTTCCCATAATTTTTTATGCATTTGATTAAATTGAAAATGCCTTCTCTTAGTTAACAAGTTACGCATCGATTATATTGCCTACCTAGTATATGAGCATAGGGCATCTCTCATCTTAGCATCAGTTGGTTGTAACATGGTTGCATTATCTAGGAAACCTGGTATCCTTAGTTGCTCTTGGAGAGAGAATTTGAGAAAGAAGGATATAGAAATTGATAAAGATATGATCCTAAGGCATATTTACATGGAATTTTTTAATTTTTATTTATGGTTCGTGAAATATATTTGAACTACTAAAAAGTCCACCCGTTTGTATGAACACAGCCCTTGAAACATGTAAATACCTGACCGTAGTTCTTGAATTAGTTAACGGTGTCCTTAATGTAGTGGAAATCCTTTCTGTAGCCCAAATAACATTGCGGGTCTAAAGTTAATTATCCCATGTTGTGTTATCAATTTTAAGAAGGTATTCTTGATTATGTCACCGTTTTCCTACATCACATTTCAATGAATTGAAGATAACTACTATCCAAAAGTGCAAAAAATGTTACTTTCATCAAGTCATCAACATAAATTGCTTTGCATAAGACAGATCTGCAAAACTATCTGTTTTGGGCAAATTTTTTCACACCTTTTCTTTTGGTCAAGTGCTACACTACTGATAATTGTCAAATATAAATTAGTTTTTAATTCTGGGAAAGAAAAAAAAAAATTTGATGTACACACCGACAGTTCAATCTTATGTGGTTGTAGGTGGCTCTTGCACGGTCCTGCTCAAATGCTTCTCATGGCCTTCAGGAGAGGGCTGCTGGGGCTCTGTGGGGATTGTCTGTATCGGAAGTTAATAGGTATGAATGAGCATAGACTTAATTGTTATTTGCATAATACTACTGCTGCTACTGTTGGTCCTAGGTTGTTGTGATAATAAAATTCCAAACTAGAGCTTGCACTGCAGTGTTTAACATTTCGAGATATTCTATGAGCTCAACTCTGTTAATGGACTTAGAGATAAATGACTTGAATGACTCGCATTGTAGCTTGAGGTGCAATTCAGAGCCAATATCCTGCTCAATTATCTCGGTCCCAGTTGATGGATCTGAACTTCCTCCAAGAGTAAATCAATAGTATGCCATATAGCATTTCTATCCCAATTCTGTGGTAGCCAAAGGGATCCCACAAGGAGTGGGGTGCTTAATAGAGCACCTTCCTGGATGTTCCCACCCAAGATAACAGTTTTTACTGCTTAGTTTTTTTCACATGATCTCAACTCTTACGGGTAAAGCATTGTAGGGTTCTCATCATCAAGGTCATCAGTGCTAGGTCTGCGAGTAATGATGAAAAAGATTAGTCTAGTTTATGAACCTATACATTCCCTGTCATCTCTTCCAAGGAAAATAACTGTATTACCGTTGATGATCAGGAAAGTTACTGACTAATTAAAACCTTTTATTCAGGGCTACTCTCAGAAGTTTTCCATTTGAACTTATTCTGTGTTTGCCAAGGATTTAAATTGAAGAAATGGATATTCTCATTCCTTGATTTTCCTGTTGCTTAGAACATGTATCTTCTTTAAATCAATCCCATTACACTATCTTTCCTGAAACCATGTACTAAGTCTGTGGGCATAAAATTCTTATATAAGATAATGCACTCCTAGAACAGTGCATATTGAGTATACTTCAGAGGATATGCTCGATGCATGTTACATCATATCTTCAATTTAATTTCACAGCGGGAGTTTAAACAATTTTATCAACTTCTGCACAAAAATTTACTGCCTTTACTGTGATGAAAATCCAACTTTTAATTTTTCTTGGTAACATGTTATTTGTAAAAGAACCTACTGCTCATAGGCTTCAGTAACATTTCGAACAACTAATTAGTTCTTACTCTCTATTCTACTTGCTCTCAACTGATTCACACAATTAATCATTATAACAAATATGCACGCTTGCGTAAAAGCAATGGTGGCAATTGCTTGGCAGCTGCCTCTGATTTTCTAGGTCTAATTGTTCTGAACAATATAGACAGAAGAATATGAAAGATTATGTGGACTTGACCAGAAATTGTTTGACCATTCGGAGACTGGATGAATTTTTTTTATCTGGGAGAACATAAAGAAAAGGAAACGTGGCATTTAAGATTTAAGAAAGAAGGATATAGTGGTTAACATCAAAATGAAATTGCATATGTAGAGATATACTTCAATCTGCTGGAAACAGTAAGAGTATATATTTATTATTTATAGCTGTGCATATATCATCATATTCTTATCATATTATGTTCAATGATGATGGTTTTGAGCTCAGAATTTTGTCACACGAGGTCTGCAGATGCTTTCACATAGGGAAAATAAACCCTTTAGCTTTACCTTTCTTTCAATACCAAAAGACAATAGACACACAATTCTCTGAATGAAAAGACGAAACTTCTTTAGCTAGAAACAGTAAGCCGCGAGAAACAATATTTAGCAGCTGTTCAGTTACTAATGATATTCCTACACATCAAATTGCCACAAATGTGTTTAGGCTTGATTTAGACCAGTGAGTTTGCTGTTTGCAAACAGCTACCATCTCGTCTATTTTGTTTCATATTCAATTAATTGGTAGATCTTGGTTGCCACTGTCATTGTATAGGTTACATTTGCCTAACACCTTGAAATTTATGTATCACGTATATGTTTCTTTTTTGATAGTATTGCGATTGGCTGTGAAGGAGGTGTGGCACCACTAATAGCATTGGCACAATCAGATGCCGAGGTAGACGTTTTATTTGTGAATCTTCACTATTGTCTTTTCATTTGTCTCTTGGTTTCTTTTTGTGCAAACCCAAGTATGGCATTCGCTCTCTTTTACATGACATCTAGTCAATTATTTAGTTCTTACTTTTCTTGAATTGAGTTTGCACTTGAATTTTAACAATGCTGCTTATGTTGATTTATTTTTATTCTAATATGATCTTGAAACTAATTCAATTGCTCTTAAATCAATGAGTTCCCTTCTTTTCATTCTGCAGGCCCAGTAAAGAATACCCTTTATGCCACTCTAAACGTTTTGTGCAGGCTCTTTTTTCTTTTCTTTTTTTGCTTCGAGGACTGCTAAAATTCTTGTTTTCAAGTCATACTCTATTTATTTTAAATCGTATCAGACTAGTTTAAATAAGTCAATATCTTCCTCTTTTAACGAATTTAGTTACACTGTAGTGCTAACCAAGTTAATAGCAAAAGGAATCATTTTTAGCTTTGGTGTTTAAAATTAACAAAAGGTGATTGATGGGTCGTCCAATCACCAATTCATTTAACTTTGTTCGTAATGCAAGCCAGTTCATGGGTTATAACAATTATATCTTTTTCTAATAAATTTTAATCCCAAAATTATGTCGACTTATAATTATACTGGAAGAACAAAAAGAGGTATGACCTATTATATTGTTTATTATAATATTGAAAGGGGTTTCTCTTCAAATATTTCTTTTATGTGCTTGATTCTTCTTGGATACTGCAAGAAAGATAAAGGTTCTCTTCTATCTCTGCCAAGGGTCAAAGTTCCAGGAAAATTTGTTTCTTGCAGCTGTTTACAGTGGTTACCTAAACTTAATGGCTATTTAACACTTTCCATCCAGAATTTGCATGTGATTGTAGTGGGTTTGTTATTCATGAACTACATGTATCATAGTATACAGCTTCACATCATGAAATGAACTGTTATGATGCTTGATATGCCACTTATTGTTTATGTAGTCAAGATTTTCTTTTTATTGTAGTGGGACTGGGATGTGGATTAATCTTTATGTATTTATGCACTTTCAGGATGTCCACGAGACTGCTGCAGGAGCTCTTTGGAATCTTGCTTTTAATCCTGGCAATGCTCTTCGTATTGTAGAGGAAGGAGGGGTTTCTACCCTAGTTCATCTCTGTTCTTCTTCTGTATCAAAAATGGCACGATTCATGTCTGCGTTGGCACTGGCATACATGTTTGATGGAAGGTACCCGTACCTCGTCTTAATTTGGACATCCTTACTCTTCACGTCTGCATGTGCACTGGAGAACATGTACCCGAATAAGATTTATATGCATCTGCTAAATTTGTTTATTTGCCATTAATATATGCTGATGCTACAAAAAATAGGGGATTCCATTTAAAGAGCCTAGTCTACAAAGCTTTAGTTTAAATGGCCCAGCTCTTTTAAGTTTAAGAGGTCTCAATTCATGAAGAAAAATCTTAAATACTTCTAATTTGAAAAGGCAGAGTTCCGTTTTGATAAACATAACAAAACAAAACTCTGCCTTCTCTGAATAGTCCAAAATGGCAGTATGCCATTTTGCGAAGAGCCAACCTTCTCTGAATAGTCCAAAATGGCAGTATGCCATTTTACGAAGAGCTTGGCTCTTCGCAAAACGGCAGAGTGCTTTGTTGATAGCTCTTCCCAAAATGTTAAAGAGTGTCATTTTGATATCTATAAAAAAACGTCACACTACCATTCTGGAAACCATAAACTGATTTATTCAAATAAAAAATTCTGTATAATTAAAAATAGAATGTAAAAGGAAATGAATAAATGCAAAAATAAGAGTTTACCTTGCATTTAAAGTAAGTTGTTGAAGAAAAGAGATGCAATGGTACTATTTAATTAATAATGTTACAAAGCAAATCAATGAAGTTGAGTAAATTATAGGTTTTTTATAGTGAACATCAAATGAGTGCAGAAGGTAGAAGTTGCAAGTATTTTTCATTTTAAATTTGAAATGAGTGGAGTGGAATAAGGTTTTGTGGAGTTTAATCCCCGCCCAAAATTCAAATAGAAAGACGAAGGGTTTGATATTTGTTTTTATCTAAGGGTATTTTGGACAAAACATTATTATTTTTGGCCAAAGGCCATAATTATGAAGCATCAAACTAAAGTGTTCCTTTGAACTAAATCCCACTTAAAAAAATATTATTACGCATCAAAACTTTCCTGGAAATCATTTGGTCGTTATGCCTTGCAAAAGGTTAAGAAATTTTGTGTATGAAATTTTTCTCATTGCATTTACCATCTTCTGCAATGAGCTCTTCTGTTACAGTTATTGCATCCAATGGAAGTTCTTCCTTCTGCTCTACTGAACCAAATATCATGATGATATGTAGATGGGTCTAAAAATAAAAATCTATAAGCCGTTTTAGAAGTTGAATGAAAGAACAATGCTTCAAGCTAAGACAGTCTTTCTCTCTTTGAAGGTCACTGTAGTTGGAATAGTGTATCCATTCACCTTTTATATCTATAGAATACACTATGTAGGAAAACGTTGAATCTCCTGGGACTTGTCATATCTTTACAACTATGCCTATTTCAATATTTATGCTAACTTTATGTTCTACAAACTTGATCATAAATGACTCAAGCCTGGTACTTAAAACATTATAAATCTGACTGATCATCCTACCTGGAAAGTAATGACAAGTCCAGTGTTCCTTGGACCAATTATTTAGTCTGTCTTAATTTTAAAAGTTTGGAACTTGCTTACCACTGAGTTCTTAATTCGCAACAGGTTTTCTGCCCCATCGTTAAAGTTATAAGAATCAAACAAAAATATTAACAAAGTGCATGCAGTAGAAGAGATGAGAAAAAGAATTAACTTCACTTTTATGGAAAAAAAAAAGAAGCATGAACATGTTTAATTTCTTCAGGTTTTTTTATTTTTTTTAATTTTTGATAGTTAGAAACTGATGTTTACCTTAAATAGAAGAAAAAATGGTTTACAGTTATCATTTTGTCTACTTCAAGCTTATCATTCAGTATATGGAAAGTTCAGTCAGGATGGCTGTGAAGCTATACGATGTTAAATATTAATGGGAAAATTTGTGCATGGACATGGTGTCTAAGACACGGGTCCAAGTATGTTTTAATACATTCTAAGGTACAAATAAATAACTCCCTCTTTTAAATGCAATTGGTAATATATCATGCTATTGCTGCATGGCAGGATTCTCAGTTCAAGTGTCACAGCCATCACTTATGGGGTGTAAAATAGTCATGTTTTGCACATTGTGAGTCATGTTGTAATTTAAATAACACAAATTATTGGCTCGCTAGATGCTCTTCTTTTTGGACGAGCAGATACTTCCATTCTAGATTAGGATTTGCATTTGAATTGGCATATTGAAGCTGCACAACACTTAGTAATATGTTTGTTACGAATTGGAGCACCCAATACATTTTGGTAAAAATTGCTTTTAGATGTGCATTATTTTCCTAAAGGACTATTAAATAGTTTCGTGTGCACTGAGTGCAGATGCAAGGAACGGAGTGGATGCAGACTTGGTCCTTGGCATTAATGCTTGAATGCTTCTTGATGTTCAAACCACTAGTTTCCTTTTGTTTGTATATTAGACATTGTTCGTATGGAATAGGTTCGACTACATATGACAATTTGGTGGCTTGTTATTGTGATGGGATTTTTTCTTCTTTTTCTGCTTCTTTTCTTTTGGAAAACGGAAGGTATTGGCAACAGATTTTGAAAAATTACATGCTATGTTGCAGAATGGATGAAAATGCCCTGACAGGGACATCCACAGAAAGCACTTCTAAGAGTGTAAGCCTTGATGGTTCTAGGAAAATGGCTTTAAAAAACATTGAAGCTTTTATCCTGACCTTTTCTGACCCACAAGCATTTTCTGCCGCTGCTGCATCATCAGCTCCTACGGCACTGACACAAGTTACAGAATCTGCTCGGATTCAAGAAGCAGGTCATCTAAGATGCAGGTTCCTCTCTCTCTCTCTCAAGTTGCAATCTCATCTTGTTGGTACTTACTAGTTGTAACATTTATAATTTCCTCTTGCATTCATCACTGCCTTTACAAGAATTGCTGATAGGCAACTAGAAGTCTGGCACCGTGAGAAATCAACTTGAAGCATTTGTTTACCTATGTACTTCATCATTGAGTTTAAGAAGTTCACTATATTCTAGTTTGCTGTTAAAAATGCTGATAGTAACATATTTCTTCATCATCAAAACTGATTTTTGTGGAGTACGCTACCTTTATAAGCTTAGTATTAGCAAAAGATGGCTCATTTAACTATTCTAAACTGTATGTGATTCTATTTTTCCTGAGCACCCCCTCCCACCCCCCCCCCCCCCTGCTGGCATCGGACATGACGTTTTTACCCTTCTCATATCAAATTCAGAAGCAATGAGTCAATCTTCTTCATTATGTACACGTGTTGTTCTTTTCACATACCTCTATAAAGTTGCGAGTCTTGCTGAATTCTACATACTCCATCCTTGCAGTGTGATTTAGTGAGCTTTTTGGTCATATAATGAGTGCGACTGTGTAAGCTGTTATTGGCATATGCTGAGGTTGATTTCAAAAGAGAATTCTGTAAACTGACACAATTAGGTGATAAGCTCTGAGAATCAAAAATGATAAAAGCAACTTTTAGGGGAGAAATTTTGGTTGTAAAGGGTACTAAAGTTAAAGCGGATAGGTGGTTTATTTATTTATTTGATGCATTACCATTCGCAAATTAATTCTAAAATTCACCAGCCTTATTTCATGTATTCCCAGTGCGCAGTCCTGGATTCAAAACGTATTGCTAAATGCTTGTTTTGTGCACACAGTAATCCCAAATCACAATACGCAAGTTTTTTTTCTCTCTGATTTTCTAACAGGTTACCTTGTCTAAGCATACATATTTTTATTTCCCTTCTTAAAAACTCTGTTATTTTATTCCTTATGTAACATAAGTTATAGTTTCCCTTAATTTTCTTGGGTGGTTTTTTGGCTTCGTTGTATAGCCTTTTGTCTAGTACACTTTCCAACTTCTGCTTGATGCATTTATTTTCCTCAGTGGAGCAGAGATAGGAAGATTTGTTGCGATGCTACGAAATCCTTCTTCTATACTAAAAGCATGCGCCGCGTTTGCTCTTCTTCAGGTAGATGATTCCTCTCTTTTTCTCAACATCTTCGCATACATTTTATGCTCCACAATGATCTGAAACTGTATAACAGATCTCTCTACATTTGATTAAAATAAATCATTACATTTATTGTAGTTTACCATCCCTGGTGGCCGGCATGCACAGCATCATGTTGGCCTTCTGCAGAGTGCTGGAGCACCAAGGGTGCTGCGTGCGTCAGCAGCAGCAACAGGTGCTCCGCTGGGAGCCAAAATTTTTGCACGCATTGTTCTCCGAAATCTGGAGCAACATCACATGGGATCTTTGGTTTGAGTAGTAGCTGATAATAATAATTCCGCAGGAATGGATGTTTGAGTGATTGAAAATGGGTCTAGGAAACAGTCTCCATTTACCACTGTAGGTCCAGTGGATTGTCTTTGAGCTTTAACCTTGTTGGTTTTCTTGCTCTATATAAGCTCTTACTAAAGAGCCTGCAATTCTGCCACCAAAGAAGATTGTTAGCATAATTTGTGTGATTTTTTCTTCTTCACTTTTCAGTTATTTCTCATTTCAGTTATAAACATGACATTTGTGCATATGCTATTACATTGGGACTTGTGACCTTATGTTGTGAAACTGGAACATGAAACTTTCTGGGGCTGCTACTGTTTTGATGTTAAAGACTTGCATCACATTCTAGGTGCCTTGTTCGATAGCTTTTGCCAGCTTCTCACGCCCATTGATGCATATCCTGGTGACGTTTTCTCGCCCATCCGGGTTTCTTTAGGTTCAGATTTTTTAACATTAAATTATCGTATTTTTAATACTTCTGCATTGATTTAAACCTCATATGGTAGTATATTTCTTTGAATCACTAGAAGTACAGAAAAATTTGATCTTCAAACAAGCACATTTTTGTTTGTATAAATGGTACTTCAAACGTGGACGAGCATGAAACAATTAATCATAGGGGGATTGGCTTTTATTGGACATTTTGTGCATTAACGATGTATAGCATTAGAAAACAGTGGCATGAGAAAAAAAAAATCAAGGGGGCAGATTTTTCATCTGGAGTATGTTAAAAAAAGCTTAGGATGGATTTCTATATTTCGTAAAGATTGAGGACGAGAAATGAAAATTTCCTTTCAAAAGAAAAATCAAGGGGGCAGATTTTTCATCTTTTGGGCAAAATCAATTTTATTTGGTGTTGAGGTGTGCATGAGAGTACTTTGCAACGGTTTTTTCGTTAAACAGGCATTTGCCTTTCACTAATAATAAATTTGTGTCTTAACATTGTTGGCTCATATGTGCATCGTTTGCGTGACGTTTGCCTCTATTGTGAAATAAATCTATGAGTGTGTTTGGTAGGGATTTTTGAGGAAAGAATTGATTTTTGAATGGTGATATGATGGGAAATGTGTGGTTGAAAAAGAAGAAAAAAGTATTGATGTGATGGAAAATATTATTTTATTGAAGAATGTGTGGTTGAAAATGAGAATTGATTTACTGTAGAAAATGAAAATCTGTACCAAACAGGCCTTATATACTTTTATTTTGACGGGAAACCCGTTAATTGATATTTTCTTTGTGGAATAAAATATTTGTTCAATTTTCTCAGTAAAGTTTCGTGAAATAACGAATACACCATTTTCTTTAAATAAAACAAAAAGAAAAGATGAAAAAAAATTAAAAAACTAATTGCAATTGTAATTCCAATTTTTCTAAAAAGATTGCAAATGAGACCCAACTAAATAATTAAAAATTTAAATGAACGTATAAGTTAGTTTTATATTTTATTTTTAAAATTAAATTAAATAAATCATTTTTTTTACTATATTTTATTTCTTTTATTTGGCCTCTATTTGATGACTATTATTTTGAGAAAACAGAATTTTGAATAGTGATTTTTTGGAGAATGTGTAGTTAAAAAGTAAGGAAAAAATTTTGAATTTACGTGCAAAATATTTTATTGTGTAGATATATAATTGAAAATGAGTATGAGAATTAATGAAATTTAAAATAATAGTTGTCAAATAGGGGCTTATTATATTATTGACGTATAAGTTAGTTTTCATTTTCCGTTTCTTCTTCAATGAATTTATTAGGTTTTCACGTTTGATTGTAGTTGGTATGACGAGATCAAGTTACATATTGAAGGGACGACTAATAATTATTTCTCTGTCGATTATATATATTGTAGGAATTATTTGATTTTGGTTGTAAGTAATGCAAAAATAGAAATTCTACCACATGGATCCATTGTGGACAATATTGAAGGGCATAATGAAGAAAAAATGAACTCAATTTTCAATTTTAGTTTAATTAGTATATTCAATTTAAATATATTAAAAATGCCATTAAATATAAAGAATATATACTATGACACAAACATGACTTGAAGTTGAGGAAGGGAAAAAGTTTGTCATAAGTATTTATGGTCAATATTAAAAAAAAAAAATCAATTAATTTTTTTTACTAATATTTATTTCATAATAGAGTGATTTCTTAAAAAAAAAAATATTACTTTTAAGCTGGTTATTAATGTTTTAATTTTTTCGAAACTCGTATTAAAGATGAGACATTTTGATGCTTGCCTGTAAGTACACTAGGTGCAAGCAACGTGCAATACACGTTTGCTTAGTTTATATTTAATAGTTTTGTTTAAAAATGAATTTGTTATTAATAAAAATGTGATTTTTTTGGTTAATTAAATAATTAATGATTTAATGTTTATGTAATTGATAAATAATTAGATGTGTAATTTTGATATTGTGATGTAAGTTGGTGAGATCGAAGAAAATAAGCAAAAGTTGACAAATTTGAAGAAATGACTAAATTGTAAGGGATCCAAAGTTCGAGAACTAAAATATAAATACTTAAAAGTTGTGCACAACCTCACGATGAAGATTTGAGAGTGTTCGGAATCAATTGGATAAGGAAGACGTCAATGGAATCAGATTTAGTCAAAAGATGATCACAAATCAATTTTCAACCGAAAAGTTATGCTCCGATATTTTAGTCTCATATTGAGATCTATTTTTGGCATAGAAAGTGATCGAATTGGAGAATGATGTCTGAATCAAAGTTGTAGCCAGATGAGTTAGCTTTCCAACACATTTTGAATCATCTCAATCGGACATCAGAATACAAAGTTATGATAAAAAACATTGAAAGAATGTGCATCTGCCTGTTTAAAACAAGAAATTCCGTTACATAGTCCGTTAAAACAACAAATTCCGTTAGTTTTTCCGTTAAAAACAAGAAATTCCGTTAAAAATAAGAAATTCCGTTACATAGCCATTTTTAATATATAGAAGATATGAATTAATTATTAAAAAAATCAAGTAATATTTTGGCTGCATTTATAGGTCTTCAGTTATGTCACAACCAGAATGTAACGTACCACTATCTCATATTTAAAAGTGTAAATATTTCTACTACTTATATTAAACTACGAGAAAAATAAAATATAATGTTACAATATGAATTGTATTTGAAGGCGCAATTATGAAAAAAAGAAGTTACACATATGACACTACAATTTAGGTTATATTTTGAAATATTTTGTTCAATTTAAATGGTGATCAAACAATTATTATCATAAACAAATAAATCAAACCACAAACTATCGAATCAAGTTGATTCATTTTAAAGTTCACACCGATCACATAACAAGAAAATTCAACATATCTTATCCTTTTAATTTTTAATTTTGCAATGCTTGCACAATTAATTTGATGATAATTACTTGTTTACTTTTCATTTATTTAAATATTAATGCCTATTGAAAATTACAATAGTTTATTTTTATAAATAGTTTACTTATCAAATTTAAATGACTAAATATTTAATAAATTTTTTTTTCCTGAAATTAGCATACATATGGAATGAAAGATTAAGGATCGATGTATATATGAAAATAATTTATTTCTTTTAAATCTATACCTAAAATATAGAAAATTAGTTACTTTCTCTTTGGAAAAAATGGTCAACGACATCAACAATTGAAGATCATGGATAAACATTGGAATAACTAGAAGAAACATTGAAGGTATGTTTTGACATTTGTTGTGGGGCATGTGACTCTTACCATGTGATCGTGTGTCACATTTGTGATATTGGATGGACTATTTTAATAAAGTAATTAGAACTTGATTCATTCCATATCATGTGATTGCTACCAATTTATATGGCGTTAGGAGCCATTGAAGAAGGATATCATGATTATACTCAAAACAATAGCAGCATTACGAGTTCAAGTGAGATTTGACAAACAATTGAATCTAATCGCTGCTATCTCATAGAATTGTGACAACTTCATATGAGGATTATTCATATAAACATAAATGGTTGTCAAATGTGACCGTTGTTACATTTGACGGGATGCTTAATAATATACAATTATGGCTCGTATGAGTCATATCCTATACTACAGAGTTGTGAAGAACATGTGACCCCCAACTGTGTAAATGAAAAGATAATGATTATTTTTTTCCAGTACAAATCAAGAAAACATTCACCCTTCCTCTATATCCTATCCTACATCAATAAAAGAGGCACTTTCCCTTTACTATTCATAAGCCGAATGGCCAAGTAAGCCGCCATTTTTGAGCCGAGCCGCAAATAGTAGAAATTTTTAACAATTTGTTTTTTCGCCTTTCTATTCTCAACTATCTTCTCTCTCCATTTTTACACGCAAACTCTCATACTCCACCATTTATCTCTCTCGACATTTCTCTCTCTCTCTCTCTCTCTCTCTCTCTCTCTCTCTCTCTCTCTCTCTCTCTCTCTCTCTCACATGCTTTCCCTTCTCATTTTCTCCCTCTACAGTCGATGAAATCCCTAGGCTCCTTATCATGGAGACTCAATACACTTTTCGTCCAACCTGCTTCGAACTCCACAGCTTTCTCTCCCACCAATTTCTCTTTCTTTTAGCAGTAACCCATTTCTTCTCATTGTTTAAAAGTAGTTTACTTTAATATTGATTTAGGTTTTGTCTTTTCTGCCTTCAATAGTAGCTAGGGCCGCAACATCGAACGCCAACTCCAAGGTTATGATTATTTTTTTTAAATTTTGGGTGTTTAGTTTTCTGATTATTGGATTTCTTTATGGTCGGATTATTTTTTGTTGGTGGGTTTGATTAGATATACAAAGAGAAGAGAAGAATGTACAGAAACCCATTAAAGAGGTTGCCAAGAGAAATGACTTCGGGTTCTACTAAGGTATCATTTAAGGCGAATTAAAGCTCTGATTGTATATCTTCAAATGTTCTGCTAATGTTTTTGTTTGGAAAAATAGATGCTTAAGTAATTCAAGCGCTCTATTATGGTATAATTTTCTCTCCAATTCTCTATTTTGCTTGAATACATAGAGCATGCTTAGGAGTGCTTAAATTAAAATTTAAGTGATTAGAAGTTGTGGTCTACGGAATTAATGGATAATAAGATGTGCATAGTTGTGGATAACAAGTATATTTGACCAGCATAAATTATAATTTAAGCTTCGCCAAATGCCCAAGGTGTATAATGTTGAATACAAATTACTAATTCAATCTTTATCTTCACAAAGTGGATTTCCTGTTTTGATTGTGGGCAAACACTATATTTGCATTCAATTGCATAAGTCACTAGATTTTCTCTTTACTGAACTCTGCTTATATTCGTTATTATTTTGCTGATTCGATTTATTTATGTAATACCCTTAACCCGGTTCATGTAACATAGATTATCTTGTTTGGAAAAAATACATGCTGAAGTCATTGAAGTACGGTATTAGGGTTTAATTTTCCCTCCAATTCTCTATTAGGTTTAAATACTTATAGAGCATGCTTGAGAGTGTTTAAATTAAAATCAAAGCGATTGTAAATTGTGATTCCTATGAAATGTGTGATAAAAAGTATGTTTTTCCAGCTTAAATTATAACTTGAGCTTTGCCAATGGTGTATATTGTAGAAACCTTATAGAAAAACCACTTATTACCTCTTGATAGCTGCAATAGTATGACAAATAAATCCTATTTGTTGATTGCAATATTGACTTTTCTTATACTCATCTCAGGCACTTGCTAAAGAACTTGTGAGATCCAGACAAACCGTGATAAGATGATAACAGAAACAGACAGCTCAGATAAGCATTGAGGTATAGTTTTAAAAGCAAAAACAACTATTGATGGTGAAGTCGTTGAAAAATTTTGCAGGTATACTTCAAGATTATTTAGTGGAGCTGAAGTTAATTAATATTCAAATGACAAGGAATGTGTAGTAGCTAAAAATGCAATTTCCATATTTTCAAGATATGTTGTCAGTGTAAGATTTTATTGTTAGAACTAATAGCAAAAAATTTACTCATTTTTTAAAGCAAAATTTTAAAGGTGATGATTATAAGCAAGGAAGATTAATCGGATGGTAACTCTGGTTTTGTTAGTACAAATTTATCGTGGAGCATATCCAAGGAAAAAATAACTGTTGGCTGATCTTCTCTTGTTTTACAGGAATATGGAGCTCGATCCCTCTAAGGAGATGCTGGAGTTTCAACTCCAGTTAAAAAAAGAGAGCTAGAAATTCAAAAAAAGGAAATTACTTTTTCCTTTCTAATAGCTGGTATAGTAGCTGCTATTTCTGTCTTCTAGCTATGCTGAGCTAGCCAGTCGTTCCCATCAGCTCGATGTCCCTACCATTATTCTTACATATGCATAGGAGAACGGTAATATTTAAACTCCATCATGGTTTTGGTAGATATTTTTTATTGTATAGCATACTATCTTTTACTTCTGAAGAGGATATTGTCAGTTTATAACATGGAATATTCTATAGCTTCCAAAAAGTAAAAAAAATGTATTTTATCATGAACTTCTAACAGCTGACGTTTTCCTAATCTACAAGTTTTTCTTGACTTCTTTTATATTATTAGTTCTCCAGGGACAATCTTTGTAGTTTCTCATTGAGTTTCTCCCCTTATATTGCTTCGCGACTCTTCTCTTCAGGAAAAAACAATTGCCGTAGAACAGAGAATTATGAAGCTAAAGAGTGCATTTGTTCGGAATGCTTCAAAGGTAAATAAAAAAAAAAATAGACTGTATCGCATATATCTCTAGACCCTGAAGTGGTAGAATCTAAGTTTTGGTAATTGTCATTATCAAATCTCTTGCATTTAAGATATATCAGTCTTTTGTATAATTTAATACTAAGCACCTGTTTGGTAGGAATTAAAATATATGTTTTACTCTAAGTCAAAGTTAACAATTAATTTTAACAACATATTTTATGAATTTTACAACTTTTCACCCATGCATTTCAACAACTTCTATCAAAATCTACTAAAATTTGATTTTACTCCACATTAAACAAGGACTAAGTTTCAAATCTGGTTCTGATTTGTGTAACATGTTATCATTCTAAATTCCGTGATGTACTAAATTATGAGTCCGTAGATTAACATGTGCTTGGACTTTCATTTAAGTTAAGCAGAGAGAAGCAGGATCAACTGTGGATGTTGTTGCTACACAAACAAAAGCTATTGCTGGTACATACTCATTCTTATGTGCAAAATTCGACTCTTCATAACTATTTACTTGCTAATTTTTGTTTCCCAGTTTCTCATTTTTACTATCATAAGTTTTTAGCTATCCTGTATTATGTATATGAGATATAACTTTGTCTTACCAGCAACCAGTATTTAATTTTTTAGGGTCACTCGATTTTTCTAAATTCAAATCTTGGCTTTGTTTTCTTTTCATAATGTTTATTGAGATCTTGGTGATTTGATGCCATTGTTAATCTTTCTCTATTTCCGGTTTTATAGGGATAGTAGTAATGATAGAGAATAGTTTCTTCCAATTCACCCTCTCCAGGGCCCCATCCCCCACCTCCCAAAAAGGAAATGTGGATATTACACAAACCTTGAAATATTTGGATCTTCTTTTATTTTTCTGTATATCCAGTGGAATTTAATGATGTATTGATATGTATCAAAATATCCATCATGGACTCTGTTAAAACATATTGTCTTTCGAAAACTGACATAAAAGTCAAAACTTTAAATTTCATTTGTTTCATATTGCAGAACTCCGTCTACTGTTAATTTTTCTTGATTTTATTTCAGGTTTTTTTTGTGTGTTGTCAACATGTGTTGTTAAAAGTAAACTTTCCTTCTTTTTTTTTTTTTTTTGTTACAGAACCTACAAATTTGAATTTTCTTTTACAATTGTTACTTAGATCTTCTATAAAAATTGTTGTTTTGATGCTTTCACTAAACTCGATGAGCTTCTAACACATTTATGATAAACTGGGTATTTTTTGTTTGAGCGAATGAATTAGTTTTTTGGTATGTAAGAGTGAGATGTTACTCAAACGTCATATATATTGTGACCACCATAGAACAATGCATATACGAGGAGGTAATCGTGAGTACTTGTGTAAACTCAAATTCAAGTAGCAATCTATTCATCTGCTCACAATTCTAGATGAGACCAACACATCTCTGTTACTGTGTGCAATTATTGTTAATTCCAATTTATTATTGTCCCTCTCTGTCTCTTTCTAATTGTTTGTTCTCATTGTGCAATCTTTTGTCCCTGATGATAGCCAATGTAGTGTAGTGTTCTTTCCTTTTTTGTTATCCTTTTTTATATGCTTTAACATTCTTTCTATTCTCTGCTGCAGAATAGATGAAATGATGTTTGGACGAAAAAGTCATAGAGAGTTCCTTACAGTTACTTAAGAGTCAAATTAATGAACAAATTCGTACCATTTGGTAGGAAAAAATGTAGCCGAGTTGCAAATAGATGTCATAAAAAAAAGGCTCTCAGCTAGAAGAATTTGCTTGCAAACATAAGGTCATTTTATTTACTTAGATTCAAGTTTCAATTAATTTTGATAAGAATCTACTCATGCCACATAATTTCAATTTCTGAATCATACATATATATATAAATAACAATTTTGCATCTTTATTTTCAGCAGGAAACTGATCCATCCAGTGCTGCGATGACCCTACTGGACACTGAAGAAGAATACATTTTTTACATCAAAGTTACTCAACCGGAATAGAACACTACTCAGTACAAATATGAAATCATATTTGTTCTGAATGCTCTTCATATAATTACAGATGCAATGAAACACCAAACCGCTGAGAAAGATAAAAGCCCGTTCGACTTTGCTAAAGAAAACAAAAATTCTCAGAGTGAAGAAACATCTACACCATCTGCAAACATAATGTCCTTTTATTTACTTGGATTCAAGGTCCTTTTGTAGCTTGTAACTTTATTGAAATTTTGTATAAGTTCAAGCTAAATCAATGTCTACAACTTCCATTCATCCTTTGTACTTTAAATGTTGCCACACATTTACTATTATTTTGGAACCATGTGAAGTTCTATTGGATTTCAGTTTATGTATTAGTTAAAATTATTTGATTAGCTCATAGAAGCTGAATTCACTTCCGTTGAATTTTTATGTGGTTGAGTTTTTATTACTCGAGTTGGTAGATTGTATGTGTGCACTAGTATCCTTAGAAGTATTTGTAGCTTTGTTGATATCCGGCCTCACCAAGGCAAGCTCCGACCTAGGGATCACTGTTGATATCTGACCTTACCAATGGGAGCTCCGACCTGGGGGATAACTGTTGATATCCGACCTCACTAGGCGATCTCCGACCTGGGGGTAATCCGACATGTGACCTCATTAAATACAGTTGGTTACATGCATTAAGTTCATAATAATATGAGTTCAAATAAGTGAAGTCAGCTCGGTTTATGTAGTTTATCGACACACTGTCAAATGTCCAATCAATCAATTACATTTGAATATGCTCATGACAGTACCTCCTAATTCCACCAATCATGTCTTAGCTTCCTTCCCTAAGTAATTCATCAATTGCTGGGACCACATGTAAGATAAACTCATGATGACTTGAAAAGTCGAACTCATTAAACCAATCCAAACATACCAATGATGTACTTTCTCAGCTCGATAATATAGCTCATAAGACAAAGAAATGAAGAATGCATGCTAATCATTCCCTATAAAAGGGAGGATAAGAGTCTTAAAAAGGGAGAGGATTCTAAACACTTGATATTTCAAATATTTCATTTGACAAAACCAAAGGAAAACACTTGGAGGGCCACTGTTGATATCAGACCTCACCAATGTGAGCTCTGACCTAGGGGATAACTGCTCATATTCGACATCATCAAGGCAAGCTCCGACCTCAGCAATGAGAGCTCCAACCTTGGGGATAACTGTTGATATCTGACCTCACCAGGCGAGCTCCAACCTAGGGATAATCCGACCTGCGACCTCATTAAATACCTGGGGGTCACTGTTGATATCCAACCTCACCAATGGGAGCTCCGACCTGGGGGATAACTGTTGATATCCGACCTCAATAGGCGAGCTCCGACCTGAGGGTAATCCGACTTGCGACCTCATTAAATACCTGGGGGTCACTGTTGGTATAATACCTCACCAATGGGAGATCTGACCTGGGGGATAACTGTTGACATCTGACCTCACCAGGCGAGCTCCGACCTGGGGGTAATCCGACCTGCGACATCATTAAATACAGTTGGTTCCAATACAATTCTTATTATCTTCATATTAACTTTTTATTTTTGCAATCTTGAACTTTATTATCTTTAAATATTTTTATTTGAATTAAGTCTGTCCAATTTCAGTATAAATTATACGATTATATGTCTATCTCCTTTTTCAATATATTATTCCAATTGTGGAATTTTTCTTTATCATTTCATAGAGTCTCCTCTTTCCATTTTTCTATTTCAGTGTCATAGTTCACGAGCATTGAAAGATATAATTTGAAAGAGAAAACTCTTTCAAACTGGGGGATAACTATTGATATCCGACCTCACCAGGCGAGCTCCGACCTGGGGGGTAATCCGA
This sequence comes from Fraxinus americana, assembly GCA_035079005.1. NCBI lineage: Eukaryota > Viridiplantae > Streptophyta > Magnoliopsida > Lamiales > Oleaceae > Fraxinus > Fraxinus americana. Next base: position 27,158,182 of record CM068719.1, on the reverse strand, counting down.
CATACGACCTCATTAAATACCGGGTTGATATCTGACCTCACGAATGGGAGCTCCGACCTGGGGGATAACCGTTGAAATCCGACCTCACCAGGCAAGCTCCGACCTGGGGGTAATCCGACCTGGGACCTCATTAAATACAGTTGGTTCCAATACAATTCTTATGATCTTTATATTAACATTTTTTTTTTGTTGCAATTTTGAACCCTATTATCTTTAAATATTTTTATTTGAATTAAGTCTGTCCAATTTCAGTATAAATTATACGATTATATGTCTATCTCCTTTTTCCATATATTATTCCAATTGTGGAATTTTTCTTTATCATTTCATAGTCTCCTCTTTCCATTTTTCTATTTCAATGTCATAGTTCACAAGTATTGAAAGAGATAATTTGAAAGAGAAAACTCTAGATATGAACATAGCCAATATAAAAAATAACTACAATACTATTTCGCTTGTACATGGATGCTATAATCTATTTTCCGGTGCTTCACTGATGTTTGTTTCATTATATATCTATCTCCTTTTTCCATATATTATTCCAATTGTGGAATTTTTCTTTATCATTTCGTAGAGTCTCCTCTTTCCATTTTTCTATTTCAATGTCATAGTTCACAAGCATTGAAAGAGATAATTTGAAAGAGAAAACTCTTTCAAACTGGGGGATAACTATTGATATCCGACCTCACCAGGCGAGCTCCGACCTGGGGCTAATTCGACATACGACCTCATTAAATATCGGGGGTCACTGTTGATATCCGACCTCACCAGGCAAGCTCCGACCTGGGGGTAATCTGACTGTGACCTCATTAAATACAGTTGGTTCCAATACAATTCTTATGATCTTCATATTAACTTTTTTTTTTTGGTTGCAATTTTGAACTTTATTATCTTTAAATATTTTTATTTGAATTAAGTCTGTCCAATTTCAGTATAAATTATACGATTATATGTCTATCTCCTTTTTCCATATATTATTCCAATTGTGGAATTTTTCTTTATCATTTCATAGTCTCATCTTTCCATTTTTCTATTTCAATGTCATAGTTCACTAGTATTGAAATAGATAATTTGAAAGAGAAAACTCAGATATGAACATAGCCAATATAAAAAATATCTACAATACTATTTCGCTTGTGCATGGATGCTACAATCTATTTTCCGGTGCTTCATTCATGTTTGGTTCATTAAGCTTTCACAATAACGCTCTTAAGTAACCAACTACGCTGATAGCACGTGTGTCTAACTAGTTATAATAAAAAAAGAGAACATATTATTTAAATTACTATATTTTCGAGAACAATATCAGAAATGAAAAAAAAAATTCAATGAAAATCATGAAAATTTTGAATTAATTAAATTATTAAACATTTGATTTAAGAATTTTTTTTTTATTTATCACTTAATTTGTCAAAGCTAGAAGTTAAAAATTGGATTGGTCTATTTTTTTTATTTTTTACTTGATTGAGGCCCATATGAAAAATGGGTTAGAATAGGAAAAAAAATCTAGTAAGGCCCGATTGAACCCATGTCTTGTTTTATATAGCGAAGGAAGACAGGCATCTACAGTTTTCTTCCTCCATATTACGCTAAAAATTGGGGGAGAGGCAAAAGGGCGACATATTCATCTGCCCCTTATCGGATATATATCTTGTGTTGCAGTGCTTTCTACTCAACTTCTTCATCAACAAAATTGTTAGGTAGTATCGATTTTATTAGTGTAAAAACTGGCTTCATATGTTGAAATCGCACTCGATCTGATTATTGTGAATGATTTAATTTGAAATTTATTTATTTTTCCAAAACTGTTGTTTCTTGATGGTAATCTTCTTCTAGCAACAGTGAAAACATCTCTTGAATTTTTGATGCTGTTGTTTATGGTTATCTCCCTTAAAAACTGGCCGCCCTCAAGTGTAATAGGTGAAATACCCAGGACCAAAATCCAGTGGGGGCAGTTGCCCCACTAGACCCCAGGTGGCTCCGCCCCTGCTTAATTCATGACTTTTTTTTGGCGAATTGTTGAATGGCAGGTTGAAGATTTCACGAGAAAGTGAAAATCTTGAATGTGTCGGCACTGATCCAAGTCGATTTTCTTCTTCTTTCTTTCTTTCTTCATTCCTCTTGATTTTTTGTTAATCGAAGCCCTAACTGACTTGATTAAAGCCTATTGACTCAGGGGATTTTTCTGAAAATTGAAAACGAAGATCATTAACACAGTTGATGCAAATAAAATAAAATAAAAATTTGTTTCGGACTTTTCTTTGGGTTTGAATTTAGAATTCTAGGGCGGTAGATTATTCATATTCATGGCCTAAAAATCAAGTTCGGAAAAATGAAAGGATAGACAAGATTTAAATGAATTCACGTGGGCTCCCTAACATCTTAAGCTTTTAGATGTGATTGTTAACATGGTATGAAAGTCTGCAAAAAACTTGATAGAAGTCTGAAAATTGTGCACATATTTGATCTTTGATCAAAAAATGAACTGGCTCCACACGTGAAAGTGCATGTTTTTTATGTACATTTGATGATTGTCTACCTGTCACGTGATCTAGAGCCTGTGTATCTAAGTGGCATGCGAGCTTGCACGTCTATTTTGTTAACCGTCTCATCACCTAAAAGCTGAAGCGGCTGGTGAGAGGCCACATGTTTTCATTTAAATCTTGTCTTGAATTGGAGCCACATGTCAAGGTGCATGTTTTAGGCAAGATTTAAATGAGAACATGTGGCCTCTTACTAAAAAATACACGTGCAAGCTTGCACCTACCACTTAGAGATACAATCTCTAGATCGCCGACAAGTAGACACACGCGTGAAATTTCATTTGATGTGCACATGCATGAGCATAGATAAAATCATTTAATGCACAAGCGTGACCATACAGATATGGTTCTATTTCTTTGATCAAATTGCTCAATTATACTGCAGAATCAGTGTAATCTCAGATTCTGTCTGCAAGTGCACATGTGCATGCTGTATCTGCGTTTCTCACATCCCTACTGGTATTGGAGGATATCTTGGTGAACATTTAAGTTGATGTGAACAGATTCCTTTTCAAGTGATCAAAATGACTTTTCTTAAAGTTCTTTGTTTTGAGTTTGATTAGCTTTTATAAATCTGTTTCCCACACCAGTTGTGTGTGTTTAAGGATTGGAGTTCTCCTCGATTTTAATTAGTTCAAACGTCCGTAGTTTTTTTGTTAAGTCAAACTAAATCAGCTTTTATAGCTTCATAGAATGATACAGCTGTGTATTGAACAGTGGATATCTTGTTTAAGGCCTTGTATGGGTGAGAATAAAATCGGATTAAAATTGAAAATATAGCCGTTATTGTTGACTTTTATTAGACGAGTGGGACTCAATAACGGCCATATTTTCAATTTTAATTGGCTTTTAATCCCTCCCGAACGGGCCTAAGTTTTTTTCATTTTAGCTTTTGGCATTTTCTACGTCCCATTGTATGTTTCTCAGGCTCAATTTTTATACAACTTACTTGTGTTGATAGGGATTTCTGAGTGCTGTGAAATTTCACTAAATAAAGTTTGCCGACCAATGAACTATTTGTTTGAATTTACTGCACGGTATCCGCATTTGCTTGTTTGATGTATACTGAAATGGATTTTTTTTGGCACTGTATAGATGGGTCCAGAGAGAGAGGTCAAAAAAAGATCAGAAACAAATATGGAGGCTGCTGCTAATAAGGCTTGTGGAAATTTTGCTAAAGAACTTGAAGATGAGCTTTTGAAGTATACGGTCAATCATGAGGATATCCAGAAAATGGATGCTCCCTTGGTCGATCAAACCGAGGCAGTTCATAAAATTGCTGATGTGGAAGTCGATGTAACGGAGTGTACAAAATCTGGTGGCAATGGAATCTCTGAGGTGGAACGCCAGGATTCAACTGAAAACTCAAGTTCTTTTGATGACAGTGATTCTGGAATCGAGAGTGGTAATACTGAAGTCGTGTCACATTTTCATGATGAAGGTACATCAGCACTGGATTTTGATGGATTTGGTGAAATATTTAGGATGAGGTACTTTTTTCCCTGCACTTATATTCCTTAAAAGTCCATTCATGTAGTTTTCAAAATCAGAGCATATACCCTTCATACACCAAATAATCTATGCTGCCATTCAGGGTGTGTTTGAGCCACAATATTTTGGATTAGTGGATTGATGGAGAATGTGTGGTTGAAAAAGAAGGAAAATTTATTGATGTGATGTAAAATATTATTTTATTGAAGAATGTGTGGATGAAAATGAGTTGAAGAATGAAAATTTTAATGTGGCTCAAACAGGGCTCAATGCAATTTTTAATGATTTTTATGAAAAAGAGCCAGCCACAGGTTGACAGATGACCCAAGTTAAAAAGGAATTAATCGAGCATTCCTTCTGTGTTGTGACAGGAGATGTAATTGGATCCTGCCCTTTTATCCTGTTCATCTCCAACAAGAGCGCAGGCTAATGAACACATCCACCCGTTTCTTTGATACCTGAAATAACTATTTCCCCTCCTTGTACTAGCACATAAATAACAGAACAATCTGTTGAATTTAATTATGTAATCCAAAATTTCCTTTCATCTTTTTACCGAGTGCTTAATTAGACCTTGTTTGATCAGTTTTAAAGTAGATTTTGATAAAAGTTGATGATCTATGTGATTGAAAAGTTGTGGGACCCGCGGAATATGTGGTTAAAATTGATTGTTGACTTTTATTTAGATAAAATTCAAATTTTAATCACTACCAAATAGGTGCTTATTATATCCTTATTTCCCTTCATCCCACATTTATTTTATGTACTTTTCTCATCCATAGGAAGAAAAAATTGACAACTCATTGGAGGTCATTTATTCAACCTCTTGTGTGGCGTTGTAAATGGGCTGAATTGCAAATCAAGAAGTTCCAGTCTCAAGCAAAAGAATATGACAGAAAACTTGCAGAATATACACAACAAAAGCAGTGTCAATCTCAGAACTTGACATTGGAAGATGGTGTGAAATCACTCCCTTTCTCCTGTAACAATGTGAGAAGTAAGGTCCTCAAGCGGAAGAAAAGAAGAACTGAAGAAACAACGGATGTAGCAGCGTATATGTCACGTCATAACCTCTTTTCTTATTATGGTATGTATTTCTTCTCTATTGCCATCAAATACAAATTTAGATTGTTTATGTCAATTAAGATTTGATATATGGCACTTTGCAGAGAATAAGAAGTCCTTCGCTGAGGTTGCTGTCATGGATGATGAGTGGAGAAATCCAGGTTAGAAAATGGACTTTTGCTTCATCTTGATTTTGAATGTCATACTGCTTTAGTGTACATGTTGTGTTGAGAACCTGTAATGCTGTACTGTAGAAATTATATTTTTGCTTATATGAATACAGATTAATATGATTATGTCCCAAGGTTAAGCTTTCAATATGTGTTGATGACCACAAGAATTTCTCTCTCTCTCTCTCTCTCTCTCTCTCTCTCGTATTTTCCCTGAAGTAACAGTCACCATAAGTCTGCAGGTCTGTGAGTCTCCTGTGGGGCATTCCTTCCCCCTAGGAAGCATGTGCCACATTTTTTTTTTTAAATAATGCATCTGGTGCTTGTTCAATTTAAATTGTGTTAGTAGGGCCTGAATTGTAATTTGTGATTGTTAAGTTTTGGAAGGAAATGCCCTCAGATTTGTTAAGCCTTTCTCACTCAATGTTTCCTATAACTAAAATCTTTCGTATCTTTTAGAAAATGAAACTGGTTTTGAGAGTAAAAAAACCAACAGATTTAATTACTGAAAGGTAAAGCTCTTAGATTTTTTAAGCTTTTCCGACTCCATTTTGGGCCAAAAATTGACCACGCTTCTTTTAAATAAAATTGTGAAAATTACACACAAACCTACCTTTTAAGTTCTCATTTCAATAATCAGGCATTAAGATTTATCTTTAAAAATCAGGTGTACCCAACCCACCCCCACGTGCCCCCACACCCCACGTGCCCCACATCTCCACCACACAAACAAATTTATGATTTCCCTAGCAAAATCGGCCAAAACTCCTCTCCCTTTTTTTTTTTATCTCCATTACTCTCTCAATCAACCTCAGTTGTGGGGTGTTCACTGTCATGGAAAACCAACCGATGCCTCCCTTCTCCCTATTGGTGGTGCGATGTTAAGATCTGCATCGTGCTGGTGAGAGATCTACAACATCTTCGAGCGGCAGCAGTTTATGTCAAAATTAGGATTTAAGTCTGGGTGGTGCGATTTGTGTGGCTGTGTGGTGCGATTTGCAATCCCTTTGTGTCCGTGTGTTGGGTTTTGATGCAGGTGGTGACGTCGGTGCGATAGTGGTGGCAATGTGGTATGATCCGTTTGTCTGTGTGCGATCTGTACATCTGTGTGTGAGCTGTATGTTAGATTGTTGGTGCAAGTAGTGTTGGTGGTGCAGTGGTGACGTTCTTGGACTGTGTTGGGGCTGTTGTTACAAGCGATGGTGGTGTGATGGTGTTGGTAGCGACGCTGAATCTATGGTTTGAGCTTGTCTTTGGTGGTGGCGGTGAGGAGGCAATGGCATTCGTGTGATGCCAGCGGTGCGGTGCGGTGCGGTGCGGTGCGGTGGGGTGGGGTGGGGTGGGGAGATGGAGGGTAATTTGTGATCAATGAATTGGGTGATTGTGATCCGTTAATTTAATAAGTTGTGACCAATTAAATTGATAATTTGTGACACATAAATAAGTTGTGATAAATTAATTTGATACTTTGTGACCGGTAAATAATGTGTGACTCATATATAAGTTGGACCTATAAAATTGTGATTTGTGATTGAGAAATAAGTGATCGAGAAATAAGTCGAGATCAATTAATTTGATAATTTGTGCCCGATAAATAAATTGTGACTTCTAAAAGTTGTAATTTGTGACTGATATTCTGTGATTGTGATTAGTATATAACTTTGATCATAAATTGTATGTTATTTTGACCTTAACCTATTTAATTAATAAAACTTATTAATTACCTATTTAATTAATACCACCTGATTTTTGAAAGAATTCCATAAGTTTGTCAAATGGTTATTAATCTTTCCATAAAATTGTGTCCCTTCCTTTAAAAAATGACGAGAAATTGAGTTTGTCAAATAGTTATTAATCTTTCCATAAAATTGTGTCCCGTCCTTTAAAAATGATGAGAAATTGGTTAAGATAGTAAAAGAAACCAACACATTTAATTGCTGAACAAAAGTTTGATCAGGTTTCAACTTTCAACTTTCAACCCTCACCTTTTCGCTGCACTGTCAATAACCTTCTCTCTCCACCCACAATGCCTTTTGATAGTTGGTCACTCCACCCCGGCTCAGTGCTCTTTAACCCTTCTCTGTTTCATCCACCTCCACTGCCGTGTGCCCAATTGAGAACAATGGAGCGCTAGGTTTGTTTCTCCATTTACTTTATTTTTTTGTTTGTTTGAATGCAGTAGCTGTATTAGCAACATGTTAAAGGACTGTTGGCATGGTGTCCTGCTGCTAAAAAAGAAAAGGGGAAAATACACACCACCTGCATATCTGACCCATATCGGAAACATGTTGGAGCTTGTAGGAGTCCAACACGTATTGGACACTAACACTCCGGCATTGGTGGTGAGTCGGTGCTTTCTAGCTTTCCCCTGACCCTCAAAAGGGAAAAAAGGAAACTACAGTCAAACTACGGATTTTGACTGAATTTATTTCTCCCAATTCTCAAATATAAAAGAAAATAAAGTTTTCTGCTGGATCCTTTAGTGTCCTGAATTTTATTCTAATTGGTCAGAGCTCCATCTTGTCGAGGTGAATCAATGGGTTTGAGCCCGTGATTCCTCACTGATGCAATGATTACATCAAACCATCTCTCCCTTTCCAAACAGGGGCCCTTGCAAAGGATATACTTTATTTCTGAATCTTAACATCGTGTTCATAATGGAAATGAGTATTTTTTCCTGCTGCCTTTCTGTTCTAGAATGCTTTTAACTGGAGTGAGTTGGCTGTCATTTTACCCTTTCCTTTTGTTTTGTAATGCTTGTTTTGATCTTAAATTGTTATGACTGATTGTGCTTTTGAGTTTATTAATTAATCTGATTATAACCAAATTATTTTTTTCTTTTGTATAAAAATGAGATCTGCTATTACATGACAGAGTTTTGTGTTTTCCAGCAATAGCCACTGAGAAAATCAACTTTGATGATGACTTTTGGGCAAACGATGAACTGCAATGGCTCGAGTCCGGAGACGGTGATAATTCCTGGGAACACGTACTTAGGAAGATTGGATATTTACAGTCACAAGTCAGCAAGATGAAGAGTAGAGTTGACAAGGTAATGAGTGAAAATGCAGGGAAGAATTCTTCCACAGTTGACTTGAGCTTTCTAATGCCATCTAATGCTTTGGTTGGTTCTCCTCGAAACACTGCTTCTCTTTCAAACAATGGGGACAGAATGCCAGTAGGAAGTTATATTGCACCTCAGCTTCTATCGGAGTACAATATGGGCAACATTGTTAAGCGTGAAACTTCAGGTTTAAGTCTTGGAGATGTTCCTGATGTAATTGAAAGCACTGATCAGTCCGTTCTTGGAGATTCGTGCAAAACTGTAAGTCTTTTATCTAAATCCAATCTTGCTTTCGCTCTCGATACTTTTTTAATTAGGCACTTGTTTTTCATCTATATCTCAAGAACAAGCTTTTCTTATCCTAATAAGCTTTCACCCTCGTCACTTTTTGTTCTTGTTATCCTTTCTTTTTTCAGTGAAACACCAAGAAAATGTGTAGAAGTGATTTTGGTGCGTGAAATCCTATATATCATTGTACTGCGTAAACCTTCCCGTGATACATATGTTGGAACCAGCTGATCTTTACCTGCTGCTCAACTCTTTCCATGGGTATAGGTGGCTGATGATATTTTCCATATCAAATATCTTAGGCTTGAATATAGCTTTTTCTTTGTACAAAAATAAATTGAATTTAGCTACTCTTACATGATTGGTGATTTTCTTGCTCTAGGTACATGATCCACAATCATATTTCTCATCAACACCCACCCCCCCCCCCCCCCCCCCCAAAAGGTGGTCAGAGATAGGTTACTGCCATACTGAATGTGAACTTCCATTAAGCTTTTGGGCTTTTTGTTCTTGAAATGACCCTTAAGAATATATGTTATAATGAATTTAAAAAGTGGCTTTTCTTGAGCTGTACCATATCGAGCATTGCTATTATTAACTTCTAGAAGGGCAAATACTTGAACTCTTGGGAACTAAATTTGTTAATACAATCTCAGTCATGTATCTTTTTTGTTCAAAGTTGATATCAATAAAACCATAACTTGTGCAGGCTGAAGATGACGTGCTTATCAATAATACGAGATTGAAGGAAGATATGAATAATTTTGAGGAAGTCAAGATTCAGGCTATCCAAAAGCCTTTGGTACTGAATGATGGGTCAGGTAGCACCATCCCTCCACTTCCTGCAGACGCTGATCAGGCTACCGATGATCAACCACCACCCAAACTGCGTTCTATTTCAAAGATTACTGCTCCTAAAATTAGAAGGAAGAGGGGACGACGAAAAGGTTCTGGTCAGTGGAAACGAAGATCCTCAGCTTAGATGCCTAATTTTTGGTTACAATAGTTTCTCTCAGATCAAAGAAGTTTGGAAGACACAGGATATTGATGTTAATTGCCTTGTGACCAAAGAAATTTGTTGAGTGTACTTCAACCTACCAAAAGAAAAAGATCCACATCTTTCTCTCCTTGGAAATGACACAGTACAATTCTCCTTTCTAGTATGTACATGCTGAAGTTGCTCTATTGTCGCTGTGTATTTCTGTTGGTAAATATGAATGCTTGATGAAATTAAACAATCGGGAATAGTTTCCATAGACACGGAAAATTTTCTGAATAATAAATTACATTTATTTGCATTCTCTGTTAATAATTGAACAATTGATTAATTGATACAAGGACCATTTATGCAACCTGTTGATCTACGCAATGTTCTGGCACATCATAGAGATTATGCATTTTGCTTTTTATATTTATGAGGCAACGTGACCAAGAATCATCTTCCGGGATAATTTGGCAGAAATGAGAGCCAGCACTGTAGCCGAGGGCACAAAAATAACATCGGGAATTGCTTTGATCAATTTAAGCTGGGGAACACTCTCGCCCGCTCTCTTGGCCGCCATAGCAGCCGGAGGTGTTGCTAGTCCGGCTATGAGGGTAAAATCATCCAATTTGCTAAGATTCACCTTCGTCTTCATGAATTCTATTAAAATTTTCTTCTTTTCTGACTCATCTGCCTTTCCCCATTCCTCGAAGCATACCTATTTTTGCTAATTTCTTGTTAGTACAAGTGCACGTGTACGAAAGAGAGAGGCAGAGATAGCGAGTACCTGAACTTCCTCTGGTAAAGGAACATTATAGTGTTTACCAGGCAATGCTGCATTCACTGTCCTGAGAAACAAATTTAAAGGGAAATAGTTTTATTAACTGGAGTTTATGTATTTTCAGAAATGGATAAATCTATTAATGGAATTGGTACAATTTTTACTCGAAGATATCAAGAATCGCCATATGGAATTTCTCGAAATCTGAGATATCTTTCTCCATGAACTGCTTTTGAAGGGTTCCCGTTAACATACTTAGCAACTGTGTTGTTGGCAAACCTAGCATAAGAAATTACAAAATGGATATAAAAATTACATAAAAGAAAAATGAAAACATGATCACACCATCATGAGATAAAGATTACTAACCTTTTCCCATGAAGCTCATGAACATCCCCATCTTGCGAATAGTAGTATGACTTCGCGTCGTGTGGTCGTGACCTATATATTGAGAACATATAGGTGGGTGGTGAAAGCAAGGTATCCATTATTAGGTTCCAATTGAAATTTGTAATCTGATTCCTAGCTTTAGCTTTAGGGCATGCTTGGGAGTTACAGCGTAGATTAAGAGCGTTTTTTAAAAACTATCAATTTTGAACGTTTATGAGTGAATTGATTTTGAGTGATTTTAGTAGCGGTTTTTAAAACTCTCCAACCTGTGCTTGGGAGTTAATTATTCATCAATTCTAAAGTTTTTTATAAGAATAAAATTATGTATGCATCTCTTAGTTAAAATTTCTTTTATATGATGTTTTTTACTCATAACTGATATTTTACTTATAGATAATTTTTTTTACATATAAGTTGATATTTAATTTAAAAAATTAATTAAAATTTTAGGTTAATATTTTTCACTTATAAGTAAATTTTACAATAATAAGTGAATTTTATACTTTTCAATAACTTTAAGTGATTTTTTTAATTAATAAGTTACATTTTTTTATTTTATTTTAGAAGTGAATTTTGTTTTATTAGTAGTATTTTTATTTTATAACAATTTTTTTTTACATAAAAGTGATTTTAAGTTATCTTATCTTACAAGTAATATTTTACTTATAAGTATTTTTTTAATTATAATATAATTTTTTAAATGATGAATAATTTTTTATTTACAATTTAGTTTTGAACAAAATATGGTTGGAAATATTATTTTATAAATGATACAATTAGAAGAGAAGATGAGAATCAATTAAAACTTGCCGATTTGGCGGGTTGAGAGAACTTCTCAAAATTACACTACACCGATTTTGAGTGATTTTTAAACCATCTAAAACCGGTGCCAAAAAAAAAAAAAAAAACTAACAAGTACCGATTTTTTCACCTCCTCATAAACGGTGCCACCCAAAACTCGTGAAAAAAAACTCCCATGGAAAACTGCAGCATAGGCTTGTGCATGATGGTTTATATCTGTATTCGTTATTGGAACTCCTTTTCTTTGCATCGTACATAACGTTTAGTTGGTTAGGTGCCTTTTTCGAGATGTGTCCCAAGCATATTTGATGGGTGGTGTTTAATAAAAATCAAAGAATTTCTTCCAGAAAATCTTGGCGAACGATGTCTCCATCTATATAAAAGAATTTAAGAAGCGTGACATGATTACCTTAAGATATTCTAAATCTTGTAAATAAGGAATAAGCTGAGCATAATTGTGCTAAAACAATGATTTTCTCATAAAGCAGATGGGATGAAGATCAATGTAACAAATGTGTCTACTCGTGCTAAATTAATAGCCGGAAATTTATTGCAATACAAATTTATGTAAAAGCAACGGAAAAATAAGAAGGGAAGTTCCCCTTAAAACATGGAAAGAGAAACAAAAATTACAAAAGTAAACCGTCTTAAACAGTATAATGGTTGTTCATGTTTTCCACGTCTAATCCCCTCAGCTTGGCAAAAGACTCCACCTTGCCTTTGAGAGTGCGAATTTCTCTCAGCCTGCATAAGTTTCATATAATAGTCAAATTCCTTGTTTTCTATATCTCAAACTTGTATGTTCTAAGAGAAAAAAGTTCGTTGGTTGTGTCCTGTGTGCATGGCGTAGGGGTGTGTGTGTATGTGTGTGAGTCGAAGCAACATATGTTCATGCAGCGAGCACTCGAATATACATCAGATCGACATGAATTATACGTAATATGATTTTCTCGTGTTTAATGTTTTTGTGCTTGTCAAGAGGATAACCTTGAAATTTCTGCACGCCTTTTAGCTTCTTCTGCCATAAGATTAATGTCCCTAAAGGCGCTGCGCTCGAACATTTTTGGTTCACCGGATTGAAGTCCATGCAGTGTCCGTTGCTCAGCAGCCCATGCAGCCTCACGAGCTTCCCTTCCAAAGTCCTTTCGGTTGGTGAGTGCAGTCTGATGAGGTGAAACAAAAATGCAGCTGATTCAGATGACCGTCATTTTTCCTCTAAAGAGTTTCAAAATCAGTAAGATATGTTTTATCCATGACTGTAAGTGAAAAATGATTAATATTTTCTTTTTCAGCCATGAGTCATACAAACTTTCGTTAAAATTATTCCTGTCTAAAACTCAGCAGTTTAGTAGTTTATGAATGCTCTAACTACATGAATATTTCTAATAGGATGTGTTTCAAAGACTCACTCTTTGCTCCACAACGAGACCCCAGGCTTTTCCACTGAGTGCATATCGAACGGCAAATTTGATGGGATCAAGAAGAAAATAAGTCAGTGTGTTGTACAACCAGATCACACCGGTCCAAGCCCAGCCTATCTTTCTGATTCCAGCAAATTTGAGAGTTAGAGTGGCAGATAATACTGTTGCAACCTGCAAAAGAGAATTAGGATCAAAATTGTCACGAGGATAACAAATATATTGTCTTAAAGGATATCTTACAACTTTCAAATAACTAGAAGCTAAGAAAAGTTAGATTGTGTAAAGCCTAATTATAGTGTTAATCCCTCTGAAGCTTCATTGTTCCTGTGACTGGGTTTGGGTTTTTCGTGCACGGCTTAGGTGGAAGGCGAATTGGACACATTAAGGGTAAATTAGTATAAATCTGTGATCTTTGTTCATTTCTGATTTCTCTTTCATTTATCATTTCTCTGGGGATTAAGGATCTAGAATCTATATTCCCAATTTTGAGTGGTTAAGTTACGCTGGAAATCCTTGACTTACTAATGTGCAAGAACAATCCAAAATAAATTGGTATGGCAAATTCTTTTACCAGTTGTGCAATAATGAATGCAGTCACAAGCAGGAGTCCCGGCCGTTCGGTAAATGACCATCCTCGTGAGCGAGTCACAAAAATTAAGGCCTGGCTGATGGTGCTGACTTGAAGATAAACTGCAGATGCCATCATTTCATTGAGTGGGTCTGCTTGCGTTTCATTTGTCATGTCAAAATGGTGCTTGTTGAAGTTCTTTACATGGAAAACATTCTGAGGAAAGGGAAAATATGAGAAAATGATGCAGAAAAGCAAACAAAAAAGAGTTGATTCACATTTTTGTATATTTAAGAATGCAATTCCCAGAAGTGGCTTACGTGGAAGAAGTCTGTATCATATGCTGCCCAGAAAAATATTATAGTCATTAAAGCCATGTAACCTCCGAGAACAATCCCAGTGGCGAAAATCTCACTGAGTTTCCAACTGTCTGGAATTGGAGAAGGCTTGACCCTGTCTTTAGATATTGTCATGATCGTACCTGAACAATATAGTATTACATGTTAGTCAAGAAGTGCCAGGAATAACAGAATTCAAGGGAAATGTGAAAACCTGAAATGACTAACCATCGTTAAGGATGGCTATGACAAGAACCATGAAAGGAGGGAAGTTAAATTTCCAGAATACTGTTAACAGCATAAATCCTAACTGCAAACATAAATTCGATTTCAATAAGATCAGAGAAAGGAGTTGTCTTTCTTCACATAATAATGAAATAATACATATATTCTTCAGAGAACTTACCACTATACGTATAGTGATAGACACAGCATATATCTGGAGAAAACATAAATTTTTTATTCCTGTTCTATCATTTGTCTAAAAAACTGAACTTGTTAATGTTGAAATGTTACATTACCGTGTAGTTCTTCATTCTTTGGAAGATTGCACGGCTTGTTAAGACAGCGCTGATGATTACGCTTAATCCAGGTTCTGTCAGAACTATATCAGAAGCACTACGAGCAGCATCAGTGGAATCTGCTACAGCTATTCCTATATCAGCTATTTTTAAAGCGGGTGCGTCATTTACACCATCACCGGTCATTCCGCAGATATGCTTTCTGGCTTGTAACTTCTTCACAATCTCATATTTATGTTCTGCAGATAATATACAAAACAGAGTCGGCACTAAAGGACTCGATAGTTGACTTGTAAACAAATCACAACAAACTGGCCTTATTCCCAATAAATTTGAGGTTGGTCATGTGAATTCTTTTTCACCATTCCATTTATTGGTAAAATTGACTTTCATGTCATTCCAAAATTATGCAATTACAACAGAACACATACCAGGGAAGACACCAGCAAAACCATCAGCCTTCTCAATGAGTTCATCAACTGGTAGAACTGCAACAGATTCATCCTTATGGTCACCGAGCAAAGATGAAGAAGGGTACATATTTGAGCCCATCCCGAGCCGTCTTCCTGTTTCCTTAGCAATTGCCAATTGATCACCTGCAAAAGATTTCCAGTAATGAACTTCTAACTTGGGTGCATGATAAGGCATCGATGCTATTATTCTTTAAAGAAAAGAATAGCAAGCTAAAGACTAAAAAATTTGCATTCTGCCTGACTGTTGATCATTTATTACCTGTGATTTACACATGTACATTGAACCTTCTGTAATATGTTCAGAAACCTATCTAAATATTACGATGGCTATGAGATTTAACTAGAAAATAGTAACATTGGGGATTGTGAAATCTGAAAAAATCACATATGAAGTGCAATGTGTGCTGGTTAGGTTGGCCCACAGACACGTCATTTATCTATTCCAAGATATTTTTGTAATAGTTATGTATCTACCAATTATATGTAAATTATTTGGATTAAATAGAACATCATATGTCCATTAAGAAGCAGTGACACAGACCTGTTATCATTTTGACACTCACACCAAGATCAAGAGCTCTTGTAATTGTTTCAGCACTGTCATGACGAGGTGGGTCGAAAAGTGGAAGAAGGCCAACGAATTCCCAGGGGCTGCCCGGACTGTCTTTGGTTCCAGCAGGTACTTCCTAAAGGTGAATAAGCTTGATAGTTCATAATTATCGCCAAGGGAGACATGGACGAAACAACGGAGTTTCAAAAGCTATACTACCTGGCGTGCCACTGCAAGGGAACGTAGCCCACGTTCTGCAAATTTTTCAATTATGGAATGTACCCTTCTTCCAATTTCTGATTTGTTATGTGCTAGATTAAGAATCTAGGGAAAATCATGTCAAGAACGTCAGATATTCTGAAATAAATATCGTGGCAGTGAAAACTGAAAAAAATGTTAGGCCTTGTCTATTGTACTACCTACCTGCTCTGGTGCACCTTTGCTCACTCGATGCATTTTACCAGCTTGATCTATGTACGTTAGAGCTGTCCTTTTGTCTGTTGGATTGAATGGGAGGAAGTGAACTTCTGTGATTCCAGCACGTGCCTGGGAGAAAATAGTAAGATAAAAAGTAAATCAATAAGTAATAAAGGAGTGAAAGTATTTATCAGCTTCCAAAATTAATGAAACAAATGACTCGAGTTTTATTGAGTGGATATATTTTATGCATGAGAAGAGGAAGATTAAAGATCCCTGTTCATAAATATCTTTGTACTCCCAGCCACCAAAATATTGAAGTAGGGCGTGACAGGTCCATATTTTAAAATCAAAATATCGACTTTCATATTTGATCACAATTAGGAAAAAAATCCCTAATATTATCAATACCTCCTGTGGATCTGCCAGCATTGAAACAATTGCGGCGTCAATAGCATCTTGGTTCTCCAACCTTGATGCTCTTGCGGCCATCAACACTACTGTATCCTTGTCAACACCTTTTGTGAAAACCTGCAATAACATGGTAGCATCAAATAGACAGAATCACAACATTGGCATAACTATTGAGGGATATCAGATTTACTTCAACATTACAGCATTTCATTACTACAGGTCTACAGCCTTTACCACAAGCTATCCCTCATCTCATAGGCTGCATTCAGAATTCCATAAAGGGACACATTGATTACATATGGATCCCATGTTCTTCAATTGATCTTAATAATTAGAACACAAATCCCGGATATATGAAGTTGTAACATGCATAGGAAGTGTGTTTCTAATCCAAAGCTATTTATGTGAAATATTTTCTTCATAAAAAAGGGAGTAACCTCAATCATATTCTTATCCACGGTAAGCTTGTTCAGAGTTAGAGTTCCTGTTTTGTCACTGCAAAGAACATCCATCCCAGCCATTTCCTCTATAGCAGTCATTCTCTTTGTTATGGCACCCTGCATTAAAACATGCGAACAATCTTTCAGTAATACTTTCAGCTTCCTTTACAGAGAAATTAAATTTATTTATTGTTCTCTTGAATCTTCAGAATATATGTTCCATGGTTGTGGTCTTAATACCTGCTGAGATAAGCGATGCGATCCAATTGCCATGGTGACAGAAAGAACAGTTGGCATTGCAATGGGAATTCCACCAATGAGCAGTACAAGAAGATTATCAATACCGGTACGATAATTCCTCCCTTGAATGCCGTATATTACAATAATCTCAATTACCATTCCAATAGCGATTGAGCAAATGCAGAAATTTCCTATTGAGGTTAAAACCTGAACATTTGAATAGTTTTAGAATAACAAAATCCTTGACATCAGATAATACGGTCCACATAGGGCTATTACGATTTGCCGTCACACCAAATCTTTTGTCAGCAGTTTTGTTTAAGATATGGAAAAAGGTCTAGATATGAACCTTTTGGAAATGCCCAACATGTGTGGTGTTTTCCACAAGATGAGCAGCTTTTCCGAAGAAAGTATGTACTCCAGTTGCTATAACGATTGCTTCAATTTCACCTTGCTTGCATGTTGAACCTGAATACACCCCATCACCCGTGTTCTTGGTTACTGGAAGTGATTCTCCAGTGAGAGCAGACTGCATGAAAACTAAGAAACTTAAACCCAAAATTTTAATTCACTTTAAGAACAATCATTTACAACCACGATGATGTTTCATGCAGTAAAAAAATAAATAAAAATTGATAGATAGGCAGTCATAAGCAATTTACAATTGATTGTTAGGATTAGAATTCTGCTTTGCAAGTCGGTTAATTTTGGACTAAGGACTGTATTATGATTTCAAAGTTCAGTCATGCTTTAGCTTTTATTTTCTCTAGGATGTAAAATCAAATGATATCTTCGAGTGATGGAAATTTCTTTGCACAGAATCAAATTAGTTCTTGCTAAGCTAAGCTAAGCCATTTCATGTTTAATACATGACAGATCAAACAATGAAGGTTTTGCTTTGCAATTCAGCAGATACAAGTGTAAAGATTAATTCCATAAATTTGGAAATTATTTTGGAGCTTAAATATGATCTTATTGGTCGAACGTTATATGCATATTAAGCACCTGATCAATCTTTAGAGGATCTCCTTCCATAAGGCGTGCATCTGCTGGAATAATATCTCCAAGTTTAATACTAACTATGTCCCCAGGAACCAACACTGAAGCTTCTTCCTCACTCCATTTCCCATCTCGAAGAACCTGGAGTTAAAATAGATTGAATCATTCCTATTTATGGTTGAAGATTGATAGAAAATATGATACTAGGGCGAAAGCTGTTTCGGAAGAGCAAACCTTGGCTTTTGGAGCTAATCGAGCCATGAGAGCTGCTGCTGCATTGCCAGCATTATTTTCCTCAATAAAACTGATTGTGGAGTTGATAAGGAGCAGGATAATGATGCCAACAAAGTCAGGAAAATCCGACGGCTTGTGCTGCTCAAAATAAGGTTTATCAACGCATAGTCAGTACGGTAATAAACTTTATCTATTTCAAGTTTTTAATTTTAGAAAGTTCAACAATCCAACTTGAGAGGCTTGCTTAGATATTTCTCAAACAGTGATATAGGAGGTGAAATAAGAATTGAAATGATCCTTACTCCCCCGTGTGCAAGAGCAATGGCCATTATGGCTGCTGCTTCCATCACCCATGATAGAGGATTCCACATAAAGCCTAAAAATTTCAAAATCTTGCTTTCCTACAGAAATTACAGCATAAATAGGAAAGATCAAGGTATGAAGAACAGAAAAATAAAAATCATAGATGAAAAGGCAGGCGAGTGAGGGAGGTGTTGCAACTCTAACATTTTTTTCTTCGAGTTTATTGTATCCAAATAACTCCAATCTTTTCTGAACTTCATCTGAGCTCAAGCCATCTTGTGTGCATTCGAGACATCTAAAAACTTCATCAAGAGGTATATTTTCCTGCAAATAAATTGTAGCCTTGAGCGAAAAGATCAATAGCATAAAAATGAAAAGGCTGATAATAATACTATTTCCAACGTATTGCTTCTCCTTGACAATTTTTTTCTGCTTACGGTACTATTCAAGACCCCACCAAGAAACAGCTTCAAAATCAGAATCGCATTGATACTTAGACGCAAAAATCATTATAATTGGTAGCGGTATGATCAGTCTCCTGAATCTCTTCTCAATACCAGATATCAAATTTCTTCATTTTTTCAATATTTCATGTCAAAGCACTTCCATTTCTTGTATTGAACTACTAATCGCAAACCATTTATAAGAACACCTACCAGATCAACCTCTTCCTTGACAACAGCTTCGAGTGCAATAGACTTGTCCTCCATAATTAAGTCTTTTATGGTTAATTTCCTCCAACCGGCAAGGTTCTATAAAGATTCTGCATTTTCAACAAACGTTTCATATAAACTTCACATTCCATCGCTAAAATTTACAATTGCCATTAACAAAGTTGGCTCACAGCACACTCTTTTCAATAATTATACAACTAACATTCCAAATCAATAGCATCGAAAATAAATTTTAGGATCCGCACCACAATAGTTGAAATCGAAAAATGAAAAAACAATGTCCAATCGCAAAATTCAAATTAACAGCCTTCCAATCCAATATAAATAAAACATAATTTCTCAGCACTCCCATTGATCCTATCTCGAAAACATATTGAACAATAATCCCCATTAGTCCAAATTTTTTGCAAATACTATTCAAGCATTCATGATACTATAATATAGTTATGAGTATGACTAATCAAGAAGAGCACTTATTTTGTCTACCACCAACATAACAACATGAATATACATTTAGTAAAATATTTGGGAAGACACTATAATGAACAAGATTTTTACTTATTTTCATTCATTAATACTATAGAGGCTATCAAATCGTCCCTACCAAACGTGCCTTACCGCATTTTTTTCAATAAAAACAGATTAAGAATGGTACCTTGTAGAGTTTAAGAAACTAAAAATTCTTGAACAGGAACTGTATCTCAGGTTTACAACTTGAATATCCCAGAAATAAAAGATTTGCTAGGACCCTCAACGTATTCCCCAAATCCTTTGATTTGGCGATGTTTGAGAGGAACAAAGTATTTCAATATTGGAATTAAGGGTAATATCTATATATATATATATGCCCAATTTAGCATATAAGCATAAATTAATGTGACTTTGGATTAGTCGTAGGGAGAACTAAGTAAATGTTTGCATGAACAAGAAAAGGTTCCAATGTTCCATATAGTATCGAAAAATTGTATCAGACAGCCGGCAAAGAACGTTGTTGATTGGCTGTAAGAAATAAGACAAAGAATTTAAGGGTGTCATTTCTTAAAAATTAAAAAGAAATACTAAACAAGAATTTTGAATGTTAGTTTCGTTGCCGCCATGCGAAGGGGCTGAGGCTCGTTGGATCCAAAGACCTGCAAATAATGTATCCACGTGTGTTTCTGTCGGGATGCCAACAGATAATTAGTTATTATTATTTATTTACTTATTTATTTTTTTGAACCCTGGGTAGAAGTTGAAATTCAAATTTTAATCTAAATTAAAATCAATAATTGATTTTAATAAAGTGCTTTATGAAATTCACAATTTTTCAGTCACATATTTCATCATTTTTTTTATCAAAATTTACTAAAAATCTTATTTTTGTCTGTCCTAAATTATAGATCACTTTACAGTATAGTTAATTTCTTAATAATCTAATATATCCCTATTTAATGTGTATTGTTAACATTAATATGATTTACTCCTATTTAGCCCCCCTTGATATACATTATTATTTCATTAAAATGAAAAATATGACCGTTATCCATCACATCAACATTTAAATTCAAATTTTCTATCTCTTATGTGGGTCCCAATAATAACTATATTTTTCATTCTATTCTACAATAATTTGGCTCAAACAGGGCCTTAAATTATTATTTAGTGTAGGAGTATATTAGAAAAAATATAAGAAAAATATATTTTTTCAACTATATTAAGTATATTTTCTTAATTACTGTGAAAATGAAAACAAACGTATCTTTGTGGGACGGAATGAGTATAAAACCTTCCCCATTAAAATAATCTTTTAGCTAAATTAATCCATCAAGTTGATGAGTGGATCATTCTTCCATTAGTCGAGTCGATAATCGGATTGATTGTATTTTTTTTCTCTTTTCTCCATCTTCATATATAAGAAACCATTTAGAAATCAATTTATTACCTTCACTCTGTGTCAAAATCAATTGAGTTGATACTATAGGTGAACATATGTATATTGATAAAAAGTTAAAACAAACAAGAAGTTGATGTGTTTTGAGAAATTTTTTTTTAAAAGAATGCTATTTTTATTTTTGTTCCATTAGTTTGATATACTTCTTGAATTTCTTAGTCCCACTTCTGCCATTTAATTTAGTCCCTGTTTGATGGTCATTATTTAAAAAAAAATGTTTTAAATAATGATTTTTAGCAGAATGTATGATCAAAAAGTAGGAAAATTTTTTGAATATACATGCAAAATATTTTATTATGTAAATGTATGGTTGAAACTGAGTATGTAGTAAAAAAGTTCTCAAATAATAGCCATAAAAAGGGGGCATAGTCGATTTATTACACGATAATTTAAATATTAATTATATATGATGCCCCACTTCCATCAAGAGAATAACTTGATTAATTTGCAATAATTTAGACAATTCTTACTTGTAAACACGAGTTAAGTATTTTGGATTAACCGATTAAAATCCAAAAAAAAAAAATGATTTTTATTTTTTTTAAGAACGTATGATTACAAAGTAAGAAAAAATTATAGCTATTTGTACAATTTATATTATTGAAAGAATGTGAAATTTGATAAAAGATAAATTCTAAAGAATCTATAATAAACAAGAACTAAATACAAACCAAGTGATAAGAATATTGGAACCTTGATAGGTTAATCATAGATTTCAACAATGTGCTTCTAAAGATCCTATTTAACATTGTCCGTATTGCCCGTTCAAATAAGTACGAAAGAATCTACTTGAAGCAAGTACATACTTTTTTGATTAATTACTTGGACTCATCGTCTTTAGAAAATGACCCAATAAGTGCCAACCCTATTTGGTACGGTCGATAATGACATCTTTCTTGCTTAAATCATTGGTTGCATAATTGCACTCGAATTTTCAAGATGAAGAAATAATTTTTTTTACCCGTACAGGGAATCTGTATTGGCAACGTGCATCTCCCCTTTACAGGTACCATTTCTCATAAGGAAAATTCTCGATGTACATAATTTATGTATATAGGGGTGTCACACCCCTCACGTGATGTGGGACCCACAGAACACCCCTCCCGTTTTGTGGATCCCACCCCATGTGAGGTGTGTGGACACCAATATGCATATAAATTATGTACACATCATATCCCTTCTGATAAATAGAATGCTTGATATAAAGTTGGACTACCTTTTAAAAATACGATATACTAGAAATGTTGTGATATTGATTAGTATGTTACAAGTATATCAAAATGGACAATATAATGGATAAAAGTTAAAAAGTATATCCCTCATGTTGACACACTAAAAATACAATCCAAATTGAATAGCTCAAAGAGTAAAACCCATTTGGAGAATCCAGGACAAAGGCCCAAATGAGGTTATTGGTGAATGCAGAGGAAGCTTACGAACACAATAACATTATCGCCCAAGCCTGCATGATGCCCAGAATTTGGATTAATGGAGTGCCTCACTGTCGCTCAGAACGACAACCTTGTTTTCGCTCGAACCGTCGAGTCGCACGTGAGATATTATGGTCATCCAGAATAGCAGTTACTGAAACAGTTATCGAGCCGATTATCACATTCTACGATTTAAGGAGCCCATTTGAAGGCATTTGAACAACAAGAAGTAATGACAGCAGTTAGAGATGGCAGTTCCACGACAAGTTAGGCACCATGAAGAAAATGGGTAGTAGTTTCCAAGCGATTTGTCACGCAGAAATCATCATGGGAATATAAAAGGAAAGAATAGTCATAGAGAAAAGAACCACGAATCAAACACTCTCAAATAGAGAATATATAATTTCAATTTTTTAGATTAACTTTAATTATCCTTCTTTCAGTACTCATGTGCTTGCGCCCCTTAGAGGTATTATGTTTAATTCCAATTGTAACTCTTATCAATAAAGCATCCATTTTTGGGACTTTGTCTCAAAGGGTTTGTCCCTTACACAACCGTCTGAATTTTCTTTTAATTGTTAGCGACTACTCGCGCAAAACACCTCCTTTTGTTGACTAATTGGTATTCGAAAATATCTTTCATTGGTATTTGTAGCTGAAATTGGATAAATATCTTCTTCTTCCATGTATATTGGAGAACCAAAGGTATTACAGTTGATAACCAAAATTTATTTCTTCTTTTTAACACTATAAGATCCTTGCAAAATCACTAATTTTATTTACTTGCGTGGATCTATTCGTACTGTTACGGGCCTGTGTCAGACCCGCCACCTCGCCCGCCACATGTCTGTATACGTGGCCCAAGCCACGCGTCGGCCGAGGTGATCGTACATGGGCCGAGGTGATTGTACGTGCCGAGGTGATCGTGATGAGGAACGAATCGAACACGTCGCCCGAATGAACCCTGGGACTCATCCACAAGTACTCGCGGATGCAAAGGCCCGCACCCGCTTCTACAACGTCGCAACGCTCACCTCGCCACACTCGCGCTCTACAAAGATCTTTGTACAAAGATCTTTCCAAAGTCAAGTTCCCGAGTGATTGACGGGACGGGCAAAGTTACAATCAATTCAAATGCTATGTCGATAGCATTCAATGCCACCAACCTATGGATGGACAAGATCGACGCCTAGGAGAGAACGGCCCTTCAGGATCTGAAGCCACGTGTCCTACCATCCGACGGCTCTCCTCTTCCCATACTTAGTATAAATACCCCCTCTCCATAATGAAGAAAGGTTCCATTCTAATCCGAGCATTCTAGTCTTTCTAACTCTAAAAGACTTTCAACATATTTATACACTTGATCAACCACTTCCCGACGAGTGTTCCACCGTCTGGCGAACCCTTTTCCTATTGAATATTAAACCGACTTGACCGTCTGAGTGCTCATGTCGTCGCTCCTACCCCTCCCGGGAGAGGCCACGAGCGGCTACCCGTGCGCTACGTATGCGTAGAAGAGCCGACTTGAAGACCTATCCCGTTGGCCACGTTGTCCGAGCCATTTTTCGAGGTCAACCAGATTGGGCGCCGTCTGGGGAAAATACTTAACCACGAGTTCTCCCACGAAAATTGTAAAAAACGCCCCTATTGGCATTTCTCAAAAAAAAAAAAAAAAAAAAAAGGGGGTCGATTCTTGAAAAGTCTTTCGTATCCGCTCGACCATGAGTTCCAAAGAAGGTGATAATGCGAGGCGTGGATGTCTCTCGAAGAAGAGATCATCCGAGCCAACGTTACGCAACAGCGCCCCATCATCGCTACCGTAGAAATAGAACCAGCGCCATGGCCGAAGTGGCCTGTATGGCCACTAACATGAGGACCATCACGGCTCAAAATGCAGCCATGCAAGAACTACTCATGCAAGTGCAAAACCAAGGCTAAGCCCCGTATTACCCGCAGAATCGGGACATGCATGCTCGAGGCGAATCCAAAGCAGAGAACCCATGCGAGCCCCCGTGAGAGGCTCCCGGGAAAGGGACGTGGGGATGGACACTTCAATACACCGCCGCTCTCAATGGTGGACCCCCGGCAGGGATAGTTTCCTGGAATATGAGCGGCCTCGTAGGTCTCAGTGTTTTCGATCGGACGGACGGCACCTAGAAACAGGAACCAACCCCCGCCGCAAACAACTCGCCAATGGGACATGAACAAAGCCAAGAAGTCCAAGCCCCCTCCGCCTAGAAATAAAGGAGAGGCGAAGCCAAATGGATTGGGGTAACAGGTGGCCGAAACGGGCTCAGCTCCACCAGAAGCAGCGGATGGCACGACTCCGACGGACCGTAGGTCGGGATGAGCTCGATGATGATGATGACAATCGCTCTTCTCCAGGGGAGCTTCGCACATTTCCGATGCCCCACAACTTTGTTCCTCCTAAGATCCCAAAGTACGAAGAGAAGGGCGACCCGGAAAAGCATCTCAACAAATACAAAACACAGATGAGCCTCTCAGGGAGCCTCGCCACCGAAATGCAGAGCCTTCCACTCGACTCTTGGTGGTTCTCGCGAGGTATGGTATAGTAGGTCACGCCACTCAAAGATACCAAGTTGGCCTGATCTCGAAAAAGGCATTTCGAACCGCACCTCTCTAGAAAAGAGGGAGAGGCTCCTATCCAACGTTCGTAAGATATGAGGCAAGCAGCAGGGAAACCCTAAAACTACCTTGCTCGTTTTATCGACGAGATAACCCATCGAGAGTGTCACGTACAAGGAGGCCCTTTCGGCTTCCGAAAGGAGGACCGAACATGAACACACCGTTTTGGAGGGATGTCCGAAGCAAGAACCCTTCGACATATGACGAGCCGGTGGAAATGATGAAAGTAGAAATCGTTAACGAAGAGATGATCGATCACAGAACAGTGGCCGCCCAAGGCCTTCCACCACCCCGAGGCAGATAGGCCGGGCCCACATCCCAAATAGTGAGCCAACAATGGACCTGCCGGGCACACGGGCGCCCCCACCTCGGGACAAGCATTAGCCATCATACACTCAACGTGCCCCCACTCGTTTACGAAAATGCCGGGCCAGCAAGCAACCCCGCCGTAAATACGGGACGACCCTCCACCTCTAGAAATAGGGGAAGAGTGAGGAAGGCCTGTAGATAGGCCCCGTAAACGCGGCCTTATCGCACCATTCATCGCCATTAGCGGTCATGACACCAGGATTGCGCAGCTCAGGAAGACCCGCAAGCAACCCTCGTAACAATAGGAACGCAACTATGGAGGCAATAGTCCAAGGCGTGGCCCTCTAAGGAGGGGCGAGACGAGGCGCACTCCCGAGTCGCGTAAACGATGACAGTGAAAGGTTCTGAGCGGCAACGCCCAGGAGAGATTCGGCCCCTCAAACGAGCAACAACCAATCCGAGATAGACACCATTATTGGAGGACCTCACGTAGGAGGTGAATCAAAAAACGCTCGTAGAAACTATACTGTGGAGGCGAAACCCCACCTATGGTCGCCATTTGGTGAACCAATCGCGAAAGTGGAAGTGGCTGCGTAACCCATAACCTTCACTCACGAAGATGCCGCAGGGCGCATTTCCCGCACCGCGACGCCGGTAGTCGAGCCGTGCGGCTCGCAACGGGCCGAAACGCATGCCGGTAGATAACGGCAAATTTCGCCAACATCCCGTTTGGCACTACTTTGATAAAACGGCGTGGATCACGAGCTAACACCCATGAGCTCGCCTCACGATTCACCGGGGACAGCATTACTTCCCGCAGGTAAAATCACCCTTGCCGCCGAAATGGGAACCCTCACCCTGTAGCGCATCACTTCATGGAATTCTTAGCGGCCGACCGCCGATCCGCCTCACCACGAAGGCGGCCCGGGAGGCCCCGCCCTAAAGGAACTATGCGGGCGCCACATCCATCCATCACCTCTCGCATGAAGTTCCCAACCGAACGAGGATCGCAAACCGTTCGAGGCGACTGTGATAGGGATCCAGGAGTGCTATCTTAACTCCTTTAGGAAGCGCAGCCTCGAGTCAACATGGTGCCGGATACCGAAATGGCGAGGCCCCCCGAAGAACCTCCGACCCAAGATATAATCACGGCGCAGGCCGATCTCGAAACAGCTGAGGAGTCGGACCCCAGGACTTGAGTCGAATCACAAGTCGCTCGATGGAGGAACTAGAAACGTTCCCAAAGAGATCCCCAAGACACTTCCAAGCGTCCCGCAGTGCCTGAAAGGAATTAAGTGAGGAAATAAAGGGAGGAGCCGAAAAGCTTCCTTCGACGAAATTCGATGTTTTCGCATGGAAGCATGAGGACATGATTGGTATAGATCCCAAGGTTAGCCGCCATCGCTGCGGTCGATCCGAGCCGTCCTCCGCATAGACAAAAGAGGAGGGCGCGAACGCCGAAAGGTACGAGGCCCCGAAAGAGAAGGTGGAGAGACTCATCAATAACGGTTTCGTTCGAAGCCAACTATCCGAAGTGGATTTCGAACCCCGTGCTTGTGAAGAAGCACAACGAAATGGAGGGTATGCATCGACTTCTCAAACCTCAATCGTGCCCGCCCAAAGGATAGCTTCCCACTCCCACGGATCGACCAACTTGTAGACTCAACCGCCGGCACGAATTGTTGAGCTTTACGGACGCCTATTCGGTTACACCGATACCGATGTTCCTGTGCGACGAAGAAAGCACCTCCTTCATCACCGACAGTGGGCTTTATCAAGTTACAAAGTGACGCCCTCGTTCGAAGAACGCCTGGGCAACCTACCGGTAGAGGTTAGTCAACAAAATGTTCACGCTCGCCGCAAAACAATGGAGGTCTACGTTGATGACATGCTTGTGAAAAGCCTCGTAGCTAAGGAGCATATCGAACACCCGGGTCGAAGCCTTCAACCCTAAGAAGGTATCACATGAGTCGAACCCGTTAAAATGAGCCCGGCGCTTAAGCTTCCGAGTACCTCGGGTTACATCGAATCAACTGGGAATAGAAGCCAACCCAGAAAAGATTAAAGCTTTAGTCGAGACGAGGTCGCCCGTAAACCCAAGGAAGTACAGCGCCATCGGCGTACTAGCCGCACTAATCGCTTCATCTCGAGGGCCACCGAAAAGTGCCCTCGCCTTTTTCAAACCCTCAAAGGAGGCGGAAGTTCCAATGGACTCCTGAGTGCGAGGTAGCGTTCCAAGAGTTGGAAAAACTACTGGGGCGAGCACCCTCCTCGCCAAGCCAAGGAAGGGCGAACCCTTATCGCTATACTTAGCCGCCGAAAGCTCCATCACCGCTCTTGTACGGAAGAAGCGGCTCACCAATTGCCGATACTATGTAAGCAAAGCCTTGCTCCCGCTCGAAGTAAGATACCCGTATATGGAGAAATCGTTCTTTCATTGGTCGTCGCTCTCGAAAAATTGGAGGCCGTATTTCCAAGCCCACGTCCGTTCATGTTTTGACAAATTTCCCACTAAGGCGTCCAGGTTTCCGACGCCTCGGAAGATTATCGGCGGGCAAAGAGAGCTCGAGTTCGACATAATTTACGCGCCCCGAACAAAGCCCATCGGCGGTCGTGCTCGTCGATTTTGTCGCGAGTTCACCAAGACCCCCGAGATCGAGGTGGATATGGAACCGCAGAGCCTCCCACTTGAGTCTCTTCATCGACGGTTTCCTCCGAGAAACGGCTCCGGGCCGTATAGTGTTGAAAGTCCGGAGAGGCATGTGCTTAATCGCGCAGTTAGCAGTGTTCCGGTTTAAGGCCTCCAACAATACGGCCGAATACGAGCTCTCCCGTCGACCGCCGCCAAGGAACCGCAAGTAAAAAGATTGGTTATAAACAAGATTCGCATAGCTAGCGAATCGGTGTCAATGGCAACTTTGTGGCTGTGGACAAACATACGGCGGCTACCCGAAATCGGTCATGAATTCCCCGCCCGACTTCGAAAAGTTCAGCCGATTCAAGTGCCCCGCAAGAGAATGGCCACGCCGATGCTCTATCAAAGTCCGGCCACCAGTGATTCTGGAGCTTCTAAAGGCGATCCCCATCGAACACCCTCGCCGAACCCTCTATTAAGGAGGGCGAGAAACTAATGTGGATTGAAAGCACCCCACCATGGATGCTACCCATACCGGCCTACCCGAAAGAACAAAGCTTGCCGAAGACGAAACGAGGCTCGAAAGCTCCGAAGAAGTGGCCGCGCAAGACTTCATCCTACAGACGATATCCCGTTCTGCGTGGCTTCCTCCCCCTTCTCGCATGTACGTGAGGAAGAAGCGAACTACATCCTCGTGAGGTACATGAAGGTGTTTTTGTGGGAAATCACTCCGGCGGATAAGCCTTGGCCCACAAAATACTCAGCAGGATATTACCGGCCAACCCCCGAAAAGGGACGCCACCGAATTCGTGCGCAAATGCGACAAGTGCCGCACTTCTCCAATGTGCAGAGGCAAATGCCTCAAGGACTCACGCGGTGTCAAGCCCCCGGCCTTTCTCCAAATGGGGATGGATTTTATCGGCCCCTTGCCGAAAGGAAGAGCGAATGCTCGCTTCGCCATAGTCGCCATTGATTATTTCACCAAACGGGTGGAAGCAGAGCCTCTAGCCAAGATCACCGAGGCCAACACCACGAAGTTCCTCTTGGAAAACATCATTTCCTTGCTCGCATACCTCACTCCCTAAAGGTTTGACAACGCAAGCAATTTGATAACAAGAAAGTCCGGGATCTATGTGATGAGCTTAGAATCGTAAAAGCATTTTTCCACGCCCATCATCCCTGCCAAAAATGGGCGTCGAGGCAACCAACAAAACCATCAAACTCGCCCCGAAAAGGAAGCCGGACGCCTCCAAAGGCGTCGGGTCGACGAGCTCTCCACGGTGTTTTATGGGCCATCAGACCACTTGCAAATCACTGGGAGACTCCATTTTCTATGGCCTATGGAGCCGAGGCATGAGCCCCGGGAGGTTGGCGTCCCATCTCCCCCGCCTCGCCTCCACTTCGACGAGTGATGAATGACGAGGTCAAGGAGCTAACGTTCAGTAACCCCGGACCGCCACTTCGCCAACGTTCTTCGCCGCCTTCGCAGAGCTATCCCCCTCCCGGCTTCATGAGTCTCTTCTCGTCGGCCCTCTCCTTATTGGCCTCCTCCAAGGCTTCGTACGTTAGCCTTCGTGTTCATCGTCTCGGTCCACCCTCTTCGTCAGGATCGCCACCGGGAAACGGACTCATGCAGCCTCATTCTTCACTCGATTAACGCGCATCTCAACCGAGTCCAACTTCGAGTGTGCCAGCTTATCCACTTCTCCTCCACCTCCTCCACCTCCTTCTTGGCCTTCTCCACTTCGGCCTCCCGCCTTGAAGAGGCTTCGACCCTCTTCTCCGCATCCTCGTTCTTTTTCGAAGCGTCCTTCACCAAGTCCTCGCCGCGGCGCCCATACTTAGAGCCCTCGCCACGCAGTGCATTGTTCGCCGCCAAGAAGTCCTCGATCTCGCACGAGGCGGCGTGTGGTTGCCCGCCCCTCGGTCCAATACTTGCCGGACTCTACAACAGAGCGGTCTCGTGAGGAAGCATTTCCAAGACGGCCTCGTGGAGATCGTCGTCTTTGCTCCCCAAGAAATCGCAAGAACCTTTTTCGGTCGGGCAGCCGTGTGCCTCTTCGCCCTCTTCTTGGGCGCCCTGCCGAAGTAAGCAAACATCGCACAACGGCTCGGGAGGGAGGTGGAGCCGCTGACGCGACGCGCCAAGAACAGTGAGCAGGCAGCAGGTCCCGATCGGACCGCCCGTCTTTTCCTCGGGGCGAGAGAGGGCCCTTCCTCCTCACACTCTCGCAGGCCGCCGACCGCCTTGCTCGTAGCTCGCAAGCGCTCCGATCGCTTTGTACGCAGCCCGAGCCGGTCTTCAAGATTTTGCCTCCGCCACGCTCCGGCGACCAGGCTAAGTCGGGCCTAGGGGGCCTCTTATTTTCAAAATCTCCGCAAGAAAGAAAATTTCTAAGTACCCGATAAGAGTATTGCAAGGTGGACCGAACGAAATGCACTCACCACTCGTTTGCCATCGCCCCGCAGAGTGAAATGGTGGTTCTCGATCAATCAACTCCTCAAGCTCCTCTCCCAAGCAGAGGCGTCTCGATACACACGGCAATGATGTCCTGGGCTCCTCCTCTGCGATTTCACACCCTGAGGGAGCCCACAGAGAATGGTAAATATTAAAATCATAAGCAAAGTTAGCCAAGTAAATTCAACTGAAAGTTGCCACCGCAAATGGAATAGATGGTGGGGACTCGCCGAGGCGCCATCGGGGTCATTCTCCACCGTATCCCACCGTCCCGACGCCGTAACCACGAACTCCTCCGCCTTTTATCGAGGAGGGCGTCTCAACCACGAACGGCGAATGGGACCCCCTGTGGAGCCAGTGTAGTACCAGCCTTTGCTCGCCTCGCCCCCGCCGGCTTTTTGGGAAGAATAGTGGAGTGGAATACACTAAATCCGGCATGTCCGTTCCGATGCCGGCCCTCCGCCACAAAGATCCACGTCCCAACCATTCGGGACCACGCGCTGGCCGAACCGGTGGGGGCCAACCCGAACGACCCAAGGACTAAACGAAAAAGGGGTGGAATGGAAGCCTCAACCCACCTAAAAGATGGTCACTCACCGCTACACACCCCGGCCTAGTAAGGTGCTCTCTCATGCGCTCGGGCAGATAAGCTCAATATTGCAGGGATCCTAAACACCTCCCCGCACCTTTTATCCGCTCCGAGGTGATTTTAGACGGTACTTAGAGGCCCCCATTGGGTACGATGTGTCTACGGGGAATCCGGGCGTCTGTATGTTCTCCCCACCCTAACGGCTCTACTCGCCGTCTGACGAGATTACGTATGGCTCCTCACGTGATGAGCTCTCTTCGCCTCGCCTCCCCTCACTACCCCCTCAACAACTTGCTCGCTCGACATCACTAGACAGACAAAAAGAACAGAGAAGATGGAGAGTCAAATCTGGAACGTTACCTAAAACCGTTGGAAAGAACTTGCCCACCGAGTTCACAGCAGGGTCGCCGAATCCTTAACGTCCGCCGGAGGATGGAAACCGTCGCTTGATTGTGGGGAGTTTGAGAGCTTTTGAGAGATTTTCGCGAAATGAAGGTTTCAAAATGAGAGAGACGGCCTTTATAGGCACTCCAAACTCACCCCAACCGTTCGATCAACCTAAGCACAACTGACCATCCGCCTACCAAATGCAAGGATCTCCGTCCAAATCAATGGTCATTTGAATCAACGGCCCCGATGAGGCAGCCGGCCACACGCTTGGCGAGAAGATGTCGCCTTGAGTAAAGGGAGCCGTCGTCATTATTGTCATTTATGTCGGGAGGCGCGCTCGAAAGCAAGCGAACGCTCCCCATGATTGCCTTGGGGAAAGTACGAAGGTTTCCAAATCATTAGCACAAAGTTCAAGGTCAACCCATCTCGCCCTGGCCAGTGGAATGTAAGTGTTGCAACAGCCCCCCAAGAGCTATCAACCCATCTCGCCGGCCACATCGAGTGTAGTATCGCAACAGCTCCCCAAGAGTCGCCAACCCATCTAGCATCGGCCACATCGTAATCGTAAGCGTTGCAATGCCTCCCCCAAGAGCTGCCTAACCCATCTAGCCTCGGCCACATCGTAATGTAGCGTTGCAACGTCCCCAAGTGGTCGCCAACCCCTTTCACCTCGGCCACACGGGATCCCGTGTTACGACTACTCCCACCTCCGACGACTCACCCCCGCCTTCCAAATTAATTGAAAATCCTCGTATTATATAAATATTCATACACGGACTTGCGGACTATTGTTACGGCCCGTGTCGCACCCGCCACCTCGCCCCGCCACATGTCCGTATACGTGGCCCAAGCCACGCGTCGGCCGAGGTGATCGATACGGGCCGAGGTGATTGTACGCGCCGAGGTGATCGCATGAGGAACGAACCGAACACGCGTCGCCGAATGAACCTGG
This sequence comes from Fraxinus americana, assembly GCA_035079005.1. Taxonomy (NCBI): domain Eukaryota; kingdom Viridiplantae; phylum Streptophyta; class Magnoliopsida; order Lamiales; family Oleaceae; genus Fraxinus; species Fraxinus americana. The sequence continues at coordinate 27,125,676 of CM068719.1, read as the reverse complement.
ACTCATCCACAAGTACTCGCGGATGCAAAGGCCCGCACTCCGCTTCTACAACGCCGCAACGCTTCACCTCGCCACACTCGCCTCTACAAAGATCTTTTGTACAAAGATCTTTCCAAAGTCAAGTTCCCGAGTGTCACGGGGACGCGCGTGTGCTACAAACGTATCAATTCACGCTATGTCGATAGCATTCAATGCCGCCCAACTAACCTATGGATGGACGTATTGACGCCAGGGAGAGAACGGCCCTTCAGATCCGAAGCCACGGTCCTACCATCCGACGGCTCTCCTCTTCCCATACTTAGTATAAATACCCCCTCTCCATAATGAAGAAAGGTTCCATTCTAATCCGAGCATTCTAGTCTTTCTAACTCTAAAAGACTTTCAACATATTTATACACTTGATCAACCACTTCCCGACGAGTGTTCCACCGTCGGCGAACCCTTTTCCTGCTGAATATTAAACCGACTTGACCGTCTGAAAGCCATGTCGCTCCTACTCCTCCTCCGGGAGAGGCCACGAGTGGCTAACGGTGTGCTACGTGTGCAGGAAGAGCTGACTTGAAGACCTATCCTGTTGGCCACGTGTCCGAGCCATTTTTCGAGGTCAACACGTACGTTAGATCAAATGAGAATATTGTACACTAATTCAAAGAAAGCTGGACAAATACAATTGTATTGCGAATTTTGCACCATAAAAATTGTGGCATCAAAATTATAATGGGCGCGTGCTAGAATTCAAATTCATCTGTAGTGACGGAGTGAAGGGGGTCCTGGCCTCGGACACCAAGTTCTCCGATTTTTTTTTTATTTTCTTCGACTTATGAAAGCAAAAGAGAATAAACTAAAACACATAATTAGATCAAATATTATTGTAGCTTGATGGTAAAAACTTCATTCTTCTATTGTATTGACAAATTATGAACTTTAGCATTAAATTTTCCTTACTTGAGATGGCAATCTAACTTTTCAACTAGTAAACTTAATAAAATACTTTTCTTAAACCAACTTTCATATCCAATATCAAGGATTAGCACTTGACTACTAGTAAATAGGATAGGATAAAAGAAAGAATCTCATTCACTATCTAAAAATAAGTAAATCGATCTCTCTATTACATATGATGTTTATGGTTCCATTGGTACAAATCCAATCAAATGATTTTAAGATCAAAAGCAATTATCTTTTATGTTTCAATTTTAAAAATTAATCCATATGTACAGTTCTAGATTAACAGTTCCACCTGTTACGTTAAACATGAGTGAGCTGTGTGTCTGCGCCTATGTGTGATATTGGTGTGGCTTATACACATGGAGCTGGTGGTGGATGGATGGTTATGGCGGCGTTAGTGCAAAATACAATTATTGGGATACTGGTTGTGCCGAAGAGTAGGGTGCTGATATATGAGAAGATGTGTTCTAAAATGCTCGCTTGGGGCATTTTTAAAACGCCTCGCACATGGGTCAAGATAATGCAGTCAACCCATTTCGTTGAACGCATATGCACCCTTAAACGCAAATGTGTAGTGTTAAAAAATTGTGTTAAAATTAGTCTGGCAAAGTCCAGCTCATTTTTATAACTTAAAAAGCAAATAAAACCCAAAAACGTCAAATTAGCTCAAATGACTCAAGCTTGTGAATTATATACATCAATCTGTATGGTTGTGACGTTTAGGAAAAAAAATCATAATCAACTTTTCATAGAGTTGCAATCTTTCTACACTAAGCGTGAGAACCCTTCGATCTTGCTCTAGTTTTAGTAACAAGTGAAGCTATTAATGATTATTCTTGGATCGTTGATAGTTGTGATGATGAGGAGAAAGTTGACAATGATATCTTATTATCTAAAAGAAATAATAGAAATTTTCGAGTTAAAATACGGGAAGTCGATGATGATTTTGCATTAGATGACACAAAAAATGACTTGGATGAATAGAAGAGATTGAATTGGAATTCAATAAAGTGTGAAATAAGATTTAGGAGTTTTTTTTTAAATATATGTTCATGTCTAATATAATTGTAGGATTTGATTACCAAGTAATTGTAGTATTTATAATTTTGACTAATATATCTTCTATATATTAAAAGTGGCTATGTAACAGAATTTCTTATTTTTAACGGAAAAACTAACGGAATTTGTTGTTTTAACGGACTATGTAACAGAATTTCTTGTTTTAAACAGGCAGCTGCACCTTCTTTCAGTGTTTTTATCATAACTTTGTATTCCAATGTCCGATTGAGGCAATTCAAAATGTGTTGGAAAGCTAACTCATCTGGCTACAACTTTGATTCAGATATCATTCTCCAATTTGATCACTTTCTATGCCAAAAATAGGCGCCTCAATATGAGACTAAAACATCGGAGCATAACTTTTCGGTTGGAAATTGATTTGTGATCATCTTTTGACTAAATTTGATTCCATTGACGTCTTCCTTTATCCAATTGACTCCAAGCACTCTCAAATCTTCATCGTGAGGTTCGGCACAACTTTTAAGTATTTACATTTTAGTCCCCGAACTTTAGATCCCTTACAATTTAGCAAATTCTCCAAATTTGTCAACTTTTGCTTATTTTTTTCGATCTCACCAACTTACGTCACAATATCAAAATCACACATCTAATTATTTATCAATTACATAAACATTACATCATTAATTATTTAATTAACCAAAAAAATTACATCTTTATTAATAACAAATTAATTCTTAAACAAAACTATTAAATATAAACTAGGCAAACGTGCATTGCACGTTACTTACACCTAGTATATATATATATATATATATATATATATATATATATATATATATATATATATATATATATATATATATGCATTATTTTTATATTCAAAATTGCAAAATGCGTAATTATGCATATGCTTTGCATAGACACACATATATTTGTAATGCTTGATGCTCAACCAAAATGCATTATCACATTACGCATTTTAGAATCTTGCTAAGAAGGAAGAGGTGGGTGGAGTGAGAAGAATAGTGAATGTGACCAATTAATTGTTTGGCATGTGATCTATCAATTGTGTGATTTGTGATTTATTATGTGATATAACCACAATTAAATTAGTGACTGTGACTAATTAATTGTGTAATTTATGACTAATAAATAATTTATGATCTATTACTTGTAGATTTATGACTTAGTATGTGAGTGTGACCCAGAAATTTTGTGGATCTATTTAATTTAAATTACATATCACAACATTCTATTAGAGGTTACAAGTATGATTACTTGATTTTTGAAATTTTTTATCAAGTTCTTAAATTTTGAAATTGTATTCTTAAACATTTATAGTTATGATTTTTTCCTTATAAAATATTGTTGATTCCATTTTCAGGTTCTCTTCACCATTTTATTTGTATTTTTGTTTATGGTTAACTCAAGGTTGATTACTCCTCTTTTTTTTTTCGGGTTAATTTCACAAATGGTCACTGAAGTTACCTGAAAATTTCAAAACGGTCACTGAAGTTTCAAAGTTACAGAAACAGTCACTGAAGTTTGAAATTTCTTTCAAAACAGTCACTGAATTTTTAGATTTTTTGGGCAAGTTTGAGGCACTTTTTCGGCAACTTCCGACCACCAAAACCATCGATTTTGGATACCGTTGGAAAGCCCACGATGTCCTCTTCAATTACCACTAAAAATCTCCCCAAAATTCCAAGTGATTCGGTCGGAATAAAGCCACGAAGTCGGCAACCGAAAATTCTGAAAATCTGCCCAGATTTTTAGATTTTTTGGGCAAGTTTGAGGCAATATTTCGGCAACTTCCGACCACCAAAACCTTCTATTTCGAATACCGTTGGAAAGCCCACAATGTCCTCTTCAATTACCACCAAAAATCTCCCCATAATTCCTAGGGATTCAGCCGGAATAAACCCACGAAGTCAGCTACCAAAAAAGTCCAAAAATCTGCCCAGTTTGGGTAGCTGACTTCGTGGGTTTATTCCGACCGAATCACTTGGAGTTTTGGGGAGATTTTTTGTGGTAATTGAAGAGGACATTGTGGGCTTTTCAACGGTATCCGAAATCGACGATTTTGGTGGTCGGAAGTTGCCGAAATATTGCCTCAAACTTGCCCAAAAAATCTGAAAATCTGGGCAGATTTTCAGAATTTTCGGTTGCCGACTTCGTGGCTTTATTCTGGCCGAATCACTTGGAGTTTTGGGGAGATTTTTGGTGGTAATTGAAGAAGACATTGTGGGCTTTCCAACGGTATCCGAAATCGACGGTTTTGGTGGTCGGAAGTTGCCGAAAAATTGCCTCAAACTTGCCCAAAAAATCTGAAAATTCAGTGACTGTTTTGGAAGAAATTTCAAACTTCAGTGACCGTTTCTGAAACTTTGAAACTTTAGTGACCGTTTTGAAATTTTCAGGTAACTTCAGTGACCATTTGTGAAATTAACCCTTTTTTTTTTCTAACAAAGTTTTTGAACGAAATATGTACCTTTAAATGTCGCTCTCTTTGTTAACTACCTCTACATCCTTGAATGCCAAACATAATGAGTCCCCAAATCAAATATTCTGGCTCCACCACTTTCAATGTTTCTAACACAAGTAGGCACAAGATTCTTTGCACCATTCACATGAGATATTGACAGGTTTGAGTGTTTGGAAATGATTTCATTTAAGAAATGCAAGTGTAAGCAGCAACTATGAATTTGAATGTATTTTTGACTTGTAATACTTTTCGACTTGAAACAGATAGCTCGTTTACTTAAAATTTACATCTTACAATGTTAAATCCATATGTTCAATATTAATAAAGATGGTTATCATACCCACAAAAGAGGAACAGATTTATGTTCCTATGCCATACTTGGCATGCAGTACACAATAGATGCTTGGAGTCGTAAAAAAAGAATGGAAATGGAAAAGGCAAAATAATGTAAAGAGCATGCTTGCAATCTACTAACTGAACAATGGATATGTGATTATTTACAGTAATGACGTATAACATGATCGAGCTGCTTAATCCCACATTTCTACCTTAAGATGCCATCGATCACAAGCAATCAAGCACGGAAGACACACATATATCATGACTTTAACTCAACTCACATCCAAATGCTCAATAATTTCAAAGTGCATCTGCAGATTAGCAGGTATACCGACAAAATATGATCTCTCGCGAATATATAATTTCCCCATATTCCTATGAGCAGCAGTTTTAAGAAGCCGAACTAGTGCATCCTTTTCATTCCGTATCCACATTCGCCTTCTGTCACACCATTGTCTAGGAGTTCCGTGAAAAACAAACCGAATTCCAGAAGCTCCATGAGAAAGGCGCTCAGATATTCTCTCAATAACATCTCTGTTGGTAAGATATGCACCATTAGAGTTCAAGCCAACGTCCACATAATGAATCTCGGTTATGCTGTTCAAGAGGCGGTCTTTTGAAGTGGGTACAATCAAATCTTCTTCTCTGGTAGCAAGTCCTCCTCCATTCATCACATTCTTGTTTCCTTGAGTCGGGCATTCTATGTGTTGGACTTCTGAAGAAGCAAGCTCAGTTACTAGCTGGTTAAGTATGGTGCCGCCCTTGCTAAATCCAAGAACTGCTGTTCTTGGTTCACATGAAAATGATGGAGTAACCTCAGCCTGGTATGGCTCTTTCTGTTTCCCTAAAATGACTTGCTTTGCCTGGTAAAGCAACAAATATGAAATTGATGTCATTACCAGAAAATTACCAAATTTCAGAATGAGGCTTAGTTTTTTATTTTGCTGCCATTTACAGAAAATAAAGCAATGATGCACAGTATATGATTTGGGATAAATTTCAGAAAATAGATATAATTGCAATCAGGACCAGGAAAAATAGAATCAACCAGAATCTTATCACAAAATTGTTGAAGTCGGTAAAGATTATCATGCACTTGTGGAACATTATATGACACAGAAGTTACTTCGTTTAAGTAAATGAAATGGCTTATAAAGATACGTAAAATAAATCTTGGGCAAGCTACTGGATGCACCCACAATAAAATTTCTGATTCTTTTTCTTCTACTGCATAGATATTTCCTGATGGGAGAAAAATTTAAACTATATGTTTCAACTCCATAATGATGAATTTCAGGCAAGCCATTAATCGACCAAATGACTTCAAGATGAAACTCTTTAAAACTCCTGAACAGAATTTCTTATTACGCACAATTATAGTACTGGACTCGGTGAATTTTATTCTATAAAATCAGATTTAGGTATTTGACAGTTCAACTCGATAGAAATCTAGGGCGAGATATTGAAAGCTCATACAACTAAGAAAGTATTACCTCTTTCAGAAATTTTGACAAGAGCAGGACAAGCGAAGTAGAAGCTGGGAACCCTGTTGCATCGTAAAATTTTGGCTCTCCATTCTCGTTAGCAGAAGGGATGAAATCCTTGTAAATAGCAAAAGGTCCATTGAAAACAGGAGCCTCAATAACATAAGCATTAACAGACCCCTCAAATTTAGAAACCAAAATTTCAGCAATTTTTTGAGGATCAGATAATCTCTCTATCACTGTATTTCCAGTCCCTTCCACTCGATCTCCATTAAAAAATATGACATTTCCATAAGGTACCTATCACAAATGGGATGTAAGCTATTAATAGGTTATGACTCGAAAACAAAATAAAATCTATCAGTTACTCTTTTGTTTCTGTTATATGCAAACAAGGATTCAAAAAAAGAGTTATTGCAGCACAAATTGTGCTTTTCAGGTTATGTGAAGGATGTGCTCGCAATAACTTACATAAAGCCTTTTGGAAGAAGAACAGAAGCAGAGAGATGCTGCAACTCTGTAGAAATTTCTGCTATTTGGATACAATGGGATTTTCAAAATTCCACTCCAACGATCCATGAGTGAATTTGCTGTAAAGATATATTGTGCAACGAATAATGTTAAGCTCAATGTTCATTAACTTAAAAACAATTATAAATATCAAAATTGATATATACACCACACAAACACCATCATTCTTCATCTCCTTCATCATGGTAAGAATAACCCATTAATGATAAGTGGAGGTTTATTTGGATTACAAAAGTGCATCGAAGTAGTCATTTCATGCCATAATAACAAGACATCATTAGCCCTAAATTCTCCTCTGGCTGTTAGTCTTTTACACTTCATAATATACACTCTATCGGTTGTCTTCAAAAGTCATTATATGGACGAAAAAACAAGAAAAATTCTTCGAATTTTCTCTGAGTCTTGTCACAAGCTAAAACACACCTAAATTGCGATAAACCATGGTAGTACTAATTCTTATAAACAATCACTTGATTACTCTTCGCTCATATTATGCCAATCGTCGCTGTTCTTCCTAGTTTCAAGATACTTTCCATTTCTAGAATTTGAAATCAAGAACCATAATTTTCAAAATACAAGCAGGTAAATAAATAAATATACGCATACTATCCACTCATCTAGTTTCTTCAAATGCAAATCAAAACCGCAACAAAGGTTTTCCCATAAACAACTTCATCCTTGAACAGTCACCATTTCTTCTTCAACATGATTTCAAAATACAATCATTTCCACCCTATAAATATACCTTTTGTGTGTATTTCTAACAAAACTAGAAAAATAAAATAAAAATATTTAAATCTCAACCCAAAAATACAAAAACTTGCTCTGAATTACAAAATATGGTGCTTGGGCCTGGGAATTTGAATTTGCTAATAACAAATTCAGAGGCGGAGCCACATGGGGTCTATTGGAAGCAGTTGCCCCCACTGAAATTTGGTCCTGGGTATTTCATAGATTACACTAGAAGGCCGGCCGGTTCTAAAGGCAAGAAGAAAACCATAAACAACCACATCAAAAATTCAAGAGCAAACGCTGTTGCTAGAGAAAGATAAGGAACAACAAGTTTCGAAAAAAATAAAATCAAAGGAGCTAGAAGAAAAGAATCTTAGATCGAGGTTGTATTGAAATCAAATCGTTCAGAACAATCAGATGGAGTGCGGATATAAAGCCCGTTTTACACAAATAAATCTGAAACCACCTTCCAAGGTTGGCGATGAAGACGTTGAGTTGAAATGCAATGCAAGTCCGGTTGTGCCTTACTCTATCGATAAGACTAGACCAAGCCTGGTTATAGATAAATTTTCCTTACCCAACTTATACTTATCGCGATTCGAGCCTTGTTATTTTTTAAGAATATATTTTGAAATAATAGATTGATAGAGAATATTTTGGTTAAAAAGAAGAAAAAAAAAATTTAATTTATATTTAATATTATTTTAATAAAGAATGTTTAATTGAAAAGTAAAGAGAAAAATATATCTTGAAAAAAATGGGAATCAAACATCTTCAAACTTAAAAATACTTTTTAGTAATCACTCATTTTTTAGAAGCAAGCATGTTACACTAATAGACTCAGTGACTTGTTAAAAACTAGGAAAACACGTGTTGACACATGATTGTACGGTTTTAAAAAAAAAAACACAACACTCAGTCATTGTCAACCACACCACCATGTCACCTCTATCCTTGTCCTCGAGCTTGTATAAGGAGCATTATTCTTTTAGAAGTTGCACTCCAATCATTAGTCGTGCAGATTTTATTTCTCTAGTTACTTACATGTCAAATGAAAAATCCAAGTGATATATTACAACCATTATTAAGAAAATGACAACTCAATCAAATTATATCAGTATAAAATTTCATTATTCACGTAACTTATATTATGGGCCTATGGTTACTCATCGAACTTTAAATTGATTCTCATTTATCACTCATCTTTGAGACGTTGCATTATATCTTTCATTCGCTAGATTCAAGTAGATGTGACAAAATGCCAAAATGGTCGAGTAGCTCGTCGGCTCGACTCATCAAAGCTCGGCCGGATGGCTTGGGCTTGTTTTGGGACGAGCATGAGCTCGAGCCAAGCTGGGGTTTCACCCGGAGAGCAGAGCCTCGAGCTCGGGAATGGCTCATGGACCTAAAGTTCACAAGCCCACGAACCGTAAAAAATGTGAAGAAAAAAAGCAAAAAAATTCAAAAATTAGGCTCGTGGGCTTGTAAAAATGTGAAGAAAAAAGTAAAAATATAAAATTAATAATAAAACGAGCTCGTGGGCTTGGCTCGGCTAGTGAGCTCACAGCTCATGGGCTGAGCCGAGCTCATGGGTAGATGCCAACTCGGCCCATTGCCACCACTATATTCAAGGTTCTATATATCACGTGTTTTTCTTGGTTGGTAACATGTTTTTAATTATATCAACCTCTTTATAATGAGGTTATTCCTTAGATGTGGTGGCAAGTCGATCCAAGCAAAAAAAAAAAGGAGTAACTTCTTTCTGTTGACTTTTCTCGATGTTTAAACACAAGAAATAGCGTAACGGAAATGCCATTAAGTTGAATTTCTTGACATGAATATTAAAATTTAATTGTTCATTTCATTTCCATGAGCTCATTATTTCTCTTTCTCTTCCTCCTCCTTACTTCAGATTTAGAGATGGCAATGAGGTGGACGAGGTGCAAGGAGAGGCAATCCCTCATCATGTTTACTATCTCATCTATTTTTTTGTATTTTAATTTTTTCATAAATACAACGTATATGCATATTTATCTTTACACATTTTTTTGCTTGGGTCGATCAGACACTACATTCGATGAACATGCTTATTATAAACAGGTTGATACGATCGAAAACGTTATTCACCAAGAAAAATGCATGATATGAAATACCCTAAATCTGGCGAATAATAGATAGTGTGAAGCGTCTTAAAGATGAGTCATTATTGGGAAGCATTTTGACGAGTAATGAAACATTATATTGACATGGTTGGCCGAGTTTTGTTAATTTTTTAACGGTCATAACATGTCACATGAATTTTTTGCCCGACACACCAGCAATGAGGGAAACGAAATTTAGTGGATGGTGGATGAAATGAAATGTCTCAACGATGAATAGTCTGCTGGGAAGCACTTTGAAATTTGATGAGTAAATCTGGTCAATGACTAATGAAATATTCTACTCCTTGGTCATATGTACGCTATTGCCCTAATAAGATAGGCTTTTAGTTGGGTTTTAGATGGCATATGAGAAAGGAAAGATTACCCCCACATACTTCCCTTTTTGGAAAAGAAAAATTATTTCCATATTTTATCTTAATAAAAATTATATTTTTAATAGATTTTGCAAAACAAATTGATAAAATATTTAAATAAAATTTTGATAAAAGTTGTTGGTCCATTAAACATGTAGTATATAAAAAAAATTATTTTAAAAAATGGTGGCCAAACAAGTGCTAAAATATGCTCTCATTTTTTAATGTTAAGAGTTACCCTCTTTTAATAAATGAATTTAACTCTACTAACTGTCTAGGGCAAACTTGCCAAAATCCCATTTACCTCAAACAGCTCACACCGAGTTAATTAAAAGAATGCTCATTAAACTTAAGCTAGGTAACTACTTGATCACTGGAAAAAATAATTATATAGTACTCACTCGTCTATTCAAAGATTACATATCCAACACTTGAGTGAAATTCGTTACTCTCTCTTGATTAATATTATCATTTATCTGACGAAAATTACATCTTGACCAGGGGCGGACCTACATGAGGCCCATTGGGGACCGCCGCCCCTACTCAATTTTCAGATTTCCTGATTTTTCTTTAGATTTTCAGATTTTTTTAGTTTTTTTTGTCCAGATTTTTTGGTTTCGCCCCCACTGAACTTCCTTCATGGGTCCGTCCCGGATCTTGACGAACTTATCCCTATGTCAAAAAAAGGTTACTCATTGCTTATCTATTCAACTATTATCCATTCATTATTCATATTAATGTTGAGTTGAGAAAGTTATTTGTAGGTTACCTAGTACACCAAAATATATATCATCTTGGAAGTTGCGCGATTTCCAAAAATACAAATTTCAAAAGATTCCAAGAGACGAACTGCCCAAAACAATTTATGTTTTACTATCAAAATATTAATACCTATGCAAACAGTATTTTTTTTAGGATAGATATACCCATATCTTATGGTATCTGTACTCATAGCGCAAAAAATTATTTCTGCTATTATATTTTCACGATCAAATTTATTTAAATATAAATTATTTTCAAATGAAAAAGACGAAAATGTGATAATACATATGAAAAATCGCATTTTCTTTTCAAAATTACATTAAAAAAAAAAAAAGTCATTACAGTAGAAAGAGTGTGACGTGAACCTAAGTACCTCATGAAGTTACATATTAAAAACAAAGTACTAAACATTTCACTTTGGCTATAAACCAACAACTGTATGCATATAAACTTCACTTGATTGATCATTCAATAACTTTATTTTTCTTGCCAAATCTGTCAATGCAGAAAGAATATAAACTAGTTTTAAAATGTGGATATATGAATATTTAAAAATGTAATCATATTATTTATCGACTACAAAGAAGAAAGCATTTTCCTCACAACTATCAACTTTTGAAATACTCATTTAAGATAAAATCACAACTAGAAGAGTTTTGTTACATGTACATTGTGATTGACCGGTAAGTTTGACATTGTCAGATATGGCAGCAATCATGATCATTGATTTTAACAACACTTATTCAAATCAATGGTACAATTTTCTACATATTACACAATGTCAAACTTAATGTACACTAGGAATGTACAACTAGTTCAATTGCAATTGGAATCCTTTTATCATGTGTTCCCCAATATAATTATTCAACTCAATTAAAAGTTGAAGCATTTTCTAAGAGTTGATGGTTTAAATAATATTTTTTTGTTCATTTAGTTAGACGTGTTAAAAGGAGCAACACGATGAAAGAAAGTTTGTAAGGGTATTTTAAGTACTATCACTATTATTTATGCTAACATATGAAAAAAGCAGTTAAGGGAGGCATGCGTTACTCAAAAACTTGAAATAAGGAATGTCTATATAATTTTTGAATATAGAGGAAGTAAGTGAAATTGTCATAAACCTCATGAGAGATGTGCATCACTCAAAACTTGAAATAAAGGAGGTTTGTGTAATTTTTTAAAAGGAAGTAGTAGATTTCGAAATTGTCAATAATTTTATTTCATGGGATGTATGTATTATTTAAAACTTGAAATATGAGAGGTTTGTGTAATTTTTGCAAAATGATGAGGTGTTCTGAAATTATCAAAAACCTCGTGGAGGTCTCTATAATTTACCCAAAATTCTAATTATTTTGTTGGGCTTATGGCTTTATACCATTTTTATAATTTAAACGAATTTTCAAGAATTCATAAAAAAATTTCTTCTCATTTTTCCACGAGAAAAAAATTTAAGAAGAGAACACAAATATAAATATTTTTCATAAAATATACAATTTTATGTAAAAAATAAAATTAAAAAATGCCATGTTAGTAGCGTAGTTATTATTAATGTACTTGAATTTACAGAAAATTAATGCACAGATGAAAGAGAAAAAAATTTGGATAAAAGAATAATCGAAATTAATATTTTGAAGAATAAAACAGTATGTAAAGTGCTACGTAATGTAACATATTGGTGTAATGTGTTATGTTCAATTAGGAGTATTGTGGTCAGTTTAGCTATTTTAATCTTTTTTTTTTCTGCAAAATGTGTTTTTTGTTATAAATATTACATGTAAAATGTAAATTTACAAAATATTTTTGCAAATTGTAAATTTCCTAAAAAAATTATCCCCTGTTTGATTTGAATGAAAATTAAATTTTTAATAGATTTTGATAAAAGTTGGTGAAAAATATATTATTGAAAAGTTGATAAAAATTGTAAATCTTATGAAATGTGGAGTTAAAAATGAATTTGAAAAAAATTTTGAACTTTAAGAAATAGGGACCAGATCGGGACTTAATTTCCTCAGAGGATTCGCGACATGTCAAGCCTCGGTAGATCCATGAAAATGAACAATAATCTTACACATAAAAGTAGAGCGTAACTATAAGCTGATAAGAACATTTTCCAATGCTCATTGAACTTTTCCTATTTAGGGCATTTTGATGACATTTGACAAATATAAAAATCATTGGAACAAACATTACTTCCTTAAACTGACATCATGGCCTATGTATATACACCACTTTAGAACACTCACAAAACCAACAAAGCCGAAGAATATCAATACATATATAATATTTAAAAGCTCCCTACTCCAATACAAGAAGAATGAAGGGTGTTATTGTATCAGTTGTAGCAATTCTTCCTATCATTCAATTGGTGGTCCAAACTGGACAGGCCATAATCACTTGCGGTCAAGTGGACGAGGCTTTGGCACCGTGCATTCCCTATCTTACTGGAGGGGGGGGGGGGGGTGAGCTATCCGGCGCCTGCTGTAGTGGGGTGAAAGCCGTCCAAGGGATGGCTCCACTGCTGACAAGGGGGCGTGTTGCACCTGTGTTAAGGCGGGTGCTAATCGCTATGCAAACTTGAAGGACGATGCGGCTCAGGCTCTGCCTATGAAGTGTGGTGTCTCAATGGACATTCCTGTCTCCCGAAGGGTCAACTGTGACATGTAAGTTCTTCCATTTGATTTTCTTTAGCTTCGGCCTCATCGTGCATGAGGTCTTCGTTACAGAATAGCTATGGTGAAGCTGACGGGTTGCTGCTGGGCTGACTTGAAGGATTTGTTCCAACCCAATATCGAAGCCCAGCTAGTTATCACTCCATTAGTCCATTTAGTGAATAAAGGAAAGCGTGTATTGTTTTCACGTTTTTAGTTAGCACATATTTTTTGTTTTGTCTGTTAGTTTGTTAAAGTAGTTCTTGGTTGGTTCGACTGTGCTTCTTCATCTATAAATGATGAAGATCATCTTCATTTTGATTTTGAGGAATAATAATAAATTCTATTACTCCATTCCATTTTGTTCATGGTATCAGAGCATGGTTTGAATTTTTTTGAAATTTCTTACTGAATGGCGGAAGTCGAGGTACCACCTCGTCTTGAAGAAGATGAAGTTACAGAGAGGCAAGTCACAGAGAAGGCTTATACTAATGGAGATCCATTAGATTTACAGAGCTCAGATCATCCAGGAATGCAGTTGGTTACCACGCATTTAACGGGACAAAATTATCTTAGCTGGAGCAGATCTATTAAGATAGCTTTGGGGGCAAAATTGAAATTAGGATTTATTGATGGAAATTGTGAACAACCAGCAACGAATTCAGCTAAGTTTGAGCAATGGGTACGCGTTGATTGTATGGTCAGGTCTTGGTTGCTTAATTCGATTTCGAAAGAAATTGTGGAAGCTTTTATATACACGGTATCTGCGAAAGATCTCTGGGAAGAATTGAAGGAAAGGTATGGTGAGTGTAATGGACCCTTGTTATACCAATTACAGAGAGAAATTGGTAGTATATCTCAAGGAGCATTAACAGCAGAGAAATATTACACGAAGTTAAAAAAACTCTGGGATGAATTGGCATGTTTGATGCCAGTCCCAGTTTGCATTTGTGCAACCTCAAAGGAAGTATCAGATCTAACAGGTTTCAATCGTTTAATGCAGTTTTTGATGGGACTGAACGATGCATTTGATAACATAAGGAATCAGATTTTGGTAATGGATCCTCTGCCTTCAGTGAACAAAGCTTACTCTATGGTGCTTAGAGTTGAGAAACAAAAGGAAGTACACATCATCTATCCAGAAACAAATGACAATGCCGCTATGTTTATCAAGACTACAGAGTATAGGAGGGATAATGGAGGTAGACCTAACTACCACAGAGGATTAGGCAGGGGACGTTTTAATAGAGGAAATTATAACTCAGCAAGGGGAAACATCAGAAGGTATGGAGGTACAGATAGGGAGAATTCACATTGTGACCATTGTAACATGAATGGACATACAAGAGATATTTGTTTCAAACTGAATGGATACCCTGATTGGTATAAGGAACTGAAAGAGCAGAGATCTAGAGGTCTCAATGATGGAAGATTTTTAGCAAATATGGCAGAAACACCATTAGACATTGGTGATGATCAGATGAATGAAATCAGAAAAAATGATGCTATCAGCATAGCAGACATCGTGAAGACAGAAGTTCAAAAGGCCTTAAGAGGGAAGACATTAATGGACTTAGAAAACAAGGTGAATTTTACTCATGTCAAGGAATACGCAGGTATGAGTTTCTATCATTCCTTTTTCGCTAAGCTTGATTGTTTGAAACCTGGAACTTGGATCGTTGACACAGGTGCTAGTAATCATATTTGTGGTGATCTTAAATGGATGACAAACTTAAGAACCACTACACAACCTATACACGTGTATTTACCAGATGGTACCACTAAACCTGTTAATAAGATAGGAAATGTGAAATTGAACTCACAGTTATGTCTAACTGATACACTATATATTCCTAGCTTTAAATTTAATCTCCTATCTGTACCCAAACTAACCCAAAGTGCACACTTAAAACTGATATTTTACCCTCATTTCTGCATGCATTTGCTGCGTGACTGCAGAGTGAAGGAGTTTTAGCAGTTGGCAGGCTTATAGGAAGATTGTACTTGTTAGATGAATCTAGTTTCTGTTCTAGTAATAAAGAAAACCTGAGACAGCTCATTATCAAGTCTGGAAACTCCAATTCCTTTCCATTTTGTAATCAAATTTCTGATATTAATAAAAGCTCTATTTCATCCACTACTGATTCACTCCTACATTGGCATAGCAGACTTGGCCATACCTCATTTCATACATTACGATACTTAGATTTTCTAAACCATTCCTCAAAGGATCTTGAAATTTTACAAAGATTGTGAAGTACACACAAGGCAAAAGCAAAGAGAAATTCCTTTCCCCGTTAGCTCTATTCACACAAATGAAATATTTGAAACATTACATGTTGATCTTTGGGGACCCTACAGACAATTTTCTCTAACTGGAACTCCATATTTTTTAACTGTGGTTGATGACTTCAGCAGGGCAACCTGGACCTTCTTACTCCATCACAAGACACAAGTCACTAAAACTCTTGATTGCTTCTTCAAAATGGTTGAAAATCAGTTTGGTAAAAGAGTCAAGTGCCTGAGAACTGACAATGGCACTGAGTTTTTGAATACTGAATGCCAAATTTTGCTTCAAAATTCTGGGATTATACATCATCGTACTCGTGTTTATACACCCCAACAAAACGGGGTGGTTGAACGCAAGCATAAACATTTATTACAAATTGCAAGATCCTTGATGTTTCAGGCAGGTTTACCCAAAAAGTTTTGGTCTTATTCTATTCTGATGGCCACCCACATAATCAATAGGCTTCCTACAAAAATCCTTCGATGGCTTACTCCTTTTGAGAGGCTATATGGCAGGAAACCTGATTACTCACAGCTCAGAACCTTTGGATCTCTTTGCTATATTGCCAATACAAAACCACATAAAGATAAATTTGAGGAGAGGGGATATAAGTGTATTTTCCTGGGTTTCAATCCTGGGCAAAAAGGATTTAGGATTTTCAATATTACCACAAATCAAATTCAAGTGTCTCGTGATGTCAAATTTTTTGAAGCCATTTTTCCTTTCAGAAACATAGCTCCAGATGCTTCATCTCCTCCCCTACCTTTTACTCCAGGTTTTGACTTAGATGAAGACATCACTCCTCCTTCGATGACTAATCCACCAGCAACAGAGGTGCAACAGGATCCTATTAATTCTCCAAATATAGCTACTGAGTCAGTTCCTTTAATACCTGTTCCTTTCCTTGATTCACAATCTATTGAAGACTGCAGTCCCTTGCCTCATGCTTTACCATCTACATCTGCTCCTCCTCTTAGACAAAGTTCCAGAATTAAATCTAAACCAACCTGGATGCAAGATTTTGTTACAAATGTTAATAGCACAGAAGTCTTGCCAACTGCTGATGTTATTTCACTTTGCAGGGGGATTCCATCTGTTTCCACAGGTTACTCTCCTCCTACCTTTCCTTACCAAGTTTTACCTCATATTAGTTCACCACATACTGGTTTTCTAGCTACTTTGTCAACTATTCAGAAGCCACATTCATACAATCAAGCCAGTCAAAACAAGGATTGGATTCAAGCTATGTAGAGGGAGCTTGATGCTCTCGAAAGTAACCACACATGGGAGTTGACTGCCTTGCCTACTGGGAAACATGCTATTGGTTCTAGGTGGGTTTACAAAGTGAAGTTAAACCCAGATGGCACAGTTGACAGGCTGAAGGCACGACTGGTCGCTAAAGGATATCATCAGCTACAAGGTGTTGACTATTTTGATAGCTACTCACCAGTGGCTAAAATGGTTTCTATTCGAATTCTCTTCACTATCGTGGCTGATAAGGGATGGCCTTTGCATCAACTGGACATCAATAACGCCTTTCTTCATGGCTTCTTGGATGAAGAAGTGTATATGTTACCTCCAGACGGTTTTCATAAGGCGTTACCTGGGCAAGTGTGCAAGTTAAAACGTAGCCTCTATGGTTTGAAGCAGGCTTCACGACAGTGGAACGCTGAACTTTGCTCGAAGCTTCGCAATTTTGGTTTTCACCAATCTGAGCATGATCATTGCTTATTTTTCAAACATCAGTCTCAGCGTATCCTTATTCTTCTAGTTTACGTCGATGATGTTCTTATCACTGGTTCCCATGAGGATGATATTCTTGCTATCAAGCACTACCTCCATAAAGTCTTCTCTATCAAGGATTTGGGATATGCGAAATATTTTTTGGGCCTTGAAATTGCACGAAGTGAACAGGGTATGTACGTTAATCAGAGGAAATATGTGCTTGATTTAATTCTTGATGCTGGTTTGACAGGGGCTAAACCTACTCAGGTGCCAATACCAAAAGGCACCAAACTGATTCATCAGCCTGATTCCTTACTTCCTGATCCTGAAAAGTATCGACGATTGATTGGGAGACTTCTATATCTGAACTTAACACGACCTGACATTACTTATGGGGTTCAACAGCTTAGTCAGTTCGTTCATCAACCTTCTGAATCTCATTGGGATACTGCTATGCATTTGCTGAAATATCTGAAAGGATGTCCCTCGAAAGGCCTTTACTTTCCTGCAAATAATTCCCTTCGTCTTCAGGCCTATGCAGATGCTGATTGGGAATCTTGCCCAGACTCAAGGAAGTCTCTAACTGGTTATTGTGTGTTCTTGGGGTCATCTCTTATCTCTTGGAAGACTAAGAAACAGACTACAGTCTCTCGTTCTTCAGCTGAGGCTGAGTATCGGAGCATGGGTAGCACAGTTTGTGAACTCCAATGGATCACCTACATCTTAACTGATCTTCGAATCCCATTCACTTTACCTATTTCTTTGTGGTGTGATAACAAGGCCTCTCTCCACATCACTGCTAATCCGGTATTCCACGAGCGCACAAAGCATTTGGAAATTGATTGTCATCTAGTTCGAAATCTTTATAAATCAGGTTTCATTCTTCCCCAGTACATCCCATCTCATTCTCAGCTTGCAGACATTTTCACTAAGCCTCTTCCTGCTCCTCACTTTTCTCGTCTTCTTTCCAAGTTGGGGTTGGGTGATCTCCACCAACCTCCACCTTGAGGGGGGGATGAAGAGAATAGCTATGGTGAAGCTGACGGGTTGCTGCTGGGCTGACTTGAAGGTTTTGTTCCAGCCCAATATCGAAGCCCAGCTAGTTATCACTCCATTAGTCCATTTAGTGAATAAAGGAAAGCGTGTATTGTTTTCACGCTTTTAGTTAGCACATATTTTTTTGCTTTTTCTGTTAGTTTGTTAAAGTAGTTCTTGGTTAGTTCGACTGTGCTTCTTCATCTATAAATGATGAAGATCATCTTCATTTTGATTTTGAGGAATAATAATAAATTCTATTACTCCATTCCATTTTGTTCAGTTACAATTCCATTAGTTCTGTAACCCTATAAATAGAGTTTCAAAAATCTCATATTACAGTTTAAAATCTGCTAATTCTGTGTCATACTTGTGTTTTTCTTAACAGCATCAACTAAGATGAACCGGGGAAAGAGCCAAGAAGACATGATCATGTCACGCAAGGATGAAATAATTGAATAATAGTACTAATTTGTTAGTTATTGAATAATAGTTTGAATTATCCTACTTGTAATACAATATAAGAATTCATCGAGCCTTCATAATTCTGCAAGCTTTAGTGATGAAAACAAATTTATCTTGAATCAAATTTCCAATCTCAAGAACGAAAAATATATGATCAATGACTTCTGATACACTAAACCGGCTCAAGAGGTGGTTTATCATCTAGTGGCAAGAATAGGGAAATGTACGATCTGTTTAAAGGTTCAAGTAACTCAACATGGAAAACTGATGAGAACCAATCCCTAGCTATTAGAGAGTGGCAACACGGCGTCTCACGTGCAGACCAAGTTCATTTTTCTGATACAATTTTCATAAATGGGTTGGGACAAAATTTAAACCCAAAAGCCTCAAACTGACCATCAATCTACAATGTACAATAAAGATTCCCAAATCAGAACACACTAATAAGAGTGAACCATCACAGAATAACATGAACCGGCACTCCAAGTTCTTGATCAACTCTAACCCAGTATTAAAACTTAGGCCTCTTGAATCCTCTGGTATTGATGATTCCAGTCAACTACCGTACTTGAATTAATAATGTATTCAAATGTTTGTACAGGTGAAAACTGGAAACTTTTCCAAGTATAAAGAAATTCGAGCGTCCACAAGTCTCATACAAACGGCTACAGATGAAGAAAGACAGTATGTCAAGTCTAAGAGATTGAAGGTAAAAGTCCTGTTCAAACCATGAGAAAAATTTCGAAAACAAAGTCCAAAATAAGGAGCTGAAGTCTTAGATCCTAATCCAGAAGTGCATAACAAATGCAGATAATTTTCGGACTTGAGAATATAGTTGCAGAACTATCAAATCATGGCAGAACTTGTGCATCCAGTTTTAGGCATCCAAAATGGATACCATATGTTCAGAATGGAAGATCAATTCAAATATATGAAGTATGGACTATTTGTAACTTGGATCAGAAGTGCCAAACTCAAATGAAAGCACCTCCTTTAAGTGAATGGATGAATAAATAAGGCCATAAATTTGTTTCCTTGACAAAATATTTCCGATGTCAAAGTAAACTGTTACCCAAGTGTGAAACAACTTGACATCGATTTCTTCGTCTGTAAGTAGAATCACCAGCAGCTTTTCCAAACTACTTGTTCAATAGCGTAAAATATGATTCTTACCTGTTCTATTTCTTACAGCCAACAGAATTTTCTAACCAGTTCGTGTGAAAAATTGTTAATATCAGTTAGCAAATTGTTTTTGGTCTCTGTCAGTCTGCAGTGGCTATAATTTTGGTTTTCTATAAATAGAGGCTTCTTGTTGAAAAATATCAGTTTCTATGTGTTAAAAGTGCTCAATAATAAACAAAGCAAGGAATTCCTTGAGGTTTTTCAATATATATCATATTCGTTAACTTTCTGTTTTCTTCGATTATCCGGTTTTTAATTCCTGCTAGAATTTAAGGTTGTAGGAAATTTTTCTTGTGCATGTAGGGATTTTCTAAATCCATCATTTTCACATTTATTCGTATGCCTGTGTTAGGAAAGAAATGACATTTAGCTTTTGGTCTTCACTTATATTCAAATCGTGCAAATTCTTAATACCATACTTGTTTTGATGCATAAGAAATTCTCGCAACAAATCGTAATACTAATTGTGGTTTCATGTTTTTCATGTAATGGGTTTTCAACTGTCATCACAGAACTAGTTTTTCTCCCTGCAAGTCAAAGGTATGGATAGTAGAGTACAATACAAGCTAAGGCTGTCATTTTTACATGACCATGTTGAAAGGAGAAGGGAGCCAGAGTCTTCAAAAGCAGTTGTATTTTGTTGCAATGTCATGGGCCAGAATAATTGGAAAGCTGCCTGACCAATTCTAATGTTCTCTTAATCTACTTCTCTTCAACCTATGGGATGTCGTCTCCTGCACATTTTTCAAGACGTACAACAAAGCAACGTGTCAGTTACACAAGAAGGATAGATACACTGTGGCTCTTACGATACTATGGCTTGTTTGGTAAGATGGGTATACTAAACAAGAAGAAAAATAAGCTAAAATCTTGTCTACTTTGTGTGTGCAACAACCATACCCTATAATTCTCTGCTTTTCTGGCACTGGCAGCCTGTGCCTCCATGCCCGTATATTTATTTCACCATATAAAGGAATGTGCTAATTAGATAATCAACTATCATTTGCCGTAGTATAGATGGAGGTTGGAGGGGGGATATATGAGGGGTTTCCTGGGCCTGTGGCTTTACAGCGTGATATTGCTCCTCCAATTGACCAAGCGGCAAAGAAAAGGAACAAAATACTGCACCAATTCATATCATCCCAGTTCATGACATTTGAAAGCGCAATCCTTACGAAGTGGACGTGTCTCATTTTACCTCTTTCGCCAGCTTCGGTCTTCCTCATAATCCATCACTCCACCATGTTCAGAAAAGATCTCTTTGTACCCTCAGAGCTCCAAGTCGGCCTGCTTACAGTTCATAACTTCTACCACAATGTAAGTAAGATGCATCAACCAACATATCCAGAGCTCGAATATATACTTATTGAAGTAAATTAAAATCATATGCGATCCATAATGATCAACTTACTGAAATTTCTATAACCTGATTGAGAAGTACCAGGTTACAAATTCTGAACATAAGTCCAACCTTTACAACACACTCTCTACCACCTCTCATTCCACGATAAAGAGTTTGGCTATGAACAAGGAACTTATCCAATAAGTAGCCTTTATGTAAGTTGCTTTCATTATTTAACAGCATTTGATAAAATGTAAGATCTGATAACTTGGAGTGCATACTTTGAACACAAGAATGACACTTCACCTAGAGTAACAATCATTAGAGAAAAGTATGTTTCAACTGACCTTGAAGGATAGTGTCTTTTTCACATCTTCCACCGTTTCTTCTACTTCTTTTCGGTGCGTCTTGTCCACTTCACTTATAGTATCTGCCCATTTGAGCTTCTCTTGAATTGAGACAAGAAGATTGTCTGAGATAGAAAGCCTACGATATTATCAAAAAAAAAATCAATACAGGATGTCATATTTTCAATAATTGGCATACACCCAAAAACAAAAGAATAAACCATAGAGAAATGGAAAACCATAACAGAAACTCTGCCATGTAACGATTTTGAGACAAAAAGTAATTAAAATACAAAAGAAATGCAGCTTCTAACTCACAAATTTATTTAAAAACCTCAAATCCATATAGCACTAATATTTTTTCATAAATATTCAAGGTTTTGATTATTCAAAACACAATATAGCCCCAGCCCAGCGGAGAGAAAAGTTTCAATACACTATAAAATATACAACATAATATGCATAACCTTTTGACTTCACAGTTGATTATTTCTTTCTTTTTGTTTTAGACTTTTAGTTCTAGATGGGAATAATGGTCTTATTACGTAATCAATATATGTTAATTTATTGTCTACTCTTTGTAGATCTCTGTTAAGTTTGAAGTTGCAAATTAGACCTAAATTCTGTTGGAATGAAATAAATATGAATTTTTTGGATAGTTTATTTGTAAGTATAATTTTGTGTTTCTGTAAAATCTCAAATCCAAAAAACAATTGGCTCAGAAAATTTAAAAAATCACCTCATCATGTTGCCATATAAATTTATTGTTTACAAATTCCAATCGAGATCAATACTTTTTAGATTATAAGGATTAGTATCAATCCAATTGAACAAGAACGTCCTAGGGCAACATTCCGTCTTCAAATTATCCCTCCATTGTTAACATCTTTCCTCGTGAATCCGTATATTAAAAATCACAAGTATGGAAACAAATTATTCTAAGTAGCCAATAAGTTCACCCACAAAATTCTGAAAACACTTGTCAGAAAACCGAACAGCAGAATTATACACATTGAAATTGGATGTACAGGAATATAATATACCTCAAGGACATTGGGAACTGATAGAATCTCGGAAAAAGTAAAGAGTGAGGAGTGAGAAGTGGCCTCAGCAACGACGTCTGCAAGGGCCGAGCCATTTAAATTCGACGCCTCCTTCACAAAATAGTCTATGCACTCCGCTTGCTTTTGCTCAATGTCCATTGATCGATTTCAATTTTAACCAAAAAATGTGTAGAAGTTTTACTGTTTATATGTATATTGAGGGATCAGTAAGCATTAAAAATGTAGGGTTTCAAAATGGTTGCTTTCAGGGTTAAATTTCGAGGATTCCTTTGCCTGATTTTGAATCCTTTCAGAAGGTCGTGCACCGAAAGTTTTCCTACGGTTTCGTGATTCGTCGACATGTTTGGCGGTAAGAGCGACTTTTTCCTTTAAAGCAAAAAAAAGTAGTTCATCATTTACAACTTACAGTTAGTTAAGTTAGTTTGATTAATTTTATTTTTTTTAATGAAAAAATTCATCTCACTCAGTTTCTTACTTTGGATGTTTTCACGAAAAATATATTCTAATTTTTTATCGATATTTTCCTTAAAAATAAGGAAAATGTTTTTATTTTTGTGGGAACGAGTGTTTTTTTATTTTTCAGATAATTTAATCTCTCTTTTCTCTCTCGTCTATTCCCTCTCTCATCTACACACCAATAAAAATGGATAGGTAAAATATTTTTTCGAATTGAGAATTAAATCAATCAAACACATTTAATTAATAATTTCTATACAAATAAGTTCTAAACAATTGAAAATCAATGACACGAAGTTCATAAGCCTTTCAAATGGCATGTCACATAAATAATAGTCAATAGAATGCATTGACATAACTTCTAAATCTAGACGAAGTTTTAGACAACGTCTGATTTTTCTGTTGTCACGTCAACTTGACGAAATCCTTGTTAATTTGTACTGGAGAAGGAATTTTTTTCATGTTCGTTTTGCTTGTGTGGCAAATTAACAAGAATAAAGCTACGTGTACACAATTTTTTACACAATATTTTACACCCCCTCACATGGAGGGGGCCCACACATAATAAAATAATCGTGGGCCCCCCTCCATGTGAGGGGGGTGTAAAACATTGTGTAAAAAATTGTGTGTACACATAGCACCACTCAATTAACAATAGGGTGCACCATTAGGTATTTATGCTTGTATGCTGCAACATGGACAAAAATTTTCTTGATCAAATATTGCAGGTATTCTTACACAATGACGCAAAAGTATCATTTTCTTGGACCAAGAAAAGAAAAAGACAAATGAGATACTAAAAACACTCTAGGGCTTGTTCGAGCCCTATTTTTGTCAAAAAAAAAATGTATTTTTGAATAGTGTATAGATGGAAAATGTGTGATTAAAAAATAAAAAAAAAAATTGGATTTGCGTGTAATATTATTTTATTGAAGAATAGTGATTGAAATGGGTTCGAAACACTGTTCAAAAATGCATTTTTTTCAAAGAATGGGGTTCAAACAAGGACTTATTCGAAAGCAGTTGGAAAGTTTAGGCTTGACCCAAGGAACGGGTCTTGATGTGCAAGGGTGTTATCACCTGATTACTGCCAGATAAATTGTTAGTTTGGAAGTAGATGGTAATAAATATAGTCGTTTAGTTTATGTTAATTACGATGTTATATATGAATGAAGGCTTCTGTAGGAGGGGGACGTCTGCCGCGGGTGAGGCTGCTGGGGTAGGTTCTACAGAAATTTAGTTTCAAGTGCTGGCTTGGGATCAATCTAATGTCTTAATTTTGATTGCACGGTTGGAGTTGTTTGATGTGTTTGTGGAGCATACGATTCAAGCAAGTGTAATGGGTTTTTTCTACCATGACCGGAAGGCACAAGAATTTAAGGAATAGAGATGATATATATGGGACAGATTCAGGATTGATTTCGAGGCCGGACTAAAAAAAATTTCAAGACAGACTAAATAAAAAAGAAAAAAAAATTACCCAAAAAAAAAAATTACACCTAAAAAATTGAATGGGCCTTACATCCGCCCATTCACACTCGCTCATATGACTTCTTCAAAGGGAAATTATAAAAACTCAAGTGCTTAAAGTTTGAGATTCAAAAATCAGGGACTAAATTTTATCATTCAAAAATCAGGTACTATATAATAAAACATAACCCTAATTTATCACTCAATTTCCCTCACATCCCTCCCCCTCTCTCTCTCTCTCTGTAACCCCTCCCTCCCTCTTTGTATCTCCCCCTCGCCCTCCCTAGCTGCTGTGAATCGCTGCTGCGATTCACAGCTACGAGTCACAGCAATTACATCGCTGCTGCGATTCGTCGCAGCAATGCCTACTGCTGTGAATCGCAGCAGCGATTCAAGGTGCTGCTGCTGTGAATCGTAGCGGCGGCGCTGCTAGCGACTGTGGTGTGGGTCGTTGTTGCTAGCGTCGAGGTGAGTAGGTTGGTTGTGGTGTGTGGGTCATGTCGTTGTTGGTGTGTTGGTCAGCTGTTGGGGATCGACTGTGTTGGTGGATTGTCTGTGGGGGGTGTGGGTTGGCTGTGTTGGGTGGTGGTGATGGTATTTGGATTGGATATTTTTGCAGATGGTGGTTGTAGCGGATCTGGATGTTGTCGTGATGGTGGTGGATATGGCTGTGACGGGTGGGGGTGTCTGTGACCAACTATTTAATCGTCTGTGACCAACTATTTAATCGTCCGTGACCAACAATTTGGCTGATTTGTGACTATATGTTAGGTGTCTGTAACGAAAAGTAATTTGTGACCAAGAAACTGTGACTTTTGTGACCTATAAAAAAAATATAACCTGTAATTTGAATGATATGTGATCTCAAAATAATATGTGACCTGTAAAATTTTTGATCTGTGACCATGAAATAATTTGTGACCAATTAATTTGACGATATGTGACCAATAAATAAATCTGTAACTTATAATTATGAATATGTGACCAATCGTCGGAAAAGAGTGGTGGTCGGAATGGTCGTCGGAACGATCACCGGAAAAAAGTGGTAGTCGGAATGGTCGTCAGAATAGTCCCGAAGCAGTAGGGGTGGTGCAGGTGGGGTGGGTTAATTATATTATATTATATTATATTAAAAAATAATAATAAAAAACCTGATTTTTGAATTTTCAAACTATAAACCTGATTTTTGAATTGGTGTAAAGTAAACACTTTATTTATGAATTTTTCCCTTCTTCAAAACTATTTCGTCTAACTTATTTGAGGTTTGATCCATTAGGCTTTTTTCATATAATGACTGACTGGAGTGGCGGTGTTCAAAGTCATGCCCACAACTTCATGAGAACGAAGCACCTAGTGAACTTACAAACGTTAGGATGTTGTGCTTTGAATAGGTTAGAGGGTAAACTTTATGTGCCTGCCAAGCTGAAACAGATGACAATTTTGCTCGAGCATGTTTGGTATAGCTTTTAAGTACTCATACCTGGTCAAATATCATTTTTATTCACATATTTCACAAGACTAACAACATTTATTGAGACATTCCATAGAACTCACACCCAGTACCTAGTGACATTGGATTGAATTTATCCAATAGGTTCCTCTATACCTGTACCGTTGATCAATATCAATAGTAATCCTATTCCGATGCATTGTGATAAATATTTATCACGAGAGGAAGTGTTCTGGCGCCTGCCAATCTGCCATGGCGATCTCAGCTACCAAGTAGGAATAGGGAATTGAGCCATAGATAAGTTTCCACGATGATAATGATTTGTTTGGATCCATTTATACTTGTGTTATTTGACTTGGATAGGGAGAGTCTTTCTTTTCAGCTAGCTGTTTCGCAAAGACAACGTGGTAGGGACCCTCAGAGCACAAAAATGTCTTGGTCTTCGTGGGATTTTAGTATGTGGGAAAAAAGAAAGAAACTTCGCATGGTTGATTCCTTCTCTCTCTTTTGTTACCTATCCCTTTGCTTTGCCCTTTTGTTACTACTTGTTCAGAATTGGACCATCCATAATGCAATTTGATTGGCAGATGGGACGTTCATTTTTCCACTGTGACCGGCACTTAAATAGCTGTGTTTAAAGGAGGGTTGTAAATTGTAGGAACAATTTTAAAGATGGAAATGAAAACAAAGTTAAAATAGCCAAAACTCAAGTAATATTGTGTGTGAAACATGCACCATATGTATGTTGTAATCCAACATTACGACAAATAGCAGAAACTCGGGTAATGTCCTTACCCTTCATACTCAAACTTGATGAAGTAGAAAGGAAGAGGATTTAGAATGAAGGGGACTACGCCTCTTGCAAAAATAATTAAGTTATTTGTACAAGTCTTGTTGACAACTTTGGTGTTGTCGAAATTGAGACATACACACACATATATATGTGTATATACACACACACACACACACATATATATAGTTCTATCATTTTCTATAGACTGCAGCCTGTGTCACATCTTCTTTTTCAATTTTTTTCTACCAAGTCTAGATACACAAATATGAAGTTTGCAGCTTTAAGGAATTTGGGTTTACTCCATGGGTCAAAAGTTGTTCTGGGTTTTTGACTTCTTATTCTGAAGTGTTTTTAAGTGGAAGAAATGGGTTAATGAAATCATTTGTACTGTAAATTTGGTGGTTATTTACCTTTTCTTGTCTTCTAGTTGTATGGTTGAATAGTACTTGCAGCACTCAGCGACCCGTGAATTAAAATCTGAACAGTGTTGCAAGCGTTTGGGCGATAATTTTTAAATACATTGTAAGCTAAATCGTTATTGGTGAATGAATTATGCTATTTGTACAATGTTTTTGTACAACATCGTTGACAATGTTGGTCGTGGCAAAAAAGTATTAGTTGAAATAATGAGTTGTTTTTTAAACTGCCAAATGATAACATGCCATGTGGCATGTTGTCAACAATGATGTCAAAATCATTGTACATCAAACACTACTCTTGGTGAATGAATTATGCTATTTGTACAATGTTTTTGTACAACATTGTTGACAATGTTGGTCGTGGCAAAAAAGTATTGGTTGAAATAATGAGTTGTTTTTTAAACTGCCAAATGATAACATGCCATGTGGCATGTTGTCAACAATGATGTCAAAATCATTGTACATCAAACACTACTCTTGGTGAATGAATTATGCTATTTGTACAATGTTTTTGTACAACATTGTTGACAATGTTGGTCGTGGCAAAAAAGTATTGGTTGAAATAATGAGTTGTTTTTTAAACTGCCAAATGATAACATGCCATGTGGCATGTTGTCAACAATGATGTCAAAATCATTGTACATCAAACACTACTCTTGGTGAATAGCCATGTCAACGAGCCGAGTCACGAGCCGAAACTCAAAGCTCAGGCTCGGCTCGAGAAAACAGGTCCGAACTTTTTTGGGCTTGAGCCGAGCAAAAGCCCTGCCAAAAAATGAGGGTCGGCCCAAGCCGACTCGTATTTTTTTTTTTAGTTCATTATAAATATATAAATTTTTATAATGTATTTAAAATTTGTGCAATTTATACGTATTATAAATAATAATTAAATATTAATATATTAAAAAAATATATCTAAACTTTAAAAAAAATAATAATAAAAAAGCTCGGCTGGGCCCATGACACGGGCCGGTGACGAGCCCTGGATAGCTCGGGTTTGGGCCGATGCTCCAAAATGGGCTCGACCCGAGCCTCGGCTCGATGGCACCGAGCCATGAGCCTACCTAGATAGGGCTTTTTGCGGGCCGAGCACGAGCCTCTTGAGTCACCGAACTTTTTTGACATCACTATCGGTGAATAACTAACCCGTAATATTATATATCATTGGGTAAGATGAGGATTGATTTCTTTTCTGATTCTGGTTTAATCTTCTTCTATGCTACAATTGCCCTAATCAATGACCTAATTCAAAGGCAATAAGTAAATGAAAGAAAGAAACAAAAAAGGGAAAAGGGGTATTAATGTGATGTGAAAAGTGGGGAATATGACTGGGGTAGAGAAAAGTTGGCGGAAAATAAGTCCTTTCACCATTTTCAACCCTTTACTTTTCCCCTCTCCTCTCTTGCTTTTATTTCCATTGTTCAAAATGATTCCACTCAAAAAGGGCAATATGGGAAAATTACATCGATCATTTGTCCTTTTGTTCAAAAAATTAGAGTGTGTTTGATCGATATTATTTTGGAAGAATGTATTTTGAAATAGTAGATTGATGGAGAATGTATGGTTGAAAAAGAAGGAAAGGTTATTGATGTGATGGAAAATATTATTTTAATAAAGAATGTGTGGTTGAAAATGAGTAAAAGAATGAGAATGAAAATTTTAATGTATACCAAACACACTTAAGAATGAGTGGGAATGCCTAGTGAAATGTTACTTGTATAGGCTGGTTTACAGCTTGTTTTTTGTAATCCCATATGTTAAAAAAATGGGTACAAAAATCATTTTCCAAATGCCAAATATTAGTGATGTCAAGTAGGATGAACTGCTCACTCCACTAGTGAGCCGGTGACTCATAAGTTTGGCGTGCAAGCAAGCTCGCCGACTTGTGAACTTAGATCGTCCTTGGCTGGCCTGCGGTATGCAGCCATGCAAAAATTGCACCTTCATGCAAGGGGTACAATCAATTTGGATCTTTTTTTTTTTCGTTAGGTCGAATTCAAAGTTTATAATTATGGATGAGGTAAACCAATATTGGCACAATTCAGTACAACAAGTGAAAGGACGAGAAAACAAGTATGATTAGTCTAACAATCATAAAACCTAAACATTCAGACCATAAACATAAACATACAAGTGCAAGAAATAAAGAAATCAACACAAGGATTTTTTCGGCCGTAGCCCCAGAGGTTCGGCGACCGCTTCTAACGCCTAATCCCCTGTTGAGCATCCATTATAAATGGATAAAGCTCTTGTTACACTATAAGGCCAAAACCGGCAACCAAGATACAGAATATTGTTCAAGAAATTACAAGAACCATATCACAGATACTTATTTTCGTATGAATCACACAGATTCACCAATAATCGGTCAGATCTCAACCAAACCACTCCAATCAGACACACAGTCTACTGCTCTCACAGAATCACATAGATTCTTACACAGGAACACTCAGTTCAACACAATAAGCCTTCGATCTAGGCTATTACAGATTTCCCTCACTACTTTTGAGTATGTCTAACCCTAGAATCATGAAGAAGAAGAAGGGTTTCAAGAGAGATCGAGAGAGAGCGTTTCTTTCAGAAGTCTGGTAGTCAACCAAGTGAGAGATCAATCGTTCAGCCAAGTGTGATATTTAGGTTAGAAGCTTCTAGCACTTCATCCAACGGCCATCCAAGTGCCACGTGTTGCAATCCAGTTAAACCCATTTAATAGGAGAGTTGTCAAAGCATAAAACACGACTTTCCTTCTAATTTTGAAAGCACACTTTAAACAGGTCCAGGGTTCGAAACTCAACAATCTCCACCTTGCTTTCAAAAAAGGCCAATAGTGCAACTAGAGACTTTATCAGCAGTTTACAATTTCATTTACTCCATGTACCTGTACAATCAAGGCAGAGAGTCAACAAATAGTGACTTTAAACAGTTTAGGAATTTGTTTAAAGGTATTACTTTTGTTCCCATATCAGCAGGATTGTTTAATGTGGCTATCTTTCCAATCTTAAGTAAACCCTTAGAAATAACATCCCTTATAAAATGATATTTAACATCAATGTGTTTCGTTCTATCATGGAACATAGGATTCTTACTTAAGTGAATAGCACTCTGACTATCAGAAAATAAGACAGGATTAGAGTCAACAAAACCAAGTTCATTTAAAAGGCCATTCAGCCAGATGCCTTCTTTAATGGCATCAGTTGCAGCTATATATTCTGCCTCGATGAGAGGACAGAGCAACAATTTTTGCAATTGAGATTTCCGACTTATCACAAGACCACACAAAGTAAAGAAATAAGATGAAGTAGATCTTCTATTGTCCCTATCTCTGCAAAATCGAGTCTCAGATATCCTCTTAAGACTACTCCCTCCTTATTCATTTTAAACATCAAACCTAGACTAGATGATCCCTTTAAATATTTCATAAGCCATTTTAAAGCTTCCCAGTGACTTTCACCAGGATTTCCCATAAATCTGCTCAGAACACTAATACCATAAGCTAGATCAGGTCTGGTGCAGATCATCAAATACATAACAGATCCAATGGCATTAGCATAGGGGATTTTAGACATTCTATTAAATTCATCTTCAGATTTAGGGCAGAAATCAGATGAGAGTTTAAAATGATTTGCAAGAGGCAAAGATACAGGCTTGCAGTCAAACAGATGAAATTTTTTCAAAATCTTGTTGACATAATCATTTTGATTTAAGAAAAGATATCCTTTTTCCACATTTCTGATAATATGCATACCAAGAATTTTCTTGGCAGGACCAAGATCTTTCATATCAAATTCAGATTTCAATTTGCATTTGATATCATCTATTTCAGACTTATTAGCACTAGCAAGGAGCATGTCATCAACATAAAGGACCAAGTACAGAGAATTTTTTCCTCCATCACCTTTGCTATATAAGCAAGTATCATAATTGCTTCTGTTAAAACCAAGCTTCAAGACAAAAGAGTCAAATCTTTTATACCATTGTCTTGGAGCTTGTTTTAACCCATACAAAGATTTTTTTAACAAGCACACAGTTTTATCAGGATCACCTTTAACATAACCTAAAGGTTGTTTCATGTAAATCAGTTCATCCAATTCACCATAAAGGAATGCAGTTTTCACATCAAGTTGATCAAGTTCCCATTTAAATTGGGCAACAAGGGCAAGAATGCATCTAATAGTAGTATATTTAACTACATGGGAAAAAATTTCATCATAATCAACACCTTCTTTCTGTGTGAACCCTTTGGCAACAAGTCTAGCTTTGTATCTAACTTTATTTTGCCCACCTTCCCTTCCTTTAGTTTATAGATCCATTTACAATCAACTAATTTTTGATCCTTAGGTTTACTGACCAATTCCCAAGTTTTATTTTTGTACAGTGAAGCCATCTCTTCTTCCATAGCTTCTAACCACATTTTAGAGTCTTTAGCCTTTAAGGCTTCATAGTAGGAATATGGTTCAGAACCTATTTCTTCCTGGAAAGTGAATAGGGACACAAAGTCATCACTGGTAAATCTGGCAGGGGGTCTGATATGTCTTCTCTCCCTATCTCTAGTCAGTTGATATTCATCAGGAGGGACATCAGAGGTGTCAGGTTGGTCATACTGGTTTTCATTAATTTGTGTTGTAATTTCAGTTTCTGGTTCACCAGTATGGCCAACTTCTGCAGGTTCAATACCAGTATTTTCCAGGTGATCAGGCTCCACCTCAATTTGAACATCATTTTTGGTCACATTTTCAGTTCTTCCCTCCAGACATGGCATACTACATTCATTAAAGACAACATCCCTTCTAATGATGACTTTGTATCCCTTTTCCCCTTTCACCCACAAACAAACCTTTTACATTTTCAGCATAACCTAAGAACACACACTTAAGTGATCTAGGTTCCAATTTTCCTATATTCTGATGAGCATAAGCAGCACAACCAAATATTTATAGATAGGAATAATCAACAGGACTTTGAGTCCAAATGGATTCAGGCACATTGAAATTTAAGGCACTAGTAGGACTCCTATTAACAAGATATGCAGCAGTTTTAACAGCTTCTCCTCAGAATAATTTGGGCAAACCAGAGCTTAGAAGCATACATCTCACTTTATTCAATAAGGTCCTATTCATTCTTTCAGCAATACCATTTTGTTGAGGAGTGTAAGTCACAGTTTTATGTCTCAAAATGCCATGCAGTTTACAGAAATCATTAAACTCACTGTTGCAGAATTCCAGACCATTGTCAGTTCTCAAGGTTTTAATTTTTAAATCAGTTTGGTTTTCTATCTGGGTTTTCCAGTCCTTAAAGACAGTGAAAGTTTCATCTTTTGTTTTTAAAAGAAATACCCAGATTTTTCTAGAGAAATCATCAACTATCAGTAGATAGTACTTAAAACCTGACAATGTAGATGTAGCTGCAGGACCCCAAAGATCTGCATGCAAGTATTCTAGAATTTGCTTAGTTTTGTGAGTACCAGTGGGAAAAGGCAATTTAACTTGTTTACCAATTAAGCATTGCTCACAGTTTGAGAATTCACCAATGTTATGTTTCCCAAAAACCCCTTTGTCTTGTAAGGACTTTAGACCTTTCTGACCAATGTGACCAAGTCTATCATGCCATAATTTGGCAAGATTAAACTTATCATCTAAAGCTGCAGCAGTTAAGCCCATTAAAGGCTTAGCATTTAGAAAATATAAACCATGTCTCTTTGGGATAGAAGTGATTTCATCACAACCCCTAAAGATTTTTATATGTCCTTGACCCAGTTTAATGTCAAACTCCATGTCATCTAACATACCTAGAGACACAAGATTTCTCTCAAGTTCAGGAACAAATCTGGTGCCCTTTAAAAGTAAAACTCTGCCATTTTCCAAAAGGAGTTTAATAGTTCCAATGCCTTTAACTTTACAGGTCATGTTGTTGCCCATGATAACATGTCCCCCTTCAGTTTTTTGAAAATTCAGAAAGTAATTTTTGTTAGGGCACATATGGAATGAGCAACCTGAATCAAGAATCCATTCTTGATTCAGATTCTTTTCCATATTAACAAGAACCAAACCATTATCATCTTGGAATTTATCATAGGTCATTACAACATTACTTTCACTTGGTTTCTTTTCTTTCAAATCATTTTGTTTCTTGAAACAGTCTTTTGAAAAATGGCCTATTTTACCACAGTAATAGCACTTTTTTCCCTTAGCCTTATTCTTGGATTTATATTTATCACTGCCTCTCTTTCTGAAATCATTTGGGGGTTTTGAATGAAAATTAGATTTTCCAAAAGATCTTCCTTTTATTAGAAGATTTTCTCCATTATGATTATTAGCATTTTCAGACTTGAGCTCAAGATTCCTATTCCTGAGGGCATTGATAATAATATCAGTAGAGAGGCTATCTCTCCCATATTCAAGAGCATTCTTTAAGTCTCTATGTCTGTCACTAATGGAGTTTAACAGGACCACAGCCAACTGTTCCTCTGAAAGTTTTTCATCACAGTTTGCAAGGTCTTGGGTCAGTTTGGTAAACCTATTTAGATTTTCTTCTAAATCCACAGAAGGATCCATTTTAAAAGAGAAGAATTGTTTTAGCAAAAAACATTTATTTAGAACAGTTTTTGGCTCATATTTGGCTTTTAGTTTGGCCCAGAGATCTGCTGCAGTTTCAGTCTCTCCAATAGATCTGATCACATTGTCAGAAAGGTAAAGGAAGATAGTACTCCAGGCAACTTCTTCTAATTCAGTCCTTTTAGTATCACCTAACTGTTCAGGCCAAGAGCCATCTAAGGCTCTTGCACACTTCATTTGCATTAAAACAGCCCTCATTTTCTGACTCCACATATTAAAATCTCCTCTCCCATCATATTGATGTAATTCAAACTTGGTGGTAGCCATCATATATGTCAAGGTAATGGGCACTAATAAAGCCAGTTACACACAGATAAGCACACAAGCAAATAGTACTAGTTGAAACACAATTATACAGTAGTAATGCACACAGGTTTATGTATCAAACAATGAACAACTATTCTAGTGAAAATTAGAGGAACTTAAACAGAAATTACAGACCCTAATCTTAAGCAAGGTCCTCCAATTACACCTTAATCCTGAGTTTATCTCAGATTCCCAAAGCCTCTCAGGGGCCTTTGGACAAAGACAGAGCTCCAGGAAGTGTATTAGAGGATAAGGTAAAGTAGAAATTAGACAACTACTTTTAAGAATACAGGAAAGATCTCACCAAGCGAGTATATTAAACTCGAGTTCCTTCATAAAAGTTCACACTGGTTCTGAATAGGTTTAGCATACACAGTTAGCTCGTTTGTTCGGTATCAAGATTCAGCAACCCAGGCTCTGATACCACTGAAAGGACGAGAGAACAAGTATGATTAGTCTAACAATCATAAAACCTAAACATTCAGACCATAAACATAAACATGCAAGTGCAAGAAATAAAGAAATCAACACAAGGATTTTTTCGGCCGTAGCCCCAGAGGTTCGGCGACCGCTTCTAACGCCTAATCCCCTGTTGAGCATCCATTATAAATGGATAAAGCTCTTGTTACACTATAAGGCCAAAACCGACAACCAAGATACAGAATATTGTTCAAGAAATTACAAGAACCATATCACAGATACTTATCTTCGTATGAATCACACAGATTCACCAATAATCGGTCAGATCTCAACCAAACCACTCTAATCAGACACACAGTCTACTGCTCTCACAGAATCACATAGATTCTTACACAGGAACACTCAGTTCAACACAATAAGCCTTCGATCTAGGCTATTACAGATTTCCCTCACTACTTTTGAGTATGTCTAACCCTAGAATCATGAAGAAGAAGAAGGGTTTCAAGAGAGATCGAGAGAGAGCGTTTCTTTCAGAAGTCTGGTAGTCAACCAAGTGAGAGATCAATCGTTCAGCCAAGTGTG
This sequence comes from Fraxinus americana, assembly GCA_035079005.1. Taxonomy (NCBI): domain Eukaryota; kingdom Viridiplantae; phylum Streptophyta; class Magnoliopsida; order Lamiales; family Oleaceae; genus Fraxinus; species Fraxinus americana. The sequence goes on along the minus strand of CM068719.1, from coordinate 27,090,255 downwards.
ATATTTAGGTTAGAAGCTTCTAGCACTTCATCCAACGGCCATCCAAGTGCCACGTGTTGCAATCCAGTTAAACCCATTTAATAGGAGAGTTGTCAAAGCATAAAACACGACTTTCCTTCTAATTTTGAAAGCACACTTTAAACAGGTCCAGGGTTCGAAACTCAACAACAAGCATTACGGAATTGTCTTGCTAATGTTGTGATGGTCGACAGAGGACAAACTCAACTTCATTTTGGTTCAAGCAAAATGGAGAAGTATAATCCAGAACAACATAAAAATGCATGATTATGTTCGTAGTCGATACCGTGTTGTCGCTAGCCATAGTAGAAATCAGCATTTTCAAGTGTATGTGCAGATTTGAACTTACCCAACGTGAAGTTTGCAACACACACAGGTAACATGTGAAAATTTTACTTATCTAATGCTACAATTATGCATTGATTACGATGTGATTATTACTGACTTTTATAATAGCAGACATTGATAGGGTTCTAATTATGATTTAACTCTAATGATTGGTTAACTGTTTTTGAGGATTTACTTTGATGCGACCAGTGCATGCGCAAACCTCTACCATCCGACAATTCTTCTTGTTCTAAATCATTTTTTTAGTATTGCAAGAAGTTTTAGTAAATATAGAGATTGTTTTACCATGAGATGAAATTTCGAAAATATTGGATGGATTTGCCTTGTTATGGACCCTCGTATTCATTTATGGGTTGTAAAGGAATATCAAGTTTATTATTTATTTTTTTGCATTTAACATTTGATGTATTAATTACGCAACGTGATATAGGAAGTACCTTGTGCAATTTTATATTCACAATATGTTGTAACAAAAGACGGAGATGGGGGGAGGGGGGCGATCGCTCCCCAACATTGTTTGCTGATCCACTATTCCTAATTAATTATAATGTATTTTTCAGTTTCGCCAACCCCCCCTGCAAAATTTTGAAATTTTTTTTTCCATTAAAAAATATTGACCCAATAACTTATACTTTAAACTTCAACCATACAAAAATCTTAGATATAAACAAAAGATCCAGTAGTTACTTAAATAAATAAATAGCTCAGATCCAATAAATGTGTGCCAACTGTTGGCATTGACAAAAAAAATCAATGAGCAATAATCTTGTTGATAGATTGGTTCGTCTTATCTTAACTCTTCCAGTTTCAACAGCAACTACAGAACCTGCATTTTTATCTATGAGTGTCATTAAGACAATGTTGCGTAATAGAATGGAAGATGATTTTTTGTCCAGTACTATACTTGTGTATATAGAGAAGGATATTGTTGATACTTTTCCATTATATTTTCTTATTGAAGAGTTTGAAGTGATGAGGACAATGAGAGACCAATTTCAGATATCTAAGTCATCTCTACCATCTATTATATAGATAGACAGTTTACTTTTTATCTTTTTTATGTCCATCTAATGTTCATATTTTCAATTTGTATAGCGTAGACACATAGATAGACATATTGTTTTTGTATCGACAAACAGATTTGGTGAGTGAATCTAATTTGCCTATTTTGGTACTCAAAATCGTCGTTTTCAATCCAATTAGTTAAAAAAAAAAAAAAAAAAAAATTCAGCTCCACCCTCGAACCCCGAGGAGGGGGGCCCCCCTCCACCCACCCCCCCTCCCCATATTTTCGCCCCCCAAGATTAAAATCCTGACTACGTCCCTGTGTTGTAAAATACGGTAAAATAATCATCCTCTACGGCTCCACCATTGCCTTCTACGATTTCGTCATTCCATGATGGTTGTGTATTCTGTATTTAAGTACGACTACAGAAAAGTTCATCATCTTTCATTTTTCTTCTAGAACTAGTATTAGCAGCAAACAAAATGAAAACCTCATAGAGTTAGATATTTTCATACCATATTTTTCAGTATCTGTTTGATTCTCATTATTTTCAAAATACATTTTTCTCTCTCTTATTTTCAATCACATATTTTTCAATAAAAAAATATTACACGTAAATGCAAAATATAACGTATTGAAATTGAAAATGGTAAATAATCTTGATCTTCACGAATTGTGGAAAACAAATGAAAAATAATATCTAATATTGTATTTGATGACATGTGATACACTGATGCATTCGGTGTCAACTGTTGTATCGAAAGCTACTTTTAGTGCAAGTGTTATGATTCTATCATATGAAAGAAGAAGGTTGAGAGAAGATATTTTTGATACTGCAACGTGCTTGATGGATGGCCAGGATGCAAATTACCGAATACGAGACAACATGGTACAACTGTTAAATATCTTTGCAATTTATAATCTTCAACTATTTTTTAATAAACCAAGTGTTAGATATTATTGTACATTGACATCATTTTTTATTTTTAAAAAGTTGAACACAAAATACACATTCTTATACAATTTTAACTCTATTTACGTATTGCAGCAATTCCAAATCCAGAAAAGGAAGAGGATTTTTGACAGCTTTATAATTATTTCGACGAAATATAATTTTTTTATGTTTATCATTTCCTTACAAATCTACGCCTCCACTATACTTCGAGGAGTGAAAGTGCAATTTTCTATCGACTTTCAAAATAGAGAATTATGAGCCGCGAGTCAACTCACCCCCACCAAGGGATTAGTTCGTGGGGCGAGCAAAGACGACTTTCGATGAAGCCAGCTCATGTAAGCTCGACTCGAGTCATTTAAAAACACTACCTAGGCCTGTCCGTTTTCCATTTTGACCGCACATTTTAATAGTTTTTTTAACCGTTGCCAATCACACGGTCATTTTTTTCACTCCCTATCTCACACTAGGACCCACTGTATGAATTCAACGATCCAAAAATACATTCTCAAATTGAAAAAATTATTATAGAGAAGAGATTCCCATGAATTTTAAAGAACGTCGAACGATGGAAAAACAGCATCTAAATAAAGCAGTATTTGTGCTATAAATTGCAGAAGAAACTTTTTATTATTACGGTATTTTCTTCCACAAAACTCAACCCTCCTTTTGACTATGCCTCCTTTGAGATTACAAAAAGCTTCAAAAGGGTCGATAAAAAGAAAAAAATAAAATAAAGTGTCACTTTATTAATTATTATTCTAACTTTTCCTCTTTTAAAATATTCGCATCGTGTTTCTTCAAATACAAGTTCGAGACATTCTTCATTACCGAAAAATTACTTAAATTTTGATACATTTGATTTGAAGGGAAAATGAGGGACGAAATGAACTATGTAATTTTATTGTCTCAAATAAATTAATGTTTCAAATAATAAATTGACACACAAAATGATTAGTATAGTCGTTAACTATAAATATCATTGATCGATAAGGTATTAGTCACGTCATGTTGAAAATTTTCGAACTATACTGTTAATAAATAATATTATAATAATATTTATACGAATGAAAAAAAAAAAAAAAGATTTCTTTTAAGTAGTGGAGAGTGAGAAGAAGACAGTCGAGCTCAGTGTGTGAAAAAGGCAAACGAATGGAACATAAATTCTCCACCATCCTCCGCCACCATCGCCACCTCTCCTTCCATTATCTACCTCTTTAGTTTTACATTCAAACAGGGGCGGCGCCATCCAACCTCCGACTCTCGCACCGGCGGTTTAGCTCAGGCTTTGTTTTGAATTTATTATTTCTTTGTCTTAAAGAGTAAAAGAGAAGGTGTGAGATGGGGTGCACGGTATCGAAGCTAGATAACGAGGACACAGTGCGGCGGTGCAAGGAGAGGCGCCGTCTGATGAAGGAAGCAGTGAACGCCCGGCACCACCTGGCCTCCGCGCACTCCGATTACTGCCGCTCCCTCCGCATCACTGGTTCCGCCCTCGTCACGTTCGCTTCTGGCGAACCACTCTCCATTTCTGATCACACTCCGGCGGTCCTCCTCCGCAATCTGTCCTCCACCTCAAACGCCACTGCCGCCAACATTTCCAAACCCACTTTCATCCCTCCTCCTCGTCACATCCCCTCCCCTTCCCCTTCTATCCATCCCCCTCCACCGCCACCACCCATGTCCACCACCTCCAGCCACCGCTTCCACCACCAGCAGCAGCCGCGCCGCAAAAAAACAATGAAACTCCCACATATTCTGTCAGATTCTAGCTTCTCATCCTCTCCGCGACCATCGCATAATTTCGACGGAAAATATACTTACGACGCCAGAGAGAATTCGACTTACTCCAGAACCCCCTCCCAGGCGTCCTCTGTATGGAATTGGGAGAACTTCTACCCTCCCTCCCCTCCCGATTCCGAATACTTCCAGAACCTCCATAGCAACAAGAATGCTTCCCGAATTACTCAAGAAGAAAGCAATTCGGATGATGATGACGACGAAGACGCTGACAGAGAATCTAACTTATCATCGTTTTCTAATACTCACGATCAGATCAATAACTATCAAAATCCCATTAGCAACAGCAACGACAAGAAGCAATTCGACGACAAGGCGTCCAATTATTCATCGCATTCACGTTATTCAGACATTGGGAACAGTTATGTAAGAAATCATTCTAAACAAGGTCCTGTACCAGTGCAAAAGAAAGGTCACCATCTACAAAGCTTGGAAAGCGAAGAGGAGGAAACGGAGAGAGAAGAAGTGCAGTGCAGTGAATGGGGGGACCACGACCATTATTCCAATACAACGAGCTCGACTGATGAGGATGAAGAGGAGGATCTCAAGTCCAGATCTGATTTTGGATCTCAATGGAATTACGGGTCAGTGAAAAATGAGGCTGCTCCTGCTCCTAATGTGGGGAATTCGAACCGGAATTTGAATTCCAAGTTCTCGAGTAAATCCGAGAAGATTTACTCGGATGATAGCAAGTCATCGGTTAGTTGGGGAAATAAGAATGATGAAGGGATGAATTCTGATAGGAGGATTGTGGTGAGGCACAAGGATTTGGTAGAAATTGTTGCAGCACTAAGGGAGTATTTTGACAAGGCTGCGTCAGCTGGTGAGCAGGTATCTGAGATGCTAGAAACTGGACGAGCTCAGCTTGATCGAAGCTTTAAGCAGTTGAAAAGTAAGTTTGTTCCTGGTTTTCGGACCAAAATTGATCTGATTTTTGTGTTTCTGTTTTAGCTTTGATGTTAACAAACGACCATTTTCAGTTTTTCATTCTCAGTTTTGCTTACTTCTGTTAAAAACATGATCTTTCTGTATAAATGCACATTTTGAATTGGTTTTCCTTTGTTGTTACAGAAACAATCTATCATTCGAGTGGAATGTTGAGTAACTTGAGTTCTACCTGGACTTCAAAACCTCCTTTGGCTGTTAAATACCGGCTTGAGCCCAGTTCGCTTGATCAGCTAGGAGGCCCGAAAAGCCTTTGTTCAACTTTGGAACGGCTTTTGGCGTGGGAAAAGAAACTATATAAAGAAGTAAAGGTACTGATCTGAACCTCATTTTCATTACTTCAATTCATTGCCAATCTGAACTTTTGTTTGTTAGAAATTTCACAGAACTTGCCACCAGAAATGATGAGGATCAAAAGAGTGATAAGGAAACCGGAAAATCTCATAGTCATAAGATTGTCAAACTCAAACCAAATGATAAATGCAAAGTTGTTAATTTTTATTTGATAGTTATTATCTATTTTTCGGATAAACACCAGCTACAATGATGATGGAGAGTTGTTGAACTTATTTTATTATAAATATGAATAAATACGTGCTAGCTGCTTATGGCCTATGGTCATCTGTCAATAATATTATAATCAAGTCTTTTATTCATTTTTAAAGTTGTTTTCATATTTTCTTCTTTGTTACTTTCTGAAATCAAGCTCGAAATTTTTCTCATTGTAATGGATGTTGACATATCATAGACGCAATAGTTGACTGTGGCACACAGTAATCTTTTTGTTGTCTTCTATTTTGTAATTAAACGAAATCGTGCCTGAAAAGCTGGGGACCTTGTGGAATTAGCACTTGTGCTATTGTATGAGAAATTGTATGCACGCATTGGTTGCATTGTTATGGTTTTTGCTTATACACGAATGTTCACCTTTCTTGTGTTATCTTGTTTTTGGGATTCCCTTTACATGGAATGACTAATTTGCCCTGAATAACTGTCTGTTTGGTCTGAGAAAGACAGCCTGGAATCATCTTAGGATGTTAACTTGTACAGCCAGCCTACATGTACAAAAAAAAAAAGAAAAAAAACCCACAGAAAACACACAAATATGTGGGGTCCTTTTTTTTTTTGCAATATTTAATTCACATGGGGCCCACCCCCATGTGAGTATCTGTTCATTTTCTGTCTGATTTTTTCTGTTTGTAACATGCTGGTGGGTCTGCCTTCCCAACTAACATGTCTTTAGTACTGGTGACAAAAATATGAAGGAATACTTTTTAAGTTAAATTTCTGTTAATATTATTACTGTTGATTGAAGTCTTCAAAAATGAAATGAGAATCATGCTACATGTACAATATTGGTTGACAACATCTTATTTGACATCATCATATTCATCTATTATAAAAACTGTTTTTACATCACATGGTAGGATTTTGACAACACATGGTTGTCAACCAATGTTGTACAATTAGATTTATTCATGAAATAGTCCTTGAATTACATGTCAGTACAAGGAATCTAGTTAATTAAGAGGATTGGATACTTTGTTAACTGCTTAAAATTCACGTTGCTGCATTTTACTGTGTTAGTTTATTGGTAAATGCTCATGTGTGTTGACTGACAATGACTGTAGGCTAGAGAAGGTGAAAAAATTGAGCATGAAAAGAAGTTGGCTGCACTACAAGGTCAGGAGTACAGGGGAGACGATGAAGACAAGTTGGACAAGACGAAAACCTCAATAAAGAGACTACAATCCCTAATTGTCGTCACATCGCAGGCCGTATCTACTACCTCCTCTGCTATTATTGGCTTAAGAGATTCTGACCTAGTACCGCAGCTTGTGGAACTTTGTCATGGGTAAGTTTATTCTAACTAGTTGTTCCCTAATAGCATTGTTCTAAAAAAGGGGAAAATGCGCCGCCTAGGCGCAACGCGCGACCAAAACGCGTCGAATTCGGGAAATGCGGGAAAAATGCGTTTCCAACTAAAAGGCACGACTAGGCGCGCATTAGGCGCGCATTAGTCCGTCTAATCCCCTTTTTTTTTTTTTTTTTAAATCTTTTTTTTTATATATATTAAAAAATCTATTTTTTTTATATAAAAATATATTTAATGCCTTAAAAATACGAAACGCATTATGACGCTTATTTTTCGCATTGACACGCCTAAACTTGTGATTCTTGATCCTCGGCCTCGACGCTTCGCTACGCATTACGCATTTTAGAACACTGCCTAATAGTATATTGAACTCTCCTGAAGCTTATGTGTTTACACCTAAAAATATCCTTTCGGCCTCAAGGGCGAAGGCAGTAATAGTGGATGGTCCTGTGACTTCTCAATGAAGGAGTCCTTTTGAAAATTATTTCATTTGGCCTTCAATCGTTCTATCTGTTTATTTTTATGTTTTTGCACCTTTGCTTTCTTTTTTCTTATTTCATTTTTTCTAAGGAAACATGTTGGTGTTGCTTTTTGGTCCTTCGTATTTAATGGTGGTAGGTGAAACATTATGAAGTTCTGTTCTCCATGTGCAATGCCACTTGCCTAATCCTTCCATAATTGATGGACCCTCTCCACCGAAGTTATACCCAACTTCCACCAGCCTCGCCTCTTCAAATTAGGCTATTGCCCTGTATGGATGAATTTTTTTTTTGTTTCTATATGCAGACTCTTAGTTTGTTACAGTTTAATATTGCTTATGTAAAAAGGAATTATTGGTTGGAGTTAGGTATATGAGTTGATTGTCATACGATCCACTAGCTATACTAGTCATCTTCTGTGATGGGATGAGATTAGTCAAGATCAAAATTATTAAAATGGTAAACCTCTTAAGTACCGTGTCATTATAATTACAGTACAGACCAAATTTACATAAATCCATTGAAGGTTGATTTAAGTAATGGTACATTGAATAACTAATGAAGAGGCATTAGTTTGCAATCTTTTCAATGAACTCTACCCAGCATCAATGTCATTATAGAAGTCTTTTGGTTCCAAAATACTAAGTTCGTGTCATAGATAGAGCGGCCATGAACTTTAATTGAATCTTAAAACTGATGTTCATGTATTTTCTTCTTGTTCATACTATATCTTTGATTTCATTAATTATACGGGTATGCTTTTGCATGGCTAACAACCCAGTATTAAATCGGTGAAAAATGAATGCAGGTTTACGTACATGTGGAGATCAATGCATCAGTTTCATGAAGTCCAGAATGATATCGTGCAGCAAGTGCGAGGCCTTGTTAATCAAGCAAAAAAAGGTGAACCAACATTTGATATGCACAGGCAGGCAACACGAGATCTTGAATCAGCTGTATCTGCCTGGCATTCTAGTTTCTGCTACCTGATAAAATTCCAACGAGATTTTGTTCGTTCTCTCCATGGCTGGTTCAAGCTTAGCCTCCTTCCAGTCAGTGGCGAAGCAACTAATGGCAACGGGGAACTGTCTGAGGTTTTTGCTTTTTGTGATGAGTGGAAACTTTCACTCGATCAGATTCCCGATACAGTTGCCTCTGAAGCCATCAAAAGTTTCGTCAATGTTGTTCGTTCAATATCTTTAAAACAAATGGAGGAGCTCAAGATCCAGAAAAGAACTGAAACTGTATCGAAGGAGCTCGAGAAAAAAGCTTCCTCTCTCAGAAACATTGAGAGAAAGTATTATCAAACTTACTCTATGGTCGGCATAGGTCTTCCTGACACTGGGCTTGAAAATGGGCATGGTATGGATACACGAGACCCACTTGCCGAGAAAAAAGCCGAGCTTGCAATTTGCCAAAGACGGGTGGAAGACGAAATGCACAAACACACGAAGGCAGTTGAGGTGACCCGAGCAATGACGTTAAACAACTTGCAAACAGGATTGCCTGGTGTTTTCCAAGCTATGACCAGTTTTTCTGCTTTGATGACAGAAGCGCTTGAGGCAGTTTGCACCAGCTCCTACGCCATCAAGTAGACAAACACTTCTATTTGAATTCATTAAATATTTTTTACCTTCCCTTTTCGGGTTTTGAGGCAAGTTGGAAATAGATAGACAGGCATTTTTGTCATGTACTCTTTTTCGGCAATGGTCTAGTGACATTGGATATGTAAATATGTAGAATTTTGCAGTTTCTGTCACCATTTTTGTTGGTGGGGATGAGAGTATATCTCCTTACAGGAAATTGCTTGCATTATTGTGTCAGAGGTTCGCTATTTTCCCAGCAGCTTAATAAAATTATTTCGTTCTATCTGTCCAAGGTTTACTGTTCTTGTCCTTCTATTTGGTTGGACTCTCTTCTTCAATTCTTATTAATTGTTGCCAAATTCTTTTGCTGTCAAGTTCAATTACCAATCATTTTATGTTAGGATCCTAAATTACTTAATAAAAAAATATCAATGTACCATAGATTGTTGCTCTGGCCTTGGTTTCGCATTTTTCACGACCAACCAACTTTATATCCCTTAACTCTAAACCTGTAAAACCCATATCTGAGTTATTGTGAAAGAACTATAGTTAACTTGAAAAGATCACTTTCATTTGGTTCTTGCAGTGTAGAAATTTGAGGCTCAATCAACACTAAACCAGGCTCAGCTTCACCAAACCGACACCACAATTGACACCAAGAACTCCCAATCAAACCTTCCCAATTCGGCTGCTTCTTGACTGCCCACAAAGGGTGGGGTGTAGATAGTATAATAACCTCAATAATCAGCCACCAAGGCTAGGAGAAGGAGGAGAAAAAAGGTCAGGCACGAAGCAAGACCCGAGAGCACAAAGCCACACTCCTACCTCCCAAAACTCACGGCTACTACACTTCTCTCACACCCTCACACACTAGAAACCGGGTAGCATATATGTGGAATAGATGGGCAGTTTAACACAATTAGAGGCCCAAAATGTAACAAGTTAGTGGGCTATCCACCAAAAAGCCTTCCAAGGTATCGGGTTGGGCAATGAGCAACTCTAACTAATTAGACTGCTTCTAATGGCCCAAATAAGGTTGTGGGTTCGGTCCGAACAATCGTGGTGTTGATATTCACTTCACTCATCGGCCTAAGCTTATGAAGTATAATTCCAACAAAACGGTTTAACATCATAGCCTAGATTTATTGGGTATCAAAAAATCCAACAAATCTCCACCTTGATCCCAATAAATCTGCAAGCAAACAAAACACACAGTTTATATTTGCATAATCAAGGCAACCAATAAAATTGGTATCACATACCTTTCCTCGTGTTTCGCACTTGAAACATATACCATACCTGCTTCATATACTCACCAAGGCTAAGATCAATACACCCAAGTAGAAGTAGATAATAACATCAATCAATCAAGAGCAAATAAACATGGGATTGAGATATAATATAGGATAACACAGATCTTATCAAACACGTTCACACAGAACAACAGATTAACACCAAATCAATCAACAGGTCAATACGTACGCAACAAATGCATAAATGACCTCACAAAGTTCTCACCACACTTATCATATCCCATTCCATGTTGCTCACACCTCGAGAACACATATCTCACCTCATCGCCCACAAAGCTCACTAGACTAATCACTCAACTCATGTCTAACGATAAGCCTCTATGGATCCTAAGTTATCGGGATAATCCTTTATCACCACGTCACTTCTTCCAACCAACATGGATGATGGGTCTCCACGTAATAGAAGTGATAGAAGTGTCTCACTCGCACTCCACCTGATCAAGGTCTCTTCACAGATAAAGGATTCCAAAACATTTGATCACATCTCCACCGTGATCCAAATGTCACACTCCACATCCCACGGTACAAACCACAATGTACCCATAGGCATCTATACTCCACCTTACCAAAAGACATACTCACACACACACACACACACACACACACAGCTAATGCATCACAAATCCACTATGACATAAAAACCACCTTTCGGCGACCACAAAGGTTAGGGCTCAATTTAAATTGACCCACACACCACAATGTTACTCCAACACCAATGCTCTTACAAATTCACAAAGAATTAATCCCACAAAGGGAAGGGTGAAGGTGGTACTCACAAAGAGAATAGAAGAAAGAGTTGGTTACTTCACAACACTCACAAAAGAGACTCACACAGAGAACGAAGATAACCCTCACAGGCTGCCTCACATAATCTCACAAACCACACAGGCTCACTAAGATGAAGGAGAAAATGGCTTCCCCCCTAACTTCTCATTACCACACCCTCTCACAGAGCAAAACAGAGTACGCCTTAAACATCAACCCACTATGCATGCAAACACATTACATCAGGTAATAAGATCACTCCAATTCATGCCAATGCACATATCAAACACATTGAAATGCAACATATAGCCATGCAGTTGAAACGAACGATCACACACATGCAGAAAGGATTACACACAGATGCAAATGCAATAACTAGTGTAACTTTCAATGGGTTCACTAGGGTTATCATTCAACCCTAAAACCAAATTCGTCTCACCTCTCACCTTACCCTTCTTCTTGGGACAATCCCTAATGAAGTGTCCAGACTTACCACAGCTGTAACACCGTCTACCACCAGACTTATCCCAACTCTTGCTTTTCTCCTTACCACCATCATCACTCGTGTCACTATTCGAATCACCACTATCTTGAGCTCTACCCAAACTCATCTGCTTAAACTTCATTCTACTCCTTATCATATGTAACTCACCATTTCTTTTATCTTCTTTTTCAGCCTTAATCTCCATTTCCTTACTCCTAAAAGAATCGATGACAATCTCGAGGGTTAAAGTGTTCCTACCATACTTAATTGTATTCTTAACCTCTCTATATGACTCAGACATAAAATTAAGCAAAAATAATGGCCTTATAGGTTTCAGACACTTTCTCATCACAATTAACGATGTCTTGCACCAACTAGTTAAAAACATCCAAATTTTCATCTAGATCATTTGAAAGATCCATTTTAAAGCTAAAGAGTCTTTCAAGTAGGTACAATTTATTTGAAGTAGATTTAAACAAATATAAATCCTCCAACTTTTTCCAAAGCTCTTTGGTAGAATCGAGTTTTCCAACTTTTCTCAAAACAATGTCAGACAGGTATAAAATGATAGAAGTGTATGCAAGTTCATCATATTCTTCTTTTTGTGCTTCTGTAAAAAATTTCGAAAATTTGCCATCAATGGCTTTTGAAACTTTTTGTTGGACCAAAATACCCTTCATCTTTTGTTGTCAAATTGAAAAATCTCATTTCCCGTTGAAAATCCCAATTTCGAAATGTGAAGACATTTTGAAAAACAGAACAACCAAAAAAAAAATGCACAAGTAGGTCACACAGAGTAATCCTAATGCAACAATATACACCGTTCTAGATTCCTAGGGTTTCGTAAGATTCACGATCTTAGATCAAAGGAATGTTTGAAGGGGTTAAGTCAAGGTGTTCTAATGGAATACTCAATGCAACATGAAGGTATGCCAACACAATTCAAATTTCCACACAAAACAATCTCACACAAAGATAAAACACAGTTACAACTTAAAGACAACTACCAACTTGCAGTTAAATTCAACACTTCAAATAAAACAATTAATTCCTAAAATTCTAGCACAAGCAATGGTTACCCCTTCACGGTAACCTCATTCATAATGTCAAACCACACGATGACGCGTTAATGCTGAAATTAAATGGGATAAGTCGATTTACCAGAGCGGACTTATCAGAGTCCGTAAATTTTGAAGAATATAATTTTAACACTTTAGGGCCACTACTATTCGCCCTAAAGTCTCTAGCAACTGCAGCAATCAATCGAGCGACAATTGAATTACGAACACAGCGGCAAAATCGTCTAACTTTTCCTGCATAACCTGAAACACAAAAATAAAAAATATCAATACATTCAGAAGATCAAACTTAATAAACTGCCTGAAGGAGTTGTCGCCGGAATCTCCCGCACGCGCCTCGACGGAGCTGCCACATGCCGTCGCCGCCTGCGGCCGTCACCACCACACGCCGGTGACCCGAAGCTCCTCGACCTGCTGAGTTCACCGGTGGTCTTGGATTTTCCAATAGATCACTGGTTTGGCCGGAATCGAAGCTTGCAGGTTTGGTTTTCTAGCTAAAAACTGGATAAATTCGCTGCTTCAGTTTCTGCGATTTTCTTTTGGTTTTCTGGTCGATTTTTGGCCTGAAAAAACACCCTAATCTCGCTCTGATACCATTTGTAGAAATTTGAGGCTCAATCAACACCAAACCGGGCTCAGCTTCACCAAACCGACACCACAATCGACACCAAGAAATCCCAATCAAACCTTCCCAATTCGGCTGCTTCTTGACTGCCCACAAAGGGCAGGGTGTAGATAGTATAATAGCCTCAATAATCAGCCACGAAGGCTAGGAGAAGGAGAAGAAAAAAGTTCGGGCACGAAGGAAGACACGAGAGCACAAAGCCACACTCCTACCTCCCAAAACTCACGACTACTACACTTCTCTCACACCCTCACACTCTAGAAACTGGGTAGCATATATGTGGAAGAGATGGGCTTTTAGGTTAACACAATTAGAGGCCCAATAGGTAACAAGTTAGTGGGCTATCCACCAAAAAGCCTTCCAAGGTATCGGGTTGGGTCATGAGCAACTCTAACTAATTAGACTGCTTTCAATGGCCCAAATAAGGTTGTGAGTTCGGTTCGAACAATCGTGGTGTCGATATTCACTTCACTCATCGGTCGAAGCTTATGAAGTATAATTTCAACAAAACGATTTAACATCATAACCTAAATTTATTGAATATCAAAAAATCCAACATGCAGTGAAAATTTCCCTTGTCAAATTGGTAAAAGTAAACAAACAATCAAAGACACTGGTGAATCTACTGAAGTCTGCACTGCCCAGAATTTTTTTTTTTTTTATTTGTCAAGCTTTCTTCCAAGTTCCAACTATAGAACAAGAAGAAGAAGGAAAATATTAATTTAAGTTACAAGTAGTCTGCCTCAAAAAATGGACTGTCAGATTGCATTATTTGCTTTGATTTTGTTGTCCCTACCACCCCCACTGGCTACTGCAGAATAGGTTTGTTGACAGCCAAGTTTATTTTTGGAGTTCAGTCTTTTTTATCGTTATTTTTACAGAGTTCACAGGATTATTTTTTTTTATAATAATGATGATTGAACAAACTCACAAACAAAGAAATGATGGATTTACTGAATTGGCAGCATCTATTTTTTTATTTTTATTTTCAAATTGTTCAATCATGTATCAATACGTGTCCCTCCGATTTTTGAATCTATTTTTGAGCGTGTTTGTGTAGCATGATTGATTTTTTTATTGCTTAAAATGGTTATCTTGGATCTGGAGCCCAACTCCTCAGATGCCTTCTGTTGGGTTGTGTGAATTGAATCCAATGCAAAAAAAATCGCGTTTGATTTCCATTTTCGAAAATTCATTATTTTTAATCGCATATTTAATGAGATCTATAATTTTTGTGAACTTTGAATCACATATTTCATCCATTTTTATCAACATCGATAGAAAATCTCGGTTTTAGCTAAACCAAAGAGGGACAACACTACTTTACCAAAGAGGGACAACACTACTTTTTAACGGTCATTTAACACTACAGCACAAGTGGTATCAGTATTACCAAAAAAACATAGGTAGGGACTAATGATACGACTTTGTAAAAATAGTGGTAGGTCTACATCAGAATTTAACTTTTGGTGAGAATTGTTCATTTGCCTCGTCTAAAATATCAAGATAATAGAAAGAAAATAGATTGTTTTTTCAATGTAAATCACCATGTTCTTTCACGTGCAAATCAATTTCATCAAAAAAATAAAACAATTGCACTACACGTACAGAAAATGCAGACACCGAAATGCACCAGAATAGACACAATAGGGGGTGAGTGGTTTTTTTTCAATATTTTACTCACTTGGGGCCCACTTCGTGTGAGTATCTGTATTTTTTTTGTACATGAGAAAAAATTCAACATACAAATGTTAAAAAAAATTTGTATATTATATTATTCAGTACAGTGTGTAGTATCAAAGTGACGCTGATTGTATTTTCAAAAATCATTAGCTAAATTATTACGCACTATGTGAAAGAGTAGGTCCCAATAAAAGTATGATGATTGATGAGTTCCGTTTACGACAAAGCTCTGAGTGCCTCAGAAGTACAGTCTTTCAAGAAAATTACTTAATGCTGGTTTGGTAAAGCTTTTATTTGTTAAAAGTTGATTAAACTTCGATTTTAATCAAACATTTCTTTATAACCAAAATTTTTATTCAATATTTAATCTCGCACATCATGAGATTCATCAATTTTTATTAACTTTTAGCAACATTACATAACCCTTAAAAGTCTGAAACAATTTGCTGTAAAAAATTAGCCTATGTTTGGATCGTGTTTCTAATCTGTTTATAAAAACTTAAGCTATTTTTTCTATTCACATTTCGAATGATCCACGGGAATTGTCTATTTATCTACCACTTACTTCTGTCTATTTATAATTTAAAAAGTTTTAAACCACTTCCCAAGAATGGTCTAAGCAGATGATAAAAATTCACTGTGTAATTGAATTTAAGTGCATTGTAATATGACAAAGACACAAAATGGACATGATAACATGTAAAGTCCTCCTCATGCATTAGCAGCGCCCAAGAGGTGCAGATATTGAGACATAGGGGACCAGGAAATACATGCAAAGCCAAATAAAAAGCAACTTGCATCCCATTAATAAGTGGTGGTGTGGGGTTTTCCTTTTTCCTTTTTCCTTTTATCCAATGTTCTTTTCTATGATAAAGCCCTTGTTTGGTTGTGATTAAATATATATTTTAATATAAATCAAAGTCAACAATTAATTTCAACCACATATTTTATGGGGTCTACAACTTTTCAATCACACATCCCATCAACTTTTATCAAAATCTACTAAAAACTTGATTGTAATCACCTACCAAACAACGGCAAAAAGGTTTTGGGCACAAATATTTGAGAAAATACTTAGGGTTCGTTTGATTGGTTTAAATTTTATGAAAAATGTCACATCAGAGGAATTTAATTTCTACTTTGGCTGTTTGATACAAAAGTGAAAATAGAGTTCGAATTCTAAGGTACAACCACTTTAAACTTTTTTTTTTTTTTTTTTGTCAATTTCATGAAAATGCATTCTTATGGGGTATTTGAATTTTTATTTTCCAACTTACATGTAATTGTAAAGCCTTTCCTCGTTTGCCAATCAAACGGACCCTCAATGTCGTAGAAAAGTAGGAAAAGACTGTGGAAGCGAGAACAACATCTTATTCTCTTCGCTAGAACTTGAGGGTCGGAGTAACATTCGGAATGGGCTCCACATTGGGAAAAACAGTCCAATCCATGACATAGGTCATTTCCTTTGTTTTGGTCAAATTT
Source organism: Fraxinus americana (assembly GCA_035079005.1). Taxonomy (NCBI): domain Eukaryota; kingdom Viridiplantae; phylum Streptophyta; class Magnoliopsida; order Lamiales; family Oleaceae; genus Fraxinus; species Fraxinus americana. Next base: position 27,073,814 of record CM068719.1, on the reverse strand, counting down.
CCTTTCTAAGAAATAACCATAGAATGATGTTTTTAAAATGTATCAAAAGAGTTGGAAAAAAAAAAAAAAAATAGACACAATTACAAACTTTATGGGCTGTGATTCCATGCTTATTTATACAGGGGAAAAATTCATAATTCAGGTGTTATCTTTGAGACTTTGACACAATTCAATTTTCAGGTGTCAAGTTTCAAAATGTAAAACTATGGTATTTATTTATTAATTAAAAATATTTTTATTAATTAATTATTAAATATTTAATTATAATATAATATAATTAACTCACCCCACCTCTACCACCCCTATCATTCCGGCGACTATTCCGACGACCGTTCCGGCGATTGCTCCAGTTCCGAAATTATTCCGGTGACTGTTCCGACGACTACTCCGATTCCAACAATTTATACAATATGGTCATAGATTCATAATTTAGATAGTCACATATCATTTTTCAGTCACAAATAATAATTTTTATACGTCACAAATTATTTTACGGTCACAGTTCAAAAATTTTGTAAGTCACAATTAATTCGTTGGTCACATATCAAAATTTATAGGTCACACAATCACAGATTTTCAAATTAATTGGTCACAGATTTTTTCACGGTCATATATTATATAAATTTTAGATCACAGACAACAAAATGATTGGTCACAGATTATATTTTTAGTCACGAATTACTGAATTTTAAGGTCACATATTATAATTTTAGTCACAAAACCAAAATCACTAGATCCTCCACTGCCACACAGCAAAACCAGACACACATCGCCGCATACATGCACAAAATAACAACGACCACCAATAATCACATCCACCAATAACCACACACAAAATAATCACAGTCACCTCCAACCCCATCTCGCCAGCACACCCACCGCCGCACGCAACACGCAACAACCTCACGGCATATCCACAACTGCATCCTCCCAACACCCAAACCACAACCTCACGGCAAATCCAACACCGCAACCATCGTCAACCGCACGCACAGCAAAACCCCGACACCCACCGACGCACGCACGCACAAAATAACCACGACCACCACCGCCGCACACGCACGCGCACACATACACCATCGTATCACCATCGCACCAGAACTACTGGTCTACACGGAGACCACAGTCCCCATCCACCAAACAAAAAAATGGGGAAGAGGAGGGGAGGTGCGAGAGATAGGGTTCACCATCGGCTGCAGCGGCGTCAAGTGAATCACGCTTCTTCTAAATCTCGCTTCTTTTAGATTGAGGGCGGAGATGGGCTGGGCAACGGTGGAGAGCTATCGGAGATGTCATGAATGCAGTCGGCGACGTTGTGGAGAGAGAAGAGAGGGTGAGAGAAAGTAGTGAGAGAAAATATGGATTGAAAATGAATTAAGGTTTGAAGTATTAGTATTATAATATTATTGAAATATTTAATTCGTACCTGATTTTTGATTAGATAAACCTTAGACCCGAATTTTGAATTAGGAAGTTTAAACCACTGATTTTTTATAATTTCCTCTTTATATAATTGGGCTTGTTCTCCAATCTTGTTTTTAACAAAAGTTCCGAAAAATGGTAAAACTTAACCCAACTTAAAAGCACTGAGCTTTTCTAGTCTGATATGTGTCCAGTCAGGTGGCCATACCAAAAACCTATGCCAATAGATCGAGTTAGTGCTTTCGGCGTCAGACTCTATAGTACTCAACGGTATTAAAAAGCTAAAAAAGGGTTAAATTTATACATTTTATTATTCTGAAAGTCCCCCACAATACACTGCACTTGCTTATTGGAAAGCATTATCACTTATATGCTCTTTGACAATTAATTCTATTATGTGATGATAATATTGCATTTACTTACAGGACTGCCACAGACTTCTTCCAACTAATAAGGCCATAAGGGCCATAAAGTTGGAAGGTAAACTAGTGAAGGGATCAACTAAAGACACTGCTAAAACACAGAACTAGAATCCTATATTCCTAAACTAAAAGAACTCAAAGTCCAGATATCTACCCCCTGACTTCATGTCTGTTCCTACTACCCTTTTGCTGCTACTGCCAACTCCAACAGGGTCAACTTGTCCAAACTTCATGGGAAGCTCAGCCTCAATTGGTCTAGGCACCTCTGGTGGTGTACTGCATCGTATAAGAGCCCAATTAACACCTTCAAAGAAAGGGTGCTGCTTGATCTCTGTTGCTCCTCTCTTCACCCCAAACCGATGTTGCGGCTCCTTAACAAGCAATCCACGGATAAGATCTCGACTGGCATAACTGGTTGAAGGCGAATCCGGAAACTTGAGCTGTTGTCCTATTACGTTGAAAAGAGTTGCGCGATTCCCCGAGCCCTTGAAAGGGGTTTTACCATACAGTAATTCGTGTAGGAAAATACCAAATGTCCACCAATCAACTGCACTGCCATGGCCTTCACCCTTGATAATCTCAGGGGCTAAGTATTCGTGGGTCCCAACAAATGACATGGACCGTGCTGCAGTGGGTTCTGCAACTAGCTCGGGCAGCGCACTGGATGGCAACCCAAGCTCTGCTCGGGGCTTTCTGGATTTTTTCTTGGTCTTCTGTGGAAAGATTCGGGGAAGGAAGCATGCAGGCTGAACGCATGATGACATGGGCTCGATACATGCTGGCTGTACACAGAATGCAGCTCCTCGTTTATTAGGAGCTGAATCAAGTGTAGAAGTTCTTATGAGGGTCGGCGAAACTGCACACCTCAGGGAAAGATCAAAGTCAGAAAGCATAATGTGACCATCGTCCCGGACCAGAACATTTTCTGGTTTCAGGTCCCTGTACACAACTCCCAGCATGTGAAGATACTCGAGTGCCAACAGAACCTCAGCTGCATAAAACCTGTATCCATGAAACAAGTATTTCGTTAACGTTTCGTGCACCCCAGTAACAAGGTATGACAAGCATATGAATATGTAAATCATCCAGCCGATCAATCTCCACCAAAACGCACCAGGGAGACCCATAAAATGAAGAAAGCAGCAATAGAATTGAATGCCAGTGACTGCGTGAATATGCCAAGACAGAGTCACGTGTCTAACTAGCTTCAAATCTTTATTCCCTTTGACAATATAACATCAAACATTAAGATAATCAAAATACATAAATGGGAACAGTAGATACCTATTATAAGAAGTGTATACTTTAGCAAAGAATCAATCTATTGGCCACATACACCCAAGAAATTTAGTACATGATGAATTAACGATAGTTATATAAGATAGGTGATGTAAAAGTTGCCTGTCATTTTTCATCCCTATAGGTTATGTAAAAATTATTTGTAAAACAAATCAATTCATATGCGGTAGCACATCTGAAAGCATCAAAATAATCACAGCCATATTGCAGTTAAAATGGTAAAACAAGATTGCAAGAGATGTGCTAGCAATCATGGATTAATCCCAGGAAAAGACGAAAAGTAGAACTTGTGTTCGTAAATAAAAACTAATACATTCTCTAGGTATCAAACAGAATGACGAATGAAAGTGCATACCGTGCAGCATACTCTGAAAAATGTTTCCCTGATTGTCGCTGCCTCAGGGTATGCAGATCGCCTCCTGGGCAATATTCCATGACCAAGCACGAAAACCTGTCTGTCTCAAAATGAGTGTACAAAGTCGGTAGGAATGGATGGTCCAGCAGCTGCAGGATTTCTCTTTCTGTTTGAGCCCTAGACAACTTATTCCGGCTAGCAAGGGATGCCTTATCCATCACCTTCATAGCAAAGAAACGCCGGGTCCCACTCAGCTCAGACAGATACACACTTCCAATGTCTCCACAGCCAAGTCTTTTAAGTAACCTGAAATGGCTCATGCCTAATATACCATCACGTGATCGAATAGCGAGTATAGCCTTCCATCTGGGATCATTTCCTTTGTGAGGCTTATTTCCACTGCCAGTGATGTTACTCCAGTTACTATCATTACTAAGACCACTGCTATAACTTGCTCGACTAATGCTAGTTTTAGTACTCTCTAGAGAATCCCCTCGAAAGCTCCCTTTTGTACTCGCATAGTTTCTATCCACGCATAGCATTCCATCATCACTCATTATCCCATCACTCCTGTATGTGCTCGTGTAGCTATTAACAATGCTCATAGCTGTAACAACCCCGGCGCTATCAATGCTACTGTGTGGACTAACATTGCCGCTTGGAGGTAATGAAGCATCCCATATACATTCTTTTTCCTCAGAATCTGCAAAAAGACTTGCATCTGTATTTTCTGATGGACGGGGAACCAAAAATGGAGAGGATATAGGCCCTAAATCATTAGACTCTTCAACTAAGCTCTGGGCAGGTGAAAGTAATGATGGACTTGGTTTGATACTTGGAACTTGGATTGAAAGATCTTCCATGAAAGGACCCTTCATAGACAGGCTCGTAACCAAACATTTTACGTCACCATTGCTCGGTCCAATTGGTACATAGACCGGTCTCATCAGGTCCATATCAACAGGTTCAGGGGGATGACTCACCCCATGGAATGAAGTAGAACCAATTTCTTCAAATGAATCTCCACTGAGTTCAAACGAAGCAATATCAGGCATGATTTTGTCTTCATCCTGCAAAGAGCCTTTTCCTTTCCATGCTCGTGCAGGGGCGAAAGAATCCCGTAATGTTGGTGGGATCTTAATCTCCTTTTTTAACAAAGAGGTCGGAGTACTTGTCGCCTTAGCTTCAGAGGGTAACTGGCTGGGAAGTGGTTTCGATTCGGGAACCCTTTCCATTTCCTACCACTGTATATCATCACAAGTATTTCTCTTTCTTAGACAGCACTGCCAAGGAAAATGAAATTATCAGCTTTCAATCACTTCTCAATCACCTAAATTCATCAAATCTACCGCTAACTAGATCGCATGACAACACAGTGACAAATTCCAGAAAATTAAACCCCAATAGGATAAATTGCTGGGAACTGCAGATACTTCAGTAGCAATCAATGGAACTGACAGCCACTTCCTCCAAAGGTTACTTTGCAACCAAAGAAGGGAAAAAAAAAAAAAAAAACTTTGAACAGCTAACACAAGTCAAGTATAATCGCGGACAATTTGTTAGTTCAAGGTCTCACATGCTAAGCAAGCAAATTGAAAAAATAAATAAAATCAAAGAAAATACAAATACGCTGAAAGCTCCTCACGTATTAGCATTGCCGAATGCCAGTTCAAGAATTGCTTGGATGAGATTCTAAATGCATGTTTACAGATGTCACATTTAGAAAGGAAATCAATTCACCCAATTACATTTCCAGAACTTTTCTCATGTTCATCTAGGTGTTAATGTAACATTTACCACAAAAGTCACCGAGTAGAACATTACAGAAAAACCACGAGATCAAGTGATAGATCATAAATGTAGCCTCAAACTCCTCAATTCTTAATCCGAAAAAAGAAAAAAATTAAGTGCCCATGGTATTTAATAAGCAAAATGCAGCTCTTAGTTACTACAGATTTAGAAGTCGGCGGCGAGCATGAATATCTGTAGTAATACATTCATGTACCTATTCTTCCATAGAATAGACAAAGTTATTCGATCAACTTTTGCCTAATATCACGCAAATATCAAACTCAAAGAAAAACCGGAAATAATAAATCAAAAAGGTCATTACACATTTCCATTTAAATTTACCCAAAAAACTAGAGTATGTGGACGATCGATTCGGATCCACTTCAATGTATCTATATCACCCCTGAAATATTCTTGTGTAGCTCCAATATCATGGATTAATGGAGAGAAAAATGGCTAGATAAAGAAAAAAAGAGTTGGAAATGACGTGACAGGTCGATGTCCTTTTTGAATATTGAGAATTTGTCTGTTCGAAGATTGCAGCTAAAATGGATGATTATTTAGGGCAGTTGACAGTATGTATAGTAGAATTATTCTATGTGATGTGATTGTTATGGGATAAAATAGCAGAACAAAGATGAAAATATAAACCAATTTATAAAAGTTTTGGCTACTTTTCTTAATAAAGTTGACATTTTAAGATGGAACTCCAAATTCTAACATGGTATCAAAGCTCATTAAATTCTAACGAGCAATTCGATCCGATTAAAATTCAAAAAAATTGAGTACGCGGATTTCAAGATTGATCTACTCAAACGAGTCACTATCTTGTCGGGGCATGTTAAGAGATAAAATCTCACATCGAATAAAGATAAAAACATAGACCAATTTATAAGAGTTTAGAATACGACTCTTAATAAGGTTGGCTTTTTAAGATAGAATTCCAAATCATAACGTTGATTGCTAGTGAGTACGGAGGAACGATTGCTTTTACTTTTTTGCAATTTCTATTCTTTCGGAGTTCTGAGCCATACTCACTTTAGCCATGCGTTCACTGTGATCACTGCACAAAAAGGAGTCTCTCTTTGCAAGTGAGAGATACAAGACAGTGAGACAGCGCTAGTATTGGCATTATGAAGAAACTATCAAATGAAATTTTACAATTGGCCATTAAAAAAAAAAAAAAAGACCGTTTTTACACTACTCGCTTGTTGTCACACATTCATCTGTCATCTAGAATATCAAATCATTTGACAAAGTGACATTATTCAAAAACTATTGCCACCAACGCAAGAGGACTATCGTGCTTGAATTAGTATTGCTATGATTTTAAGCCCCGTTTGATAGAGATTAAGAGGGTGTTTGGCACTGATTAATTTTTTTTTTTTTTTTAATAATTCTTTCTTAACTATAACCACACATTCTCCAAATAAAATAATATTACACACGAATCTAAAATTTTTCATTATTTTTTAATCACACATTCTTCCATCAATCACTATTCCAAAATTTATGATTTCCCAAAAATGGGTGCCAAACATGTCCTAAAATTAGATTTTTAGTACATTTTGATAAAAGTGAATGAAATATGTGATTGAAAAGTTGTGAATTTCATAAAATATGTGATTAAAATAGTTATTGAGTTTGACTTTAATCTGAATTTTAATCTCTATCAAGCATGAACTGAGATAATTAGCTTTAATTGACTTAGAAAACCAAATGAACTAAGTTTGAAACTCCTAACATAAATAGAGGCTTGAGCCACTCCTAGGAGGCTCGAGACAACTAGACCCACCCAGATTGCTACAAATTGAATACCAGAAGCTCAAGGCTATGGCATAATTTGAGGCCCTACACCTTGATGCATGGACCGAAGCTGGTTGCCTAAGCACTTAGTAAAGCCCAACGTGGCATGAAGACAAAGCTTGCTATATCACAAATACTTGGCGATGAGTCAAAGATATTCTGTCGCTAAGTATTTAGTGGCATTCTCAAATAAGACATGTTTTAGCTATGAAGTCCTAGTGTCACTCATCGTATTATCTCAATAGAGAATGATGAATGAATGATTGGACAAGATAAGATATGAGAAGGCAATCCAACACTCCTGAGTCCTGACAATTGAATTTACATTTTAGGGGGGATTTCAGGAGGTGTCAATAGAAGTGACATTAATCAATAACTTACTTCGGGATAGTGATGCAATAGGTCCATCCATTTGTTGTGTGGAAGGGAAAAGGCCCACCAAAGAGGTAGAAAATGCACTTCAAACTCTATAGACACCCTCACAATCAACAAAGCTAGTGTATGTAAAATCTATTAATCTCAACTAAAACTCCGTTAACTTATCTCCCAACATCCATTTTTTTTTTTTTTTAATGATTTAGCTTTCGGAATGCAGACAATCGTTGCACTTCCTATCGGAGCAGTGTTTCTACATTCTATTGTCGTCTAAGTGAGCATGTACTATACATGTAGATTACGAGATTACCATGTTCTATTGACTTTAAAGTTTATTAAATTCACACTTTTTTTCAATAATTTTGCTATTGAAAATTCAAATAAATTGGATGACCTACAATCACATCAAATCATGCTAATTCTCTATGAATATTATGCAAATTAGGTAGGTAATGATGTTCGCCTGAAAGAAGGAAAGAAAGAAAAAAGATACACACGCCATTATTTCTATTTTTCATGAAAGTTAAAGTGATTTTTATTCCAAATAATGCTTCTGGGTGATTCTGTATATAGCCTTGTTTGGTATAGATTATAATTTGATTATAATTTTAAGTCAAAATCAATAATTAATTTTATCGCACGTTTTATGGGATTAAAAAATTTTCAACCATAAATTTTATCAACTTTTATCACTAATTTTTCACCACATTAATGCATCACATACACTTGACATGTGTGTGTCAGATAGGGCGACTGCCACAGTGAACAACTGCAAATTACATTATTCTTAAAAGATTCATACGTACTACACTACTACTCACTTATTCTTATTCAATTCTATATTATTATAAAATATTTATAGGTACTTAAATCATTTTCATATTTTAAAAAATACAAAGGTATATTACCAAATTATTCATAAGTTTTTTTTATTTTTTTATAATTTAAATAATTTATACACACTTTACAAAAATGTTGTGGCATGCGATGGCACCTTACGTTCTTGAACCTATAACTAGCTTTCGGTTAACCTAGCCTCATCTGGGGAGATGAGAGAGAAATGAGGTGGGGGCCGCAGTAATTGGAATGGCCCACATTTTAGACCCACTTCTGTTCCTTTCTTTGGAGTATACGTTTTGTCAATGACTGGCGGGAACGTAAAGTACGTAAGAGCCTCGTGTCCACTAATGGTTTTTTTATGGACAAACCGAACAAAGCAAATAGAATGAGGAAAAAGACGTATGGGCACGCATGTTTTATTGGTGTCCAAACAGCAGTGATGCTAATAACGTGTTTGAGAATGAGACGGTTTCCCAGATTTTGTAGCCATTTACGGACAATCTTTTGCCTGGAACCTCCAACCAACACTGTCAAGTGCAAGTCAATTTCACCCCCACCCCACCTCAACGCACCCAACGAAAAAGAGAGAAAAAAAAAAAGAATTAATTTTTTTACATTCCAGAAGTGAGACAAATAATCTGTTTTAGCATTTTTCTATAATGCAGTTCAATGATATTCAATCATCTTTACCAAGCATACTATTAGTGAGTGCTTGATATACACGATTTGGTAGTATTAGCTAGCATTAAGAAAATAAAAAAAATATATGTTTTGATTATTTATAGTCTAAGTTTTATTTAGGGTCTGTTTGGACCGTATTAAAATCTGATTTTAATCTAAGTCAAAGTCAAACAATCAATATCAACCACATCTTTTATGGGTCCCACATCTTTTCAACCACACATTTCAAAAAAATCTATTACAATCCACTTAAAAGGGAGTGTTTGACACCCATTTTAATGGGTTGAAAAATTTTGGAATAGTGACTGATGGGAGAATGTGTGGTGGAAAAGTGATGAAAAGTTTTAGATTTGTGTGTAATATTATTTTATTTGGAGATTGTGTGGTTGAAATGAAAAAAAAAAAGAATGAGATTGAGAAAGAGAATGGGTGCCAAACAGGGGCTAAATATATATGTTAAGAGATAAATCTCACATCTGATAAATATAAGAATATTAATAAAAGTATAAAAATTTAGATTACTCTTCTTGATAATGTTAATCTTTTAAGATAGAATTCGAGATCTTAATATACTATTAATGCCCATTAAATTAAAAATAAGTACACGAATTTCAAGATAAATGTTTTTAAACGAATCACTATCTTGCAAGTACATGTTAAATAATAAATCTTGCATGGGACCCCGTTTGGTACCCATTTTTTTCTCATTCTCATTCTTTTTCTCTTTCTTCATTTCAACCACACATTCTATCAATAAAATAATATTACACATAAACCTAAAAATTCTCCTTACTTTTTAACCACACATTCTTCCATCAATCACTATTCAAAAACACATTTTTTCACAAAAATGGGTGTCAAACACCCCAAGAATATCAATCTCTATATAAAAATTTAGACTACTTGTCTTGACGATATTGACTTTTTAAAATAAAGTGTAGATAATTTTATTACCAAGAACAATGAAAATAAAATAAAATAAAATAAAATAATAATAATAATAATAATAATAATAATAATAATAATAATAATAATAATAATAATAATAATAATAATGGTCTATTTGATTGCAACAATTGAATTTGAGTAGAAAGAAAACGAATTACAGGGAATTGAATTACCTAGAACTTGTTTTATGTGTTAGAATTTGGGTGTAACCTGAATTCCTTATTTGAAGTATTAAAGAATTCTAATTGTAGTGAACATCTAGAAGAATTCAAATTTGGAATGTTACTGGAGTCTTATATCAAGTTGAAGTTTTATTTTGGAAATCCATTAGGAGTTGGAAATTGATATTAGACTTGAAGAAGAGTTCGGAATGGAGAAAAACACTTTGGAATCACGTTTTGGAATATTAACCTGAAACCTAGCACCTGAGCGCTGCTACGGTACCTGATCCCAGTTTTTCCCCCCTACTTCGTTTTGTATTCGATTTTTTGGCATCCTACTTCATCAACAACTCTACCAAGAGAATTTGGACGTTCCCTACATGTTCTCTATAAATACTAGGCTCTTCTATACAATTTATAAGACGTGAGATATATGATTTCTAGTTTTTAGGATCATTGTAATTTTCTATATTCTCCATTATTTTTGGTGCAATAAAATCTCTTAATTCCTCTGTCATATTCTTGTCTTCTTTTACTTGATCATATATTTCATTATTATTTGTCATATAACTTCAACATCTCAATCCGGTGATTGATGTCACAACAAGTGGTATCAATCCTAACATATTGGGAATTGTTAATTAATTGTATTTGATTGATATAATTTTCCATCTGAAAAAATTGAAATTTTCCATCTTTCGGTGCTTAATTGACTTTTTTTCCCATGAAATTTGTATTTTTTTTAGTGGATTTATTTAGGCATGTGGTAGAAATTAAAATTAAGATTCTAATCTAAATCAATACCGATAACTAATTTTAAACACATTTTTTATGAGACTCACAAATTTTCAACCATATATTTCATCAATTTTGATCTAAATATATTAAAAAATTATACATAAATTCATAACTTTTTCTACTTTTTTATTACAATCTTAAAAAAGAAAATCAATTCTCTCAAAAAACATCTAAAAATTACCAACAAGAAAAGGCAAAATTAAAAAGAAAATAAAAAACAATCATGCCCACCATTCCTCTTACTAGAACACCACCACCGCAAACTCCACTATGCTTCAGCCTCTCCCCGTCACCTCCTCCCTACCAAATTTCCAATTCTCACACTTTAATAATTTTCTCCCACTCTGCACATTAACCATAATACGCATTTGGAACTGTGCCGAGATATTAACCAAACCCACCACTCGAATCAGAGTCGGATCTACACCACAAAGAACCGTAAGTTCATTGGTTCAATTCTTCATTTCAATCAATCTACCATCGCTCTATGAGTAAATGTTTTTTTTTTCATGGAACTAATTTGGGAGAAAATGCAAAAACAATGTTTTTCTACCTTGCCAAGAAAATAAAAAACAACCTCATCAATGTGAATTTCAATTCCTCATTTTTGTGGAATTGATGGTCACGTGAGCCTAAGGTTGAAAAACAATTGCCAAAAAATCTTGGCCTATTAAACAGGCTAAAAAGTAGAACATGGTTGAATGATTTCCATCTTCCTTGGAAAATTATGCCTTCAAACATGGCCTAAGAGGATTTGTGTAGCAAACACAATGGAGAAATGACACGTAGATTATGTGATTAGTGAACTTTGAAGTTTTAATGGTTGGTGGTCACATGAATTAAGCTCCTGTTTTACTATCATTATTTCAAAACACTTTAATTCTCATACTTATTTTTAATTACATATTTATATAATAAAATATTTTACACGTAAATTCAATTTTTTTTTCTTTTTAATTGCATATTCTCCAGAAAAAATCAATATTCAAAACCTAATCTCTCGACCAAGGGCTAAATAAGTGGGTCTACAATCCCATAAAAAGTTAAATACTTGGTGACTGAGAGCTTGTTTGGTAAAGTTGCTTTTGTTAAAAATGATCAAATTTCAATTCTAATACGCATTTCATTTCAGCTACATTTTTATTTAATTTCAATTGTATATTTTATGAAATTCATCAAATTTTATCAACATTATTTACTCAAAATTTACGTCAAAGATGCACTAAAATATTAGCTATGTATAATAACCAAGAACAATGAAAATATGAAAACCAAAAGGAATTGTGTAGCAAACACAATGGAGAAATGACACGTAGATTATGTGATTAGAGAACTTTTAAGTTTGAGTAATACTATTTACAATCATTCACTATCGTAATCGTCTTACGTATACATGTGACATATAGTAATTTGATGCATTAATGTCGTAGTTTTTGTTACCTATGCATCAAATCATTAACCACCACATGCAACATAGAGCAACTACGGTCTACGGTGGTGAGCGACTGTAAATAGTATTACTCTTTAAGTTTTAACGGTTGATGGTCACTTGAATTCAACTCATGTTTGACAACCATCATTTCAAAACTCTTTAAATTTTATTCTTATTTTTAATTATGCATTTATATAATAAAATATTTTGTGTGTAAACTAAAAAAAAAAAATCTACTTTGCAACCATGCATTCTTTAAAAAAAATCACTATTCAAAACTTCATTTTCTCAAAATAATGGCCATTAAACAGAGGCTAAATAAGTGGGTGTACAATTAAGAACTTGCTTCGTAAAGTTACTTTCGTTAAAATGATCAAATTTCAATTCTAAAATGCATTTCATTTCAACCACATTTTTTATTTTACTTTAATCAAATATTTTGTGGGATTCATCAATTTTTATCAACATTATGTACTCAAAATTTACGTAGAAGATGCACTAAAATATTAGCTATGATTATTACCAATCAAAACTATGTCACTCACACTCACATTTCCAATATATTAAAATTATAGTGAACTGTTTAAATCCTCCTTGCTTTTTGAAAAAAGGCAAACCATAAGTTTGAAAGTTTTGAGAATATGAGTGTGTTTGGTAGGGATTTTTTGGGGAAGAATTGATTTTTGAATAGTGATATGATGAGAAATGTGTTGTTGAAAAAGAAGAAAAAAATATTGATGTGATGGAAAATATTATTTAATTGAAGAATGTGTGGTTGAAAATGAGAATTGATTTACTGTAGAAAATGAGAATCTGTACCAAACAGGCCCTATGAATTAAGGAAAAGGAACGTGGGTTCCTTTTTTGATTCCTTTCTCACTTGGTCTTGTTCCCCCTTGATGCCTTTTTGTGGGTATTCTAATCTAATTATGACCTACAAATCATGCACTAAAAGAGGAGAATAGATTAATCATTTATCCAAGACCATTTTTTTTTAATTTACTAATCACTCTTTCGTGATCAAGGTTAAAGCTTCTAGAAACGCATTTTTTTTAAAAGAACGGCGAGTAATGCTATTTAACACTAGTGACACTAAGTGTTATTAAATGAAATATATAATTAAATGAATTACATAATTTAACCTTTAATTGAACGTATCACAAACGTCACATAGATTGATGTTTTAGCATCATTAGTGCTAGATAACATTTTTGATGAATAAGAGTACATTTGGCATTATTTTTGCTTTTCATTTTGCTCCTTGTAAAATAGGTCAATTTTCACTTGTCAGACAAAGCAATTCAAGGAAATCGTCCGAAGAGATTCAAAAGAAATTTCTTAACCTCAGAAATAATTTTTGACTTGTCAAATGAATCGTAAATTCAATTATAAGGTTAATATTTATAAGGGATAATTGCAGCAGCGGTACCAAACCTTTCATTTAGTAGCGAACTTCATCCAAACCTTTTATTTTTGCCACCAACGATACCAAATCTTTCATTTTTGTCACCAACGGTACCAAACTTTTCAAAATGTCCACAGTTGAAGTCCAAATGAATAATTTATGTTAGTTTAACCGTTAGTTGATCAAATAATTGATTTTGACAATAATGTTGACTGATTTTAAAATGTTAAAATAGTAATTTTACATTTTTTTAATAATAAAATAATCAAAATCAAATAATTAAAATTAAAAACCTATCCCACCTTCTTTTTCACCCCAACCCCAACCCCAACCCCAAATTTGCAAATCTAGGTTTGGAACTTCGAGAAAGTTTCAACAAGCTCGGGAATGGAGTCCCCAAAACCAAATGTGCGCTCTGCTGCAATGGTAGTGACTCTAAGAAACTCTATCTGTGCATTTAGCCCAAAACTTCATCTTAATTAACCATGGAATCAGAAACTCAAAACTTCATCTGAACAGTTCACCTTCTTCCCACGCCCTACACTTACCCCCCCCCCCCACCTTCCCTCACCCAATCCCAACCAAACGAACCAAAATCCACCCACCTCTACCCTGCCGATGATCGCAGCCCACCCACCCGCAGGTTGCAACGACCGCCACAAGCCCACTCCCCTAGCAGCAAAAAATGGACATTACTAGAAACTTGTTTAGACGTCGTACAAAAAAAAATCCCTAAACCCTTTTCAATCTCTCATCTCTTCTTCTCCTCTTTGGTCAAGATGTCTCTTCAGCGGACCATTTCAGCAGGAAATCCATATTATTATCGAGGAGCTTCATTTCTGATCGGTTGTTAAGGTCCAAATCTCTAATTGGACCTACGTAGATCTACATAGTTGGGCAACAGTTTTCTAACGCCATGGATTCAAGGATTCGAAAAGGTTGATTTCCCAAATTTGCAGATTTGGGTGGGGATGGTGTGGGTGGGATGAATGGAGAAGAAGAAGGTGGAATGCGTTTTTAATTTTAATTATTTGATTATGGTTATTTTATTATTAAAAAATATAAAATTACCATTTTAACATTTTAAATCAGCCAATGTTATTGTCAAAGTCAATTATTTGGTCAACTAATGGTCAGACTAACAGAAACCATCCATTTGGACTTTAGTCACGGATATTTTGAAAGGTTTGGTACCGTTGGTAGAAAAAAATGAAAGATTTGATACCGCTGCTGCAATTATCCCTATTTATAATGTTAATTTAGCCATACATTATTTTTAAGATACACATTTTTGAACTCTCTCTAAAAACAAAAACAAGTGTGTATCTTAAAATAAAAAGTTGTTTTTTCGAATTTTATTTTTTTTTAATTTAAATTTGATTACCAGTTGATTTTATTTTTTTTTCGACAAGATGGAGCAATTGTAAAGAACTTTCCATATTTGAAATCAGTACTGGACCTGGTCCAAGTCTTCTGGATGGGCCATGATTCAAGACAACGAGGCCTTCACCTGGCTAACCGAACATACAAAGATTTCTGATCCACAAATGCAGGCCCACTATCCTGTTATGTTTCCTTTCCTTTTTGCTAACATTGGCTCAAGTTTGGCAGAAGTATTTATGTGGGACCTGTTTCGTCATAGCAAAAAGAATTTTAATAAGAGGAAATTACTTAAAACCAGTGATTTAGTTTGAACTTTCTAAAAATCAGGTTTAATCGTTTTTTAATTCAAAATCAGGTTTTAATTTCACAATTAATATTAATAATGATATTTTAAATTAAATTAATCTATATACCACCCACCACACCACACCAAACCAAATTTCACACAATTCCCAAACTCTACTCTCTCTCTCTCTTCCCCTTCTCCTCCCCTCCCTCCTGTCTCCACCCTAAGTCCAAGGCACGTTTTAATAGAGTATTGGTAAAAGGTTCCATTCTCCCCCATTTCGTTCTTTAATATAGCTTTGTTCAGTCAAGGGAACGATAAAAATACAATCGGATGGAGCTGAGCTCTTCATTTGGAAATCATGCTTGAAATTAGATATGCAAGCCTTGTTCTATGAGAATATCATTTGTGGTGGAAGATACTAATTATTGCTTGCATTTTTGCACATTTGAAGCTCATTGTTCTATCGGCGCGTGAGAAGATGACAAGAGTTGGTCAAATTTAGTTCGCAAAAATTTCAATAAAGAGATGACGGCATGGCTGTATTTTTGGGTATTTTATGCATTATTATTGCCCTATGGCTTCGGGAAGATAGACAGACATAGAGGTAGGTGTACAGGGTCTTGTCCTCTTTTCTAGTTTTCCAGCTCAAGTAAGGAGTTTTTCTTTTGGTAGATCGTCATCCATGAACCATTGCTCTTATGTTGGGTTAGTTGTCATTGTTATGGCCAAAGGCTGTGAGAATTTTGCGAATGTTAGTCTTTGTTTTGTAGAATATTTGTCCAAATGTCGTCTTCCGGCCCGTGCAATTTTTGTAAATTTTTTGCCGGCTTGCAGTTGATAGAAGCACAACAAAATTTCCAATTTTTTTTGCTTGAAATTATAAGGTTAGGCTAGTCTCTAAATTTTCCAAATTTTTTGCTCTGTTTATTTGAACTTGGATTTGTTTATTTTCAATTTTATGTTTTTGCATACATCATTTATTAATAGATATTTGCTTTCTTTCCTAGGAATTGAAGTTTGTCTTCCCCAATGCACAACTGGAGGTGCCGACTTTTTGGGTTTTCTTTTTTTGTTTATATTTGTGAGTTTCAAATTGGAGACGGTGTTGGTGGTGTGGCGGCAAGATGGTGTTACTACTAGTTGTCGTGGTGTTTGGGTAGTGGTAATGTTGGTCGTGGTGTTTGACGTGGAGGCGGTGGTAGCGGTCATAGCGACGGTGCAAAAGTAGTGGTGGCAGATCTAGCGATTTTGGTCTTCTGTGACCTTAAAATTCGTCCATCTGTGACTAAAAATATAATATGTGACCAATTTTTTTGTTATCTGTGAACTAAAAATTATATAATCTGTGACCAACTAATTTGGAAATCTGTGACCGTGTGATTTAAAAATTTTGATTTGTGACCAACTAATTTTGAAATTTATGACCAACGAATTAATTCGTGACCTACAAAAATTTTGAACCGTGACCGGATAACTGTCGTTGGAGTGGTCGCCGGAGCAGAGGTGGAGGTGAGCAGGGGTGGGGTGGGTTAATTTTATTATATTACAGTTAAATATTTAATTTAATATAATAATTGTGAAATATAATTAATTAATTCATGAAAAACCTGATTTTTGCAATTCTAAATTTTAGGGCCTGATTTTTTATTTTGGGATAGATAAAACCTGAGTTGTGAATTTTTCCATTTTTAATAATAAAAGATAAGTTGTAATGCGGATATTAAGCTATTGCTTGATCCTCATTGGTTTCAAAATACATTTATTTTTTTATTATTTTCAACTATACATTTTTCAGTAAAATAATATTATATATAAATTCAAAAATTTTTCTTATTTTTTAACTACATATTCTCAATCAATCTATTATTCCAAATGTATTATTAAAAAAAAAAGGTTCAACCAACTTTAAATTCTATCTTCTATATATTAAAATTGGCTATGTAACGGAATTTCTTGTTTTTAATGGAAAAACTAACGGAATTTGTTGTTTTAAAGGATTATGTAACGGAATTTCTTGTTTTAAACAGGTAGCTGCACATTCTTTCAGTGTTTTTATCATAACTTTGTATTCCGATATCCGATTGAGACGATTCAAAATGCGTTGGAAAGCTAACTCATCTGGCTACAACGTTGATTCAGACATCATTCTCCAATTCGATCACATTATATGCCAAAAATATGTCTCAATATGAGACTAAAACATTGGAGCATAATTTTTCGGTTGAAAATTGATTTGTGATCATCTTTTGACTAAATTTGATTCCATTGACGTCTTCCTTTATCCAATTGACTCCGAGCACTCTCAAATCTTCATCGTGACGTTCGGCACAACTTTTAAGTATTTACATTTTAGTCCCCGAACTTTGGATCCCTTACAATTTAGCCATTTATCCAAATTTGTCAACTTTTGCTTATTTTCTTCGATCTCACCAACTTACATCACAACATTAAAATCACACGTCTCATTATTTAACAATTACATAAATATTACATCATTAATTATTTAATTAACCAAAAAAATTACATCTTTATTAATAACAAATTAATTATTAAACAAAATTATTAAATATAAATTAGGCAAACGTGCATTACACGTTACTTGCACCTAGTGTTTAAATAAATGAAAGGTTCAGAATTCATTTAATAGGTGCCACTTAATCGGGTGCTAGACAGTAGAAAACATTATTCATAAAATAAAATCATCTCAATTTTGGTTGTAATTGACCTAGTGCATATGATAAATTAAGTCTCTATTTGGTCTTCATTCTTAAAATTTAGTTTGTTTCACATTCATTTTTAACTACATATTTTATAAAATTTATAATTTTTTTTTATTATTTTGAATCAATTTTTATTAAAAATTTACTAAAAATCTAATTTTTATTAAAATGGCAAAAATACATTTCATATCTAGGTAGACTAATCTTGATTTCCAACAATCTGTTAACAAATTTAGAGGGTGTTTGGTGGGGATTAAAATCAGATTTTTAGTAGATTGTGATATAATTATATTTAGCTTTTTCTCTCTTTATTTTGTATATTCATTTTCAACCATATAAACATGATAAAATATTTTGCGCGTAAGTTTAAATTTTTTTCCTATTTTTTAATAATATATTATCTAAAAAAATCACTATTCAAAATATCATTTTCTTTCAATTTTTCTTTATAATGACCATCAAATATGGGCTTAATTGAATAACAATTCTGAAAAAATGTTTAGATTAATATTATTCTTCCTATTAACTCCCGTCTAACTCCTATTATTTGAAATTTTAACGATTGAAATAACATTTTTTTTAAAAAAATGTATAGTAAAAAAAAAAAAGAAAATATTTTATAATTATGAGTAATATTTTTTTAATGAAGAATGTATGATTGATAAGAAAAGAAAGAGAAATGAATTATAATTGAAGCTAATACTTATCAAGATTTGGGGGTCCATCTTAAAAGGTCAACCTTATTAAGAGGAGTAGCCCAAGATCTTTATTAATTGGTCTGTGTCAACATCTTTATTCGATGTGGGATTATATCCCTTAACACGCCCCCGCAAGATGGTGGCTCATTTGAGCAGACCAATCTTGAAATCCACGTGCTCACTTTTTGGAGTCTTACCGGGATCGAATCGCTCGTTGGAGCATAATGGGCTCTGATACCATATCAAGATTTGGGGGTCCATCTTAAAAGGTCAACCTTATTAAGAGGAGTAGCCCAAGATCTTTATTAATTGGTCTGTGTCAACATCTTTATTCGATGTGGGATTATATCCCTTAACAATACTTGTATCTCAATTCTTCTATGCTTGTTAAATTGTCACGATAGGTGGTTGGATGGAGGACCCACCCAAGTTTAATATTGGTTTTATAAATTTAAAATAAAAAAACTTTAATTCAAAAATCATAAATTAATTAGAATTTTGTTGGCTTTGGCTCAGTTGAAACGCATGAGCATCAATTAATGTTGCTAATAATGCCAATTACTGCCTAATAAAACAGGAAGAACTTGTTTATTTAGATAAAAAATTAAAATTTTAGTACAATTTAATAAAAAATGATGAAAAGTATTTTAAAAATATATAATTAAAATTAATTATTAATTATAATTTTGATTTTAATTAAATCAATGGCAAAAAGAAAACTTCAACACTCTCACCGGCAAAACGCCGATCAGACCAACCGACACTCACCCACCCCGCTTCTCAGCTGCTTGAACTCACCGTGACCGTACCATTATATACATAAAGATATACGTATATACTATGGCAGCAGTGGCCTCCGAGAAGATCATGGACCCTACAGCCTCACCTCCAATTTCACAATCAATGGACATTAATTCTTCTGCACGCTTCTCCGCCGCTTCCGCCGATACTCACTCGCCGTCGAACGCCGATGCACCTGATCTCCACTCCACTTCACCCCCTAGCCCTTCCAGAGAATTCGATAGTCAGGTCTTTTCTCGCCCTCCTTTAGTTTTTTAGTTATAATTTCTATAGTTTGGTGGTGTCATTTTTCCTTTTTTCCAGGGAAAGAAACGTTTCGTTCTTAGTTCATTTTTTATTGTTTTTTTTTTTTTTTGGTATTTTTCAAGAAACAATCGGACGATATTGAATTTGAATTTTTTAGGATCTCATATACATTTGAATCTTGTTTTGCTTCTTTTCCAATTCTTGTGTCATGAAAATGATTTCTGTTTGCTGACTAATTAGGAGAAACGAGGTGTTTGAGATCAAGTAAACCGCGTCAGTATGACATTTTACAGTTGCTAATTTTATTGAATGATAATTAAAAAAGATGGATGTGTTGCTATCTTGAGAAAGGTTATAACTGGAAATCTTATCAACCCACAAAATAAAGTCAGAAAAAATTATCTCCTACTCAATTTCCTGGCAAAAGAAACCATGCACCATATAATTTGGATGCATTTGCTGATGGGAAGCGCTATGTTTTTGTTACAGAGTCAACCATCGAAGAGCGAAGAGTATCGGCAGCTATTTCATCTCCCACCTGATGAAGTAAGTAATATTAACTATCCAACCTTTTTGGTTGGCTTATTTTGTAGAGTATATATTCTAGTAATTTCTTTTTCTACGTAGTTGTGCTTGTGCATTGATAATGAGGTTCAATGGGCTATAAAGGATTTTCAGTGTTACCATTGAACTCCCATTGTGGAGTCATAGTTGCAAATCATCTTGAGGAGTTAGCAAACTGTTTCAATATGATCCCAGATTTTTTCTCCTTGTGCCGATAAGATGGATATACATTTTTAAAAATTGACTGATTGAAAAATCTTATATATTGTTGGGATAACTTTCTGAGATCAATATAAACCATGGTGAATTCAACTTGTTAAATGAAGTATATACTATATAGGCTTCCTTTTTATGCCTTCTTACGTTCTTAGAAGTACATATAACATATTGTGTGTATCTTCGTTTTGGTTTTTGACCGACCTGTATAATGTTTTCGTATAAACTTGTGAAGTTCCATAGGTAGAGTAGCCATTCCTTATTTTTAGTGTTCAAAACCTGAGTGATGTGTAGCTAATTTGTTGACCATAGTGTACAAATTCTGATTTTGGGAATTCTAACACAGTAAGATTTGGGGATATTTCGGCCAGCTTAGTGCCTCCAGCTGAGGAGTGCTGTGACTTCAATTTCTGGTTGGTGAATGGCTTTGTATATATTATTAGAAAAGTAACACTCCTATGAAATTCTGGTCATCTGTGCAGTTTAAGTAGTACAAAAGGAATAATAAAAGAAGAAAGTGCACAAGTTCATGGTCTTGAAAAGTCATTTCTGATGTTCAAGAGTTTCTGACTAACGATGTTAAATTCTACTGAAAGTCAGTTGGAAGAAGTTAAAAACACCAATATGTTATATTAATGAGTAATTGAGAGTGCAGTGATGGAAAGTGTAAGCCAGGCATATGCACACCTGGTTTTGCTTGCTCCAAGTTTCACGTCATTCTCTTTGCCCTTTTTTCAAGCTTCTGAATTTAAATGAACATAGGATTCCCTGTACTTGGATAATCCAATCTTTTTGAACTATATTCAAAAAGGCATGGTGATCCACCCACTTGCTATAAAATTTGAAGGGCTTTGGGGCTTGCTTCACACCACTACCAATCAGCCAGATCAGAGGTACAATAAAATGCTCATGAAGAAGAGACAAGAAGGACATCTACAAGAGTTTCTCATGCGGAGAGACCAGGGGATAACTTAAGTGTTCTTATATCAAGGGTTCCATTAAAGGTCATAAATTGTTACACTGTGCATATTATTTGGCATGTGATGGGTGTACTCTCTCCAGTTCTAATGAGACTGCCTGGAAGAATCCGACTGCTATGGTAAATATTTAAGTAATTGTGGATTGAGATCAGATTGCATTTGCAAGAGTTGGGTTGTATAGAGCATCAACTTGAATGTGGAGAGAGTTTTAATATGTGAAGACGTTTGAAAGCTACTAATTCAGTGACTTCACCTGTTGCTTATATGTGGCATCGTTCTTCATTTAGATTTCTGGGTAAATTACATGAATTGTTTCTTGGAGTTTGTTTATGATTATGTTTCTAGATCACGTCAATGGAAACTTTTGGGCTGGTTTTGATTAAATGAAATATTGATAGTTTTGATGATACTACTTGAGAAATCAGTTTGGTGGGAGATATATTTGAAAACCTAAAGAAGTGATATAGGGTTATAGCTTTGAAGGTTATGATCTATGAATGATACAATACGATCAAAAAGAATTTACATGAAATCTATTTATTTGCTACATCCATAGGGTGGACATAGCATAAGTGAGGACGTTAAGATGGGTTTTGTTTCCATACAATGATAATTATTTTCCCACATGATTAAGACTTGTGCCTTGAGGCACGCCTCCCGATAGGCCTTCATTAAGAGCCTCAAAGCTTATACTTTTAACGCTTTTCTCGAGGCTTACGCCTTTCCTTATTCTGGTGCATACTTAATGGCAAAAGTCTTGGGCAACTAACTTGTGTGCTCTGTCGTCTTTCTCTTTTTAGGTTTTTCTGTTATTGATCTTGGCTTTTTGGACTGGTTTTTTCCATACCCTAAAATGTTTTAAGGTTGTTTGGGGTATTTTAAACACAATCTTAAAGGCTAGAAAAAGGAAATGGAAGAGAAGAGAACAAGTGAGAATGCATACACTAGCTTACATCTAAAGTATGATAACTGCCTTCGAAATGAAGTTTAAACTTTTCAGACTAACAACCAGCGATACGAGATTCTAGTACGTAATTACATTCTTTTCTGTGTTTTATTTTTTCCTTTTGTAAGTGCGTTTTTGTCCCCAATTTTCTCTAATTTATTTTTTGCTTTGAATTAAAAGCAAATGAGATTCTTTGATAGCTAGTAATTTGTTTTAGGCTTTTAGTACTAGTTGTGTTTGTGGATTAGTGGTCTTATATGTGATCAGTCTTTGTTAATTTATAATTCTCTACTTTGTTGGTGTATTTTAAGTTGAGTTGCTAATTAGACTCTAAGTTTCATCGACATGTTTCATTATGAATTTTTAGATGGTTTATGGTTTATTATGAGTATACTTCTGCATTTTTATTAGTTTTTGATTTTATTATCGGATTATATGGATTTATTCTTTGAAGCATGTTCAGTCCTAAGCCTTGCCGCACGGAGACAGAAAGCCTGGACCTCTGGTTTAGCCTTTACAAAAAGTGACTCCGATGGATAAAATAAGAAATAAGGTTGTATGTAAATGAGTAGAGGTATCAAAGGATAATTAGAGAGAGAGAGAGATGTTGAGAGTGTTATTTGTATTGTCTAGGTCTAAACAAACTCCCTTTAACTAGAGCAATGCAATTTTAGTTGGGTGATGTAGTTAGGAGGGAAACCTTTTTGTGTATCTTCATATGGTTGAAAAATACAAGTACAAGTATATACAGGATGAAAAAGGAAAGGAAAGGGAAATTGCACTATAGTCCCTAATAATTAACAAAAGTTACAAGTTGGTCCCTAACAAAGATTAATATATATTCCAACTCTCCCCCTCAAGTTGGTGCATAGATATCTCGCATGCCCAACTTGGATGTCATTGTATAGAATGGACCACTAGCAACTCCATGTGTCATTATATCAGCCAGTTGTTCCGCCCTCTTGATGTATGGAACCTCTATATTTCTGGAGTCGAGATTATCTTTGATGTAATTCCTATCAAGTTCAACATGTTTTGTTCTATCATGTTGCACGGGGTTGTTTGCAATTTTAATAGCAGCAGTGTTGTCACAGAAAAGTAACATAGGCTTGTCCGGACCAAACCCAAGTTCACTAAGAAGAAGTTTTAACCATGTAAGCTCGGTAGTTGCATGATGTAATGCTCGATATTCTGCCTCGGCACTGGATAGTGAGACCACATTCTGTTTCTTACTCCTCCAAGTCACAAGATTGCCTCCAACAAACGATACATATCCTGATGTAGATTTTCTGTCCAATCTCGATCCAGCAAAATCAGAATCTGTATAGCCCGTAATATCTAAATGCCCCATTTTTGAGTACAGAATGCCCTTGCCTGGAGAGGACTTCAAATATGCCAATATCCGATTAACTGCACTCATATGCTGCTCACTGGGATTATGCATGAATTGACTCACAACGCTAACTGCATATGACAAATCAGGTCTCGTGTGGGTTAGATAAATCAACTTCCCCACCAATCTCTGGTATCTCTCTTTGTTTGTGGGAATTTGATCCGGGTAAATAGATAGACCATGATTTACCTCAATAGGTGTATCAACAGGGACACAAGCCGACATACCAGTTTCTGCTAGAAGATCAAGGACATACTTGCGCTGGGATAGGATAAGTCCTTGCTGAGAACGTGATACCTCAATGCCCAAGAAGTACTTCAAAGTACCCAAGTCCTTCATTTCGAACTCCTTTGTCAAATGGCTTCGAAGTTTCTCAATCTCACTGGGATTACTACCAGTAACAATCATGTCATCCACATACACAACGAGCATAGTAATATCGCGACCTTCTCTCTTATAAAATAGAGTATAATCAGCCAAGGCTTGTTTAAAGCCATACTCTTTCATTGAACAACTCAATCTTCCAAACCACGCCCTTGGTGATTGTTTTAGCCCATAAAGGGCCTTTTTCAATTTACACACATTACCTACTGGAGGAGTGAACCCAGGAGGAGGATCCATATACACTTCCTCTGTCAAATCACCGTGAAGGAATGCATTTTTAACATCAAATTGCCTCAATGGCCAATCAAGATTGACCGCTAGAGATAGGATAACTCTAACGGTATTCATCTTAGCAACTGGAGCAAAGGTTTCCTGGTAGTCAATCCCATAAGTCTGTGTGTACCCTTTGGCGACCAATCTGGCTTTATACCTATCCACAGTTCCATCTGACCTGTATTTCAATGAGTACACCCACTTACATCCCACAGTCTTTTTCCCTGGTGGTAATAAGACCATCTCCCAAGTAGAGTTTCTTTCGAGAGCATTCATTTCTTCTACCATAGCAGATTTCCACTTAGGTTGATCAAGAGCTTCCTGAAAGTGATTAGGGATAGATACAGAAGATAGTTGGAGGGCAAACGCCAAATTAGTCTTAGATAAACGGTGGTACGAAATATAATCAGAAATGGGAAAGATAGCATTGGAAGAAGATTTTGAAAAACCAAACCTATCAGGCTTATTATGGACTCGAAGAGGATATCTCCTATCCTGAGTATCAACCATATCTAAGGCTGCAGGATTAGAATCAGAAACAGAGATAGGAGTAGAAGGGATAAGAGGTACCTCATTTTCAATCTCCGAAGAATCAGATGGCACTGTAGAATCAACCAAAGGGTTATCAGGATCTGAAGTAGCTAATACAGGAGTGCAAGCATTGTCTAAGTTTTTTCTTGTATAACACTTTTGGAACAAGCGAGGTGATCTATCACCCTCAACTCTATCACCCTCAACTCGAGATTCATTTATGGATCTATCACCCTCAACTCTATCACCCTCAACTCGAGATTCATTTTTGGATTCAACTTGGGATTCCCCCTCTTTTCCAGAAATCCACACTTTCCTCTCCTCTAACCACACTCGTTCCTCTTCCTTACTACTAATCTCCCCCTGAAGAGGAACTAACGAAACATCATCAGAAAAAAAGGATTTTGACTCGCAAAATTCTACATCCATAGAAACATAGTATTTTCCCGTAGGGGGATGAAAACATTTGTAGCCCTTCTGGGAGCTAGAGTAGCCAAGGAAGATACATTTCAAGGCACGAGGATCAAATTTATCTCTTAGATGAGAATGCACGTGAACATAACACACACAACCAAAAATCTTGGGACAGAGATTTAAAGCAGATGGAATAGAGTGAAACTTGGACAACATTTTTAAAGGAGTTTGAAAGTCAATAATGCGAGCGGGCATGCGATTTATGAGAAAGACAGCAGTTGTCACCGCCTCAGCCCAAAAACGCTTTGGAACTCGCATAGTGAAACATAAAACCCGAGCTACTTCAAGAATGTGTCGATTTTTTCGCTCTGCGATACCATTTTGTTGAGGTGTGTAAGCACAAGTGGTTTGATGGAGAATGCCGTGAGTCGAGAAGAAGTTTTCAAGGGTTTGGTTTACAAACTCACGACCATTGTCAGAATGAATAACTTTAACCCGTGTATGAAATTGGGTCTCAATCATTTTTAAAAAATTTGGAATAACATGGACAACTTCACCCTTAGATTTTAACAAATATACCCAACAAACTCTGCTACAATCATCAATAAAAGAGACGAAATATTTATGACCTGTAGCAGATGGGATAGAGAAAGGCCCCCAAACATCGGTATGAACACAAGAAAAAGGAACAGAACTTTTATTGAAACTGACTTTGAAAGGTACACGATGATTTTTGGCAAAGATACATTGCTCACATCGCATACTAGAACTAGGAATACTTTTAAATAGCCATGGGAACAAGTGTTCTAAATAAGTGAATGAAGGATGACCCAATCGACAATGCCACAAAAGGATCCTATCTCTTGGAGATGATTTACTAACAACTTGGAGACCATGAATATCCTCAGTTTGCAAACGCCTAGTTTCCTCCAAAACATACAACCCTCCTCTCTCTCTACCAGTGCCAATCGTCATCTTCGTTCGATTGTCCTGAAATACACAATCAGTAGGTGAGAAGATGACAGAGCAATCAAGATGTTTTGTAATCTTACTAATAGATAAGAGATTAGTGGAAAAAGTGGGTGCAAGTAAAACAGATGAGAGAGAGAAAGAGGGTGAAAACGAGACGTTTCCGGCCCCGGTGACTTTAACGGGGGTTCCATTAGCCACTTGAACAGACTGAACGGGCGGAGTTGTCAATGAATCAAATGTGGAGGAATTACAGGTGAAATGATCGGTAGCTCCAGAATCAATAACCCAACAATCAGATGCAGTAGAAGTAGAGTGCAACCCAAAGATACTTTCCCCAGGAAATGAACGAGCAACGTGAGAAGCCATTTGACAAGAATAGCACCAAATGCAAACCACCAACTGGAGAGCACGAGAATCACCAAATGCAAACAATTCAAATCCAATCTTCAACCAATGAAGCCAGAAACAACTTCAAGTGACTAATAAAAAAAAAACAATGTGTTTGGCAACTACAATGTTTGGGGCTCAGTTTAATCATCCAGCAAATGACAAGTTTACTCCAATCCCTTAATCTTAACCTTATAAACCACAATCAAACAAACCCACAACCACAAACACTCCAAAAAACGGTTGCAAGAGAGAGAGGAAGAAAATACTACATAGGAAGCGCGAAGCAAGAGAACTGTAGCGGCCAGCTTTTCCCTGGTAAGGTGATTTTCACACTACTACCAAAAACAGCCACAAAATCGGGCAGCAGAATCCGGCAGCACAGGAACCGCGAGGAAGCAGCGACGGGAGGATCTCTCAGGCGACACCAGCGCCGGAGCAGTGCGCGTCTGGGCAGTCGAAGAACGGCGTCGGAACAGCAAGGGAAGGCGCCGGAACTTTCTGGGCAGGAAAGCTTGGTCGCGAACAGGGAAGAATCGCGGCTGCAGCTAAGTCAGTCGCGAAAAACAGAAAAACAGGGAACCGTCGGCGTCGCTTCGCCTTCGCCGTCGCTTCGTCGTCGCCGGAAGGTAAGTCGGGACTGACCTAGGGTTACGGTTTTTTGCTCTGATACCATGTAGTTAGGAGGGAAACCTTTTTGTGTATCTTCATATGGTTGAAAAATACAAGTACAAGTATATACAGGATGAAAAAGGAAAGGAAAGGGAAATTGCACTATAGTCCCTAATAATTAACAAAAGCTACAAGTTGGTCCCTAACAAAGATTAATATATATTCCAACTGGTGTGATGTGGAACATATCTTAAGCTGTTGCAAATGATTTGGTTTCCTCGAATCTTCCAGAAACTTAACTCTGATTTAGATAATAGTAAAAAAATGGTTGCAATTAGTTGGCCCCAAGATTCTTGTTGCTGTACATGTTATATCTAGCTTCTTTTTATTTACTTATTTATTTTTATTATTTTTTTTTTTCTCCCTGTCTCCTGGTTATGTAAACCTGTTTGCTGTGTTTTATTTTCAGAGTTTGTGACTGGTTTCTGATCATGTGGGTGAGCTCCTGTTTTGTTTCCCGAGGCTACCGATTTTAACAAATAATTCTTGTGTATTGAACTTTAAAGTAGTCTAGGCATTTATCTTTTCCGAACCTCTATCTCTTTCTGAATCATTTAACTATAGATTACTTTGCTCTGCAAAATACTTATTCGCATAAGTTATTTTGTTTTTCCTTGTTATAGGTTCTCGTTCAAGATTTTAACTGTGCATTGCAAGATAGTTTCCTTCTTCAGGTAATATTGATCTTTATTATTAAATATATGTTTGGGCGCCCTTCTTCTAAAATTATAATTAAGAATCCGACCGTTATATAGTTGACGGGCACCACTATGGCAGCCATGTTCGACTGCTTTATCTGCAGTCAATTAAAAAATTTGAGGGAAAGACCATGGTGTCCCTAACTTGTTGCATTCAATATTCTTAAGCAGGACAATTTTGACATTTCAAAATAGAAAAGAATGGCTGCCAGTTTTTTTCCCAAATATTGCGACTGAATCAAGTTCAAGCATACTGTTACAATGTTTATATTTTTGATTAAAATGTGGAATTAATGGCGCCCAAACAGGCGCTAAGTTGGTTTCAGAGTTAGATTTTCTTGGACTTTCATCTTTATGCTTCATGTATTTTTATTTTTCCTTTCATCACGTGTCAACTATTATAGGGTTATGCCTTTTTTTTCTCTCTCTTTTTTCTGTATCATTCACACATTTTAATGTGAGTGGTTGTCTAATAACTTTAGGACTGTTACAGTATTCCTGATGGGAGTGTTATTCTTCATTGCAGGGCCACATGTACCTCTTTGACCATTATATCTGCTTTTATTCCAACTTATTTGGATTTGAGACGAAGGTATGCTTGTGCTTATATCATGTGCCTCTGTCCATTATCTGGTTTTGCCGCACCTCTGTGCATATGAGGCAAGGGTTTTGGTCAATAAGTATTTTCTCTTTTGTATTTTTAAGCTAATCAATTTAGACCAGAGTTTGTTTGGATGGTATCCGTGTTCATGTTCATTCTTATACTGTGTTTGTGGGTGAATGGTTCATATTCAATTGATTGTACAACTATAAACCATGACAGTTAGATGAACTAAATGATTACAAGGTAGATGAATTTGTAGGCAATTTATGTGAAGAAAGCAAAAATGTCTTTGTGAATTTTGTATTTTTGAGGCAATACTGCTCTTTGATCAAGTATTGCATATTTAGTTTGTTAGACAGATTCAGGATTTATTCATCATCAAAGATCATGTGGTATATGAAATGGTGCTTGGCCGCTAATCATATTCCTACAAGATTTCTTCAGTATAGGCTTGGTCAACTGGAAATCAATGCTATACTATTAATTGTTCTCTATTTCATTCTTATCCATGTCATTTATCTTCGGATCATAAGATCTCTCCCTCCATTTCCTTCTGTTCCTAGTATTATAAAAAGACAGGTAGGGGAGTTTTGAACAGCTTTCATGGAAATTCCAGGGCAACAATGTTATGTATAAACATGTTCCTTAGCTGCAGTCAGCCAGTATCTTGAGATAAACTGCTGCACAAATTATGATGTGATTTCCATAGTTGTCTATAATTTTAGTACTTCTCGTTAATATGATTGGTTTCTTCTTACAGCTTCAAGTTTACTGCACTTCTAGCTTGGAGAATCTTTTATTTCTGTTGGTAATTAGATTGCATAAACTTGTAGCTTCGGAACTGAGAATACAAATGTCAGATTATGACATGGATGCATTTGCAACAGTTACACAGTAGGTATAGCGATGTTTGAGTTTGCGTTCGTGTTGATTATAAATTTGATCTTTAGTCTATTAGTTACTGTGAATAGATGAGATTTAGCGATTCTTTGGTTTTTGAGGTCATACACACTCTAAATATTTGGAATTTTAAAATAAAATGACTGACCTTTGAATGTGGATTTGATCCTACTAATACTGTTTGTTGCGTGTTTTGTTTCGTCAATACCATTTTGGTGGTAGGTCCTTAATTCATCAACAATTTTAACATTGACACTTCATATTTTAGAAAATCATCCCATTTCGTGAAGTCACATTTATAAGGAGAGCAAAGGTAGCAGCTATCTTCCCTACTGCGATAGAAATAATAGCTGGAGGGCAGAAGGTATTACCTAGTTTTAATGCTGTATTACGTTGTGTTCTATAAATGTCACATTTTTTTTTTTTACTTGATATAAAATCATCTACTAATTTGTCTTTAAACGGTGTTTCTGTTTTGGCAGTATTTCTTCACCTCTTTTTTATCCCGTGATGAAGCTTTCAAGCTCATTAATGATGGCTGGTTGCAGCATAGCAATGGGTCTAAAGAAATTACAGATCAGCAGGTATTTAGATGTTTAATGGCATATAAATTCATGCTTAATATTTATAATTAACTCAAACCATATTCAGATTTTGAATTTGTTGTTTTATATTTTTCCGATATCTTCCTGGTCGGGCACTGTGTTTCTATGTTATATATGTTGTACATTTTTACGTGATTACCTATCAAAAAAAATATATGTTGTACATTTTTAATTTAATTAGGGAAAAAAATATTGATTAAAAGTTAAAACTCATGGTAGTGCTTTGACATAATGTCCGCCTTTTTATCCTTATAAAGTGCCCTGGGGATAAGAATTGATAATTGTTATCTGATTATCACCATTCCATGTCATTGTGATAAAATGGAATTCTAGTTTTATGGCTGCTGGAAAGTGGGCAAGTGGTTATAAGGTTGGATGAATAGTCTTGTCATGTGAGACAACTTCAAGACTCCTGCGACTTGTTTTGAAATTTGAATGGATGACATACATGAAACTTGAGTTCATATTCCTTTCTATATTCAAGGATACAATTATTGACACCTGATTCCTCAACTCCCTACTACATTCGAGGATTCATTTATTGGCTTGTGAGCAGCTGGAAATCTTTGCTTAGAATTGATATGGAACACTGCAATCTCCTTTGATGTTCAGGGAAATCCAGGCTTAGTTTCTTTCACAGGAAACTAAGGGAAATATGTTACCTGCAAACATTATATCTTGTCGGTTGGTTACAATTTCCACAATAGTATGCAAACTCTCTTTTGAAGTTCATAGATTCTGTAAAACACGCACAATATGTCTTGTACCCAATCAGTTTGAAATTCCTTTTTCTTTATCTTATCCTCCGTAATTAAGTGGAATGCAAAGGGCATTGTATGTCAGTGGATCTTTTTTATGCGCGAAAGATGTGGGTTTTGAAGTTTAAATTATTTATACTTATGTAATCTTTTTTGAGTTTCTATCCACGTCGATTTTTCCTCTTTTGAGATGCATGTGATTATTTAACAGCTTGTAACCTGAATATGGACAGAAATCTTGGTTCCTTACAAAATGGAACTGTCATTTTGTGTTCTCTGCATAGGGTTTTTGGTTATCATTCATTTTTTGGGGCACTTATTTGCCAAGACGCTTAGTGGATTCTATATTATATAATTTCGTGCTGTAAAATTATTTTTGTTGTCACTTTTTCTGTGAGAGGTAATAGACAATCAGCCCTATCACATGGCCTTAGAGACAATATTCTATATTGGATTCTTGCTTTTCTGTCAAATTGTGGATAATTTTCTGATTGGAGTAACTGTAGAAGACCAAGATATGTTAGTAAGAGAGTATATTTTTCTTGTGGCCCTGTATAAATGGTTCGATCATTATCTGATGAGATACATGTATGAAATATCAACCGTATTCTGTTGCTATTTATTGTTCTGCTTTATCTCAGGAGTCGAAGTCTGAGAATAGTAGCCAAGAGAATGGGAGTGCTACAGTTGAACAATCTGAGAGTTCCAGGCAATCCGTGGACAATCTGGATATCGCTGAAAGGTATTTTTCTTGAGATGCAACATGATAAATCCTCGTCTCCAACTGAACGCCACAGTTGACTTTTTCTCATTGTTTAGAACCGGGCTGTCTTTAAATTCCAAAAACTTTCCTAAATCCGCACAATAATATCTTCTTCATAATTAATTGTTCCGTGTCAATATTTTCTCTCAAAATAAGATAGTTAATATGAAGTCTGCTTTAAACATCTTGTAGAAGTAACCCGCAGCATTCAATTCAAAATGTTGAGGTTGATGAAGCATGGTTTTATTTCAATCTGTGAGTACATTTTCCACAAGGGAAGCAGTGGATTATGATTTTATACTAATGCAGATTTTTCCGGTGAATGTTTTAGATGATAATACTTGCAGGAAATTGCTGGCAATTCACTGAATGTAGGGTAATAAGGGTTTGAGACACAGGAGGAAGAAACAAAGCTGAGGCTGTTAAAACTAAGGGCAGATGACTCTGATTTTTATTATACCCTTTTGACTTGCTGAACCTTCTAATCATGTATATGGAAAAACCAAAAAAAGTAGAGGCTAGTCGACACACAAAACTCCATCTGGCAATATATGACTATTGTCCATTACTAAAATGATCAAAGTACCCTCTTCAGAAAGAAATTATAAAAAAATTGTAAAGTACAAGCACAAACGAGTGAACTACATTGCAAAGTATATACTCAATTATTAATGGTTCCTTTCGCTGACTGTAAAAAGACAGCCTTGTTAAATTGCTCTCTATTTGCTACTCTTGTTCTCTTCGAATGAATCAAATTTAATGATGATTTATCCATGTGAATCAGGGATAAGGATGTTCCCATGACAGAAGATTCGAAACTCTCAGTTAATGGTGAACCTGAAACTGTGTCCACACCTTCAGGATTGCAAACTAGTGAGGTAGAGGATGTAGAAGTTGCTCAAAGTATTGAGTGTTCATCATCTGGAAAATCTTCTGTTTGGGAGCAGCAGGATTCTGATGCACCTGGAGGTCAGTCAGATATTCTATGCT
Organism: Fraxinus americana; assembly: GCA_035079005.1. Classification (NCBI taxonomy): domain Eukaryota; kingdom Viridiplantae; phylum Streptophyta; class Magnoliopsida; order Lamiales; family Oleaceae; genus Fraxinus; species Fraxinus americana. The sequence continues at coordinate 27,040,892 of CM068719.1, read as the reverse complement.
CCAAATATGTATAACAATTGAATTACTGTTCCACATTTGCAATTCCTAAAAAGGATTAAATTAAAAAAATAAATTGTGCTCTTTATGATTTCATTTTATTAAAATTACTGTTCTCTGTTTCAGAATGAAGGAAATGTTGACATGGTTCAGCACATTGATAATGTTATTATTGTCTTTAGTAAATAGTGTGAAACTATTTTGTACATAATATCAAGCTGTGATGTCTATAGGTTTTCCTATATGGTCTGTTTCATTACCAAACCCTATAGTTTCTGTATTTGTTTAGTGTCTGCTCCTTTTTTGAGGAATAGAGTGGAATACTTCAACATTCAAATTTTAATGTATGCAGTGAGAATGTGAAGTATTTTATCATTCAACGTGAAATTGATGTAGTAGAATGTCAACAGGAAGCATTGGTATGACAGACTTCATGTAACGACCCGACTTTCTCGAAAGCTCAGATTTTTTTACAAAATCAGGAATTTAATATATATCTCTAACTACAAACATAAAAAAAAAATCGTTTCTTTATTTATTAATAAACAATATAAATGTTTTTTCAAAGTTTAAAACAAATGGAATGATGTTAAATCCAACATTTAATCCATAATAAAAAAAAGAAACATAACAAATAGATTTCTCTTTATTAAATGAAATTTCTGCCATCATCGACCGATTTCCCATCTCCAAACTCACGATCTCAATTTCCTGAAAGGGGGAAAAATTTAAAGGGGTGAGATTTAAGAAAAATCTCAATAAGTGTGTGCGGTGAATAAGTGATTTGCGTTTAAATAAAGGAAAACATGAAATTTTCATAACATACGTATAGGAGACACATGGACTACTCCGAACATAGGTGGTAGTAAATCCAGTGCGTAGCGCTACTAAACTCCGGCCTTCTTATCATAAACATACATGGCCCATAATTGGATTTCCAAAATTTAAATCACAAAATATTGATTCACGTAACCACATGCAACATCACTTACCTCGTAGTTGAAAGAATTTTTGATAAAATGGGTGCGATGATCTGCCTACTAGAAGTCCCCTTGTGAATTGTGTGCACAAAATTGATGTGACTTGTGAATGACAAATATGAATGTGGTGTGTGTGTGTGTGGAGAAGGTGAGGACGTGTTTGTGTGTATTTTCAATTATAATATGGTTAAATTGAAAGGAAAAGTGAAAGATTCCTTATTGACTCATATGGCAATGATTACCTACCAATCTTATACCATGATTCTTGCATATAGCCTTGTACATACACGCATAGAATTTGGACTAGGGGCTAGATTGATGGGAGAAATGATTTTACCATATCTAGTAAATTCCTTAATTATGATTAGTTGCCCCTAATTACGGTAATTGGCAGTCATAACTTTGAAAAGAAAAAAGAAAGTGATCCTGCAAAATTTTAATTATGTCCTTAGCTATGAATAGGCCACAATTTGGTTCCTAAACAATATAAACTAAACAATTGGTCCCTAGATTTTCAATTTCTCACTGTAAGGTCCTAATTCCTCATAATAACGACTATAACGAAATTCCTGGTTATTACAATCCACCCTTCTTAAAATAAATTTTCGTCCTCGAAAATTACCTTAGTCGACGTTATCGAACAGGTGGGGGTACTTAGATCGTATGTCCTTCTCACGTTCCCAAGTTGTCTCTTCTACTGAATGGTGTTGCCATAACACTTTGACCAACGGTATCTCCTTGTTGCAAAGCTTCTGTACTTTGCGAGCTATAATGCAAAGTGGTGTTTCCTCATAGCTCAAGTCCGATTGAATTTTCAAGGGTTGATGTTTCAATACGTGACTCGGATCTGGAATGTACTTCTTGAGTGTCGATACGTGGAAGACGTCATGTACTGCAGAAAGCTCTGGTGGCAAAGCCAATTGATAAGCTACATTCCCAACCCTTTTGAGTATCTCAAAAGGTCCAATATATCTTGGTCGAAGTTTCCCCTTTTTTCCAAATCTTAAGACACCTTTCATTGGTGTGACCTTCAAAAATACCCTATCACCAACAGCAAATTCAAGTTCCTTTCTTCTTCTATCTGCATAGCATTTTTGTCTGTCTTGGGCGGTCTTCATGTTAGCCCGAATCCTTTCTATGGCCTGAACAGTACGTTCCATGATTTCAGGTCCTAAAATTTTACGTTCACCGACTTCATCCCAATGAATGGGCGATCTACACTTCCTTCCGTACAGGGCTTCGTACGGTGCCATGTCGATAGAGGCATGATAACTGTTGTTATAAGCGAACTCGACTAATGGTAAATGCTTCTCCCAATGTCCTCCAAAATCTAGGACGCACATTCGGAGCATATCCTCTATTGTTTGAATCGTTCGCTCGGATTGCCCGTCTGTTTGAGGGTGAAAAGCTGTACTAAATTTTAGCTTAGTTCCCATTGCTCGATGCAAGCTTTTCCAAAAATTTGATGTAAACCTAGGATCTCTATCAGACACAATCGAGACTGGAACACCATGTAATCTCACCACTTCATTAACATATAGTTGCGCAAACTGGTCCATAGAAAATGTCATTCGGACAGGTAAGAAATGAGCTGACTTGGTCAGTCTATCGATGATTACCCAAATAGCTTCATGACCTCTTACTGATTTTGGAAAACCAACGACAAAATCCATCGTTACATGCTCCCATTTCCATTCTGGGATATTTAACGGTTGTAGCAACCCTGATGGTCGTTGATGCTCAGCTTTCACCTGTTGACAAATTAGGCATTTCTCAACGAATTCAACTATGTCCCTCTTCATATTTCTCCACCAAAACACTGCTTTTAAATCACGGTACATCTTTGTACTTCCTGGATGTACTGAGTAAGGGGTCGTGTGGGCTTCTTCCAAAACTTCTTTTCTTAATTCCTCAAAATCTGGTACACACAAACGTCCTTGATAACACAATGTTTTATCTTCAGTTATAGTGAATCCCTTTCGCTTTTCTGTATCAATTTCAGATTTAATAAATTCGAATAATTGATCGCCCTTCTGATGGTCCTTAATTCGATCTCGGAGTGTTGGTCGAACTGTGAGAGCTGCCATATGAGCGACAGTGTCTAACGATGTCGTGAATACTTCGAGATTCAATTTCTCAAATTCTTTCCATAGAGATTTTTGTGCTGTTAACATTGCCAACTTGCCCGTTGTTTTCCTACTCAAAGCGTCTGCCACTACATTCGCCTTGCCTGGATGGTAGTGAATTTCACAATCATAATCCTTTACCAATTCAAGCCACCTCCTCTGTCTCATGTTCAACTCCTTTTGAGTGAAAATGTATTTGAGGCTTTTATGATCAGTATAAATGTCGCATTTACTTCCATATAGGTAGTGCCTCCAAATCTTTAAGGCGTGTACTACCGCTGCGAGTTCTAGGTCATGTGTGGGGTAATTGTGTTCATGAAGCTTCAATTGTCTAGATGCATAGGCTACTACTTTGCCTTGTTGCATCAACACACAACCTATTCCTTGTTTGGATGCATCAGTGTATATTACAAAACCTTCTAATCCTTCCGGTACAGTCAACACTGGTGCACTAACTAATTTTTCCTTCAGTTTCTTGAAACTGTGTTCACATTTCTCCGTCCATTCAAATTTCGCACCTTTTCGAGTCAACTGAGTTAAAGGCCCTGATATCTTAGAGAATCCTTCTATAAATCTCCGGTAGTATCCTGCTAGACCCAAAAAGCTGCGAACCTCTCCCACGTTGGTTGGTCTTGACCAATTCGACACCGCTTCTACTTTGCCTGGATCTACTTCTATTCCTTGGGCTGTAACTACATGTCCAAGGAATGCAACTCGATCTAGCCAAAATTCGCACTTTTTGAATTTGGCATAAAGTTTCTCCCTTTTTAGAGTTTCCAATACAATCTTCAAATGTTCCTCATGTTCCTCTTCAGTTTTTGAATAGATCAAAATATCATCAATGAATACAATGACAAATTTGTCTAAGTGTTCATGAAAGATACGATTCATCAAGTCCATAAACACTCCAGGAGCATTCGTTAGGCCAAATGGCATCACTAAGAACTCGTAGTGACCATTCCGAGTTCTAAAGGCTGTCTTTGGGATATCAGTAGATTTAATTCTCAACTGGTGGTATCCCGACCTCAGATCGACTTTTGAAAATACCATTGCACCACGTAATTGGTCAAACAAGTCCTCAATCCTGGGAAGTGGATACTTATTCTTAATAGTGATTTTATTCAATTCTCTGTAGTCAATGCACATTCGCATCGAACCGTCTTTCTTCTTGACGAATAACACTGGTGCTCCCCATGGGGATACACTGGGTTGGATGAATCCCCTTTCCAACAATTCTTCAATTTGTGATTTCAACTCTTGTAACTCCTTTGGAGCCATCCTGTAAGGAGCTTTGGAAATAGGTGCGGAGCCAGGGGTTAAATCAATAGTGAACTCTATTTCCCTTTCAGGAGGCATCCCAGGCAACTCCTCGGGAAAAACTTCTGGGAATTCCCGTACTACCTTTACATCTCCCACCGTCAGTGCTTCATCTTCCTTCGCTAGGACTGACATCAAGAACCCTATACACTCCTTTGACCCTAAGAGTCTTTGGGCTTTCAATGCAGAAACAACCCGTGGTACAGACTTTATCTTGGTTACTGAAAGGCGAAGTTCTACCCCTTCAGGACATTTAAAGACCACTTCCCTCTCAAAGCATAAAATCGTTGCATGATTTTTAGAAAGCCAGTCCATTCCCAAGATTATGTCAAATTCATGTATATCCAAAACGTACAAGTTCGTTTTCAAGGTTCTACCATTAATTTCTACCTCAGCCGTTCTTACAATGTGGTCTGCACCAAGTACATCTCCCGATGGAAGGGCAACCTCTAAAGGTGTGGGTGTACGTTCTCCAATAACATTTAGTGTACGCATAAATTTTGGAGATATGAAGGAATGAGTAGAGCCAGAATCTATCAAAACATAAGCAGGTGTGCCGGATATAAGGATGTTACCTGCCAAGACATTTCGGTCCTGATCCTCTTCATGTTCAGTAAGAGCATAAACTCTTGCTTGTCCTCTAGGTGGGTTCCCTGGTTTCTGCTGCTGCTGCTGTGGTTTCTGCTTCTTGGGGCAGAATTTCACTATGTGACCTGACTCACCACAGTTGTAGCACGTATTAGTCCCCACACGGCATGTCCCTGCATGGCGTCGCTGGCATTTTCCACATATGGGATACTCCTGATAATTGCGACCCCCCATTGCTCCTTTTTACGAATCCATGTATTTCCTTGCCCTTGTTGTCTTGCCACTTACGCTTCTCCGGTAGTGTAGGCTGCTGCTGTCTGTAAGCGCTGTTGGAGGTTTCTTTGAAATTGACTAACTGTGCCTTTGCTAGCACTTGGTGGTATGTACCCAACTTAAAGGTGACCACTGCCTGTCGAAGGTCATCACGCAAACCTTGTTCAAATCGTCTAGCTTTCTTTTCCTCCGTGTTGACTAAGAGTAGGGCATAGCGAGATAATTCTTCAAACTTCCTCTCATATTCTGCCAGTGTTAAGTTTCCTTGTCTGAATGTTAGGAATTCTGCTTCCTTCTGGTTTCGAATGTTGGTGGGGAAGTATTTCTGCAGGAATAATTCCTTAAATTCATTCCACATCCAGCTTTGTCCAGCTGATCTGGACTTGTTGGTCATTTTCCACCAATGTCTTGCTCCTTTATCCAGCATAAAGGTTGCACAGATTACCTTCCTAGTTTCCGGGCACTCAATAAGTTCGAAAATTCGTTCTTGCTTGCAAATCCACTTCTCTGCCGCTAGTGGATCTGTACCTCCTTCAAAGCTAGGAGGTTGCAACTTGCGAAATTGTTCCACTACTGCAGCCGCGCTCCTCTCTGCAGGTGGTGGTGAAACAAGTGGTGCGGCGGGTGGTGTCATGTTACATATCGCTTCTAGAAATTGCATAAATTGGTTGTTTTGGTTGTTGCTGTTGTCGTTGTTAGTTTCAGTAGCTCCGGCCTGGGTTTGCCCGTTCTTATTGTTCGAGTTTCTAGAGCGAGTGGCCATAATCTTAAAAATGTAAACATAATATTACTTAACCATAAAAAAATATTCATATCACAAAATTTCAATCATTCAAATCCAATACTTGCATAAATTAAATGGGATTCATGGTATCCATACATCCACTTATTTAAAACATAAATTCTCCAATTAAAATAGGCATAAATAATTTCATGTCATCTAAAAATTTCCCCCAGCGCTTTCATTTTGGTTTGCCTCTAGATTCTCCCCGGGGTTGTGCTCATGGTTCTCCATAGAATATGAAGCAGGGTGGTATTCAGGGCTCTCCTCGGGGTCCTCCTCGGGGTCTTCTTCAGTATCTCCCCTTACCGCTTCCCCGATAATAAAACCCCTATTGTCAACTGCTGGTACACCTGGAAAATGGCCAATGCTTGTAACGACCCGGGTCCCACTTAACGGGCTGTCCTGGTCGTTAGATCGACGACGTACTGTCCTCACTGTACCAACATGGGTCTTTTCAGCATACTTTGTCCTCACTCGCACGCTCCCCGAGAAAACTTCCCAGGGGGGTCACCCATCATAGAATTGCTCCAAGCCAAGCACGCTTAACTGTGGAGTTTCCAACGATGGACTTCCGGAAAAGAAGGTGCACCTTGTTGGTATGAGTAGTACTTATCAAATCTCTTAAACTTTCTTGGTCTGGGGTATTACAATCACCCCCCGTTAGACTCGCGACGTCCTCGTCACGCTTGATCCATCTGAGGATCTGTTGTCAGGCGTTGGGATTCTAGAGGTGGCTCCTACGAGTTCAAGAGGTGACTCCGGTCCTATGGCGTAGCACTTTGTCCCGTATAGCACTTAGTTCCCGATTTCCGGCTGGCAATGGGCTCTGATACCATTTGTAACGACCCGGGTCCCACTTAACGGGTTGTCCTGGCCGTTAGATCGACGACGTACTGTCCTCACTGTACCAACATGGGTCTTTTCAGCATGCTTTGTCCTCACTCGCACGCTCCCCGAGAAAACTTCCCAGGGGGGTCACCCATCATAGAATTACTCCAAGCCAAGCACGCTTAATTGTTTTCCGGAAGTCCATCGTTGGAAACTCCACAGTTAAGCGTGTTTGGTTTGGAGCAATTCTATGATGGGTGACCCCCCTGGGAAGTTTTCTCGGGGAGCGTGCGAGTGAGGACAAAGCATGCTGAAAAGACCCATGTTGGTACAGTGAGGACAGTACGTCGTCGATCTAACGGCCAGGACAGCCCGTTAAGTGGGATCCGGGTCGTTACACTTCAACTGGAGGAAAGTCCAAAATCTAGTCACGACACTATTAATGATCAAAATATAACTCTATTTTAAAAAATTTCAAATGAAAAGTAAATAAAAAATGCCTACGAAAATCACAAACATTTTAACTACAAGGTGTCAAAAGGTTAAGTACTGAAGAGTGGCACCACCCCCTAATGTCATGACTCGGCAAAATTTCTTATTTGAAAAAGTACGTGTCTAAGGTGTTGTTTTATTTGTTTTTGTATTCTTGCAAACAGACAGTTGTACCCTATTTTAATTGAAGTACTCAACAGAAAAGGTCATTAGAGCTCACATTAGTATCAGAAGTGCAGATATAACTGGTATCCTAAAATCGGTAGAATCAATTAGACAGAACATCGTGTAGATCAAGTTCCTCACAAGGAATGCCAATAACAGATACTTGCTGCTAAAGAAGGGCAATGGATTCGATGCCAGTGATTGTATACTAACAATTGAAATAATGAAATGCCAATTTCTTCTGTGATTATTTCCATCTGCTAGTGGTGGTTACGTGTCAAATTATCGATGTTTGAAATAATTGGGTGCTAAATTGCAGTTGGATCTAATGTTGTTTCCTAATGTCTGGTTATATGTGCACATCATATATCCATTATTTTGATGCCTCATTTTATGCTGTGCCATTTAGGAACCTGTATGTCGTATCTCCTTTTCTTTTGTGTGTCTGTGTGGAGTGGGGACAGATGTCCCTCTTTAACTTGGTCTCTCAACTTTGCATATCATATCACGATGTTTAAAGTAGTTTTTTCTCTACTTGCATAAATTTTATTCCAATTTCTTTAGTGTTTTAATTTAATTTCTCTTTCCACTTTATCTATCTTGAACTTGGTTTTTAAAATGCAGTTCCTGAATGCTACACGATGGTTGCTGAATCCAAGTTTCTGGTAGTACAAATGTTGCTTTATATGTTATATTACATAAATGATTTTATTTAAAAAGAAAGCAGCATGAGCTGGTGTGGTTTAAACATTTGATTGATGCATTGCAGATAGACGTTGAGGAGTTTTTTCATCTGTTTGTTTCAGACGATGGTATTAGTTTTCAGGAGTCCTTTCATGAAAAATGTGGTGATAAAGGTATAGGCAAAACGTTTTATGGATTATTCAATTCACCATGTCACAGTGCTAGGTTCTTTAAGTGGCGAAATTATAACAATAACTTTCATGCTTCTGCCTTATAGATTTCAAATGCACTTCATGGCGTCCTCATGAAATATATGGGCATACCCGTGATGCATCATTTCAACATCCAATTAAACTATATTTTGGTAGGTTTTCGATCAAATCATGTTGATTTTCATATTTAGTGTCCATTCATTCCAATGCCAAGTTATTATGTGTTCATACTCTGTATATTGCTTCATGTAGGTGCGAGATTTGGTAGCTGTCAGGAGGCTCAGAAATATCGAGTTTACAAGAACTGGTACATGAAATTTGTCATAATAATTTTCCACTTTTCGAACTATCAGGATCGTTATTTCTTATTCTACTATTGTCACCACCATCCCCTCCTGCTAGAATATTACTAATAGATTTGTTGCTTTTTTATTTGTAAAACATACTTCTCATGGTATTTAATGCTTGACCTTTTACAATCCAGATATATTTTTACCTGATTCATTGTGCTAAAATTCCGTTCACTTTTCGCTGACGATTCTATAATCTTTAATCTTCTCCAGCTGGATCATACATGAACCAGCTTAATTATGTACAAGCATCTATTCCTTATAGCATAAGCCTTAAGCATGTTTGATAGGGTAATTCTTACAAGACTCGTATCGTTAAATTTGTTTAGTAGATAATTGACCTCATGTCACTGATGATGTAATCTGTTTATCGACACTCCTAGAAAATTTATGGTCAGAATTAATCTCTTTTCTCTACCTATTAACTGTTAGTTAGAGAAAGATTTGATGTTTGTACGTACACTTGCTGAATCATATTTTACCTGGTGCATGGTCGCGTAGTATTTAGTTTTGAGTAAATCCTGTGCATGCACTTCCTAGGTCACCAATGTTGAGCTTACTTTATGTAATTAAGCACGTTGTAATTTAGCCATTGTGAGAGCTGCTTGCCAATAATGATGCATTCTCCATAATAAAGTTCCAGATCGTATTCTCTTTGAGACAGCTGGCCAATGCACACCAAATTTCGAGTCAAGTCCTATTATGATGTCTCATTTTATTAGGATTCCCACTGTAAAGTTCAGCTCTTTATTGTATTTGACTTGCATAATTTTGTATGATGCCAGTCACTTGGTTGCTGAGACTTCACAAGAGATCAGTGACGTACCATATGGGGATTATTTTCGAGTTGAGGTACAGTGTTCCAATTCATATCGGAATCCTAGGATTTTATATTCCCTGTTACAAAATGCCGTGGCTGCGCTCCCGTTCACGTTTCAAGATTTTGATTTGCCTCTCTTTGTATCTGGCTACTGTTTGCACTCCTTTTTCTTTTGTTCTGAAGAGGAGGCTCGTTAGGTGGGTGAGTGTGGTGTTTAAATTGGTGGCCTAGTTCTGGTCCGTTGTTGATGTGTCAAATGATTGACTCTGGACCTTTTACTTATCATTATCTGATTTTCAACATCATTTGCACTTGGGGGTAAAAATGAATCAGAAAATAATTAATGATGATGCCAATGTCTTGTTATACTCTTTAATACCTTAACGTGATATCCAAACCCGACTGAACATTAACAGTTATCCTTTGAATCAGTTAAAATCTAGGTAATTTGATCTTCAATATTTGTTTCACAAAGCACATAGATTCAGTCACATGATAGGCTTAAAAAGTAAAAAAGAAAATTAAAATAAAATAAAATTAGAGAACTTGTGCTAACCCATGTATTCGTTTTCAATGCCCCTGTATTGTATTAATGATATAGTTGTTACTATTCTTTTTTTTTCCCCCTTAATTAAATTTATGACACGGAATTAAAATAGGTAAGATCTGGACAACTACAAAATGTATTTGAAACAAACATGTCATGTATCACTGGAAATAGAGTAACTATGATTAGCTTCAAATATTTGCCAGCATGCTGAAAACATAAGATCTCTGGTAAGCTCCTTCGGTTTTTTCTTCTAAGGAGATTCTAGGAAGCTACCACCTCATCTTCTATAGCTGTTCAGTACACTGGTTTGTAAAGCAATTAGAGTTGATGTTTGCTTAGCACCTTTCATGAATTTTCTATTTGGATTCTTGTTTAAATTTTACAGGGGCGATGGGATGTGGAGAGAGATGGCAGTGATTCAAAGCCTGGCTGCATATTGAAGGTTTACATCCATGTGGCCTTTTCCAAGAAAACCATGTGGAGAGGTTTGTCTAGTCTCTTTCTTATGCCCTCATGCAACCCATAGCTATCTGCCTGTCTTCATGTACCCAATTAAGGGGAAGATTTAAATACCTGTTATGACTTGGTTCTTGATGACGTGCGTTAAGTAGATCACATGGCTGTGTTTTTAATGTAAACTTTAGCTACTCACGCACTCACATGTATGTAGATGTATAATTGCCTGACTGCCTTCTCTCTAGAGAATTTCTGCAAATCCTGCACTTTTATGTAAGGTCATCACATCTCGTAAAGTTGATGTGAATACTTGTTATATCACCAGTGGCCAAAGCCAATTGATTAACCATTTACTCTATCATGAATGTGGTAGGTTTTACAGGACACCCACATGTTCTATCTGGTGGCTTCAGCCAACTATAGAATGGTCAATTTTTTATTCATATTTCTATAAGTTAGATCTGTTGGACCTTTTAGGGTAGGATGCTACCAGGAACAGCTGTTAAAATCAGCTTCCACTGAAATCTGGTTTGAGTGTTGAGTGGGTGCTAAATTTTGCAGGGAAGATAGTGCAGTCTACTGTGGAAGAGTGCCGGGAAGCTTATGCCATTTGGATAGATCTTGTAATCTTCTCATCTTTTTCTTGTAAGGCTCTTAAGTTTTCTACTTCCTAAAGGTTGACTGTGTTGACGAGGATCAAATGGACTATTTTTTCAGGCACACAAGTTGTTGAAGCAGAAGAACCTTGAGAAGGAAGAAGGTACATTTATTGTTCTGAAACCAAATATTTGAAACCAATTGAGATAGTTCATAACTTCTATAGCCACTGAATTTATAGAAGTTATTTTACATGCTTGTTTTTAGATGATATTTAATTTTGATAGATTTGATTTTAATATTCTGTATTGTAATTCAGCTGTCAGTCTTCAATCGAACTTGATACCAAATGGTCAAATTATATTAGAAGAGCATGCAAGCACTGAGAAATGTGTTTCAGAGAAAGCAAGTGATGCAAACATATCCAAAAGGTTGCCTGACTTGAATGGTGTGAACCAACAAATCACCAATGCCCAGCAAGCAAATCTTAGTGGCTCTGCATCAGTTGGATACTCGTTGAAAGATTCCTTTGTGAAATTCTGTACATCTTTGAAATATCAAAGCACGCCTTCCCTACTTCTGGTCATCACGGTTGCTGTGATCCTCCTTTTAATGCAGGTACACTTACAAATGTCTTTATAATATACGTCTACCTAGATTTATGTTTGCATGTATGTATATATCGTGCCTGTTTCCAGTTCATCATAAATTATGCGTGAATCATGTGATGAAGGCCATTTCTATTCTATGCATATCGAATCTCTAGTGTTGTATTTTGTAGTTAGGGTCCGTTTGATTGCAACGGTGGAAAATGGGTGGAAAGAAAATGAATTTCAGGAAAAATAATTGCCTAGAAATTGTTTTGCAGGGAATTGTTAATTAAGTGTGTTCGATTGGTATAATTTTTTACCTGGAAAATTTTTAAATTTTGTGTTCGTTTGCATCAAAATTGTCTATCAAAGTGATAATTTTTTTCACACTTGGTTATAAAATTTGTTTCCATTGCCAAAAAGTAAAAAAAAAAAAAATGTTTCCTAAAAAATCTTTTTTTTTTAATCAAAGTTTAGTGTTCGTTTGGCTTTCGTTTGCGTCAAAATTGTCCATGAAAGTGAAATTTTTTTTTACACTTGGTTATGAAATTTGTTTCCATTGCTAAAAAAAAAAAATGACAGACAGATCTCAGAAAACATTTTCCCACCTAAAAGGTGGGAATACCTTTTCCTTTCATGCCATGAATTAGGCGCGTGAGTGGAAAATTAAAGTGCTAAATTCCAGGGCAAAAGATGGCCATCAAACAAGACATTTGCAAGGAAAAGGAAAAGAATTTCCATTTTCCATGGAAAAGGGGTGTGTTTGAGGTGTTATCAAACACACCCTTAGCATTTTTATTTTACTCATCAAATTTGTATGGGCTGGTTTTTCTATTGCTTGGCATGATACTGCTATTGCTTTCCTTGTGTGTGTGAAATGTTCACTATATGTATATTTTTGCACAGATTAGCATTCTTGTGTTATTGAGTCGACCTCAGCGGATCCACCTGATTCCTCAAGCAGAAGGCATGAGCGGCATGTACAGAGGAGGAGATAGAGCAGAAACACTCACTTTGCTTGATAAGCAAATGAAAATTCTCAAGGAGGAGATGCACGTGGTCGAGGCTTTACTTGAGAAAATGCAGCATGAGCATACTCTATTGAAAAGAAAATTGAAAGACTTGGAGATCTTAAGAAACAGACAGTAATGACAGAAAAAATTGTACATCAGCGAATGTATATGAATACCTTGCTTTTCTTCTCTTTGGGCTTGCTCTTTCATGTATTAGTCCATGTGCAGATCTGAATATACATTTTACAAAAAAGAAACTCCATGCTGATTGGGCAAACAAATGGGGTACTTGTTTTAACACAAAAGTACATAGAGATATACGTTCAAAAAGTAGCTTTTAAGCTCAGCCAAACATGGATTGAATTGTATTTGGATGGAAATTATTATAAGAAAAACCATCTCCATTGCAATGGAACGTTGTCCTGTCAGATTAACCTTTTTTATTCTGGAATGTTACTAGATACAATAATGTTATTATATCAAATGATGGCAAAAAGGATAGTCATAAGGGTTAAATTTAAAATATAGAATATTTGAAGAATAGTGGAAGTAGTAGTCATTGGATCTCTTTTCTTGATTTTGTTTACTTAATGAAAAAAAATGAAATATGTAAATTATGACAACTTGGGAAGGCACTAGGCAGTAAGCTTCTCCATAGCCTGTTTTTTTTTTTTTTTAAAGAAAAACAAAAAAAAAAAAAAAAACAAAAATTGTTTTGGTACTAATTAGTTGCATTATTTAAAAAAAAAAAAAACACCGCACGGTCTTAGGCTTCCCTGGTTGGGAGGGATTTTGCTTATACATAGCATTCATCCTTTAATTCTTCTGAAGTAAGCTAAAGCTTCCCTTGTTAGGTCTTGAAACGAAAGAAGAAATAGCGTGGAACAAAAGTTTTGGCCTTGCACTCAAGATTTCGTAGTTAAACCATTTGTATCGTGCATAGTTGAATGATTGACCGACTGAAGAATGGTAAACTTCCTCGTTTACTTATGTGGGCGGATACTCATTTTGCATTTGATGCAACTACGATGCTTGAGATTATAGTGATCCGTCTCAAAAGCAAGATGCGAATGATCACACATAAGAATCAAGATAGATGATCTTCTCTTCATTGTTAGGATTTTCTGTTAAATTATCACGTCTATTAGCCTATCATGTCCCAAATTCGAAGGCTTCGATGGTGATCAAGGTATTCATCCATCCGTAGGATTAGTCTTCCCATTTTTGTATTAGAAATCATTTTCACAAATATAGGCATTTTAGGCCCTTTGAATCCATCATAGCACATGTTGAAAAAACCAAACATAACTCTATATTACCATGGTCGGTCATGTTGAAGTTAATTGTAGATCACACAATATTTTAAATTAATACGTGACTAAGGATGTACACTGTTCAATTCGATTTTTTTTTTTTTAGCCCATGTTTGATTTTGTTAAAAATTAAATTTTAGTAAATTTTGAATTGACGAAATATACAGTTAAAAATGAATTTGAGAAAAAATAAATTTAAAAAAATGGATCAAACAGGGCATAACAGTATGCACCGTCCTATATCAGCCAACCTTGTTAACAAAAATAGACCACTTTTTTCTACTGGGAAATGATTACAAAATAAAAAAAAAAAGTGGATATTTAGAAATCAATGATAAGAACAAAGTACATCTGGTGGACCCAATCAAATTATCCATTATTCTTTGTATCATAACCGATTCTTGGTATAAAATTTCAAATTTAAATTTAAATTTTCTAAACACAAATGTTAACAATATAAATATATTTGTCATAATATGAATTTAAAGTAATTTAATAATACGAAGTTCAATCATAAAATTTTTTGCTTCTAAATTTTATTCTTTCTAAACTAGATAATGAAAATATTATCGTAAATCATTCTCTAAAGAGCCAATAGAAGTCAACTAGGAATTAAATTTATTTAAGTATAAATTGAACTAATAAATCATATATCTTAAAAGTAAAAAAAGAAATTTCGGTGAATTGGTAAAAGAATTAGGACGTGTCGAAGAAAATGGTCGATATGATGGACAAAGGAACTGAATTCAAGTCTAATAGTCACTCATTTATTAATAATGATGCATGTATAAGAACTTTAATTAAAAATTGAATTTGGAGTGTACATGAAGGAGCACACGTTGAAAACGAATTGAAATAAATACGCGTGATATAACTCTAGCAGTTCAAACTTTTAGATGGAATAATTGAATATTTGAATTTGAATTCAATCTTAGATTCTTCGTGCTTATATGAGTATTTACTATTTAACCATAAAAGTTATGTAATATCAACGCGAATATAACTTGTTTATGTGACAATTAAAAAACATTAGCTTGAAAAATTTATAGCTCTATAACACAAGAATTTTAAAGTTAGGGTGATTTCCATTTTAGTTAATATTCTTAAGTTATCAATATGCGAAGCATTTCATATTTGAAGAAAGTGAATAAACAAATTCACTAAAAAGTGTGCATATTTGAAAAAGATAACTTATCATTCTTTACAAAAGGAATATCTACAAAGATTAAGAGAGGATTTCTACAAAAAGGCCTTCGTCACCTTCCCTTGAACTCTTTCCATAGCATGAATGTGTTTTTTTTAGCTAACCCTCTATGTACAATTAGATATCAACACCCATTGGGTGTCTTACATGCAAATTGGATAGAACACTCTTGGCTGTGGCTCTTAGAGGACAATTTGAACTCACAAAATTGTCAACCAAGTGGAGATATGTCTTGAGATCGTGACAAGTGGTGATGTTTCGATTGTTGATTTGAGGGCAACCTTTGCTACTGAGCCTAAGCTCATTGCCTATCTCAGCATACACCCATTGGGTGTCTTCCATCCTCTTTTGCAGCCAGTTAGAGAACTTACCTGCCATTTGTACATCTCCATTTTTAGGCATTTCCTTATTGTCCTCGAAAACGAATCCTGGAACTTTGGTTATGGGATCATCAGAATTCACAATTCTTAGGACTTTTGTACCGTTTTTTTCTAGTTGGCGTCGAAAATTTCTGTTACCAACTCGAGGGCCTCCAAATGAAACAACAGTCACTAAAGGTGCATGCTTAAAAGTTGTAGTAATGTCATGAGCAGTTAATGTAGCTAAAGCTGCTCCAAGACTGTGGCCAGTAACAGTTATACTCAAAGGCTCATCAGCATATTTTTGTAGGATTTTGCTGATTTCATCTCTGATTATTTCTTTTAAACTTGGACGTGAACCGATACTCGATGTGTACAAGCTCAAGAATCCACTTTGTACCATTGATTCACTGTTATCAGGAGCCATATCACAAGGGAGGCAAGATAATGTTGCCCGGAGATTTTCTAGCCACTCCATGGATGTGGCGGTGCCACGATATGCCACCACCACGTCTCGGCGGCCCAGCCGAGCTAATTCGTTCTTGTCATTACATACTGCAACGTATCCTATCCAGCTCGATCGAGTGGACATCCAATTTGGTAATCTCTCAGTACAGTATTGTGGAAGTTGTACTCCACATGTGGCATGAAGACTTTTGGTAACTTTGTATCCAGTACTGCAAAACTCGCATTGATCTAGCATGGAGTTTTTGGGATACAGGCAAGTTGCATAACCTGGAGAGGATGCGTCAAAGTCGAAACAACGATAGGCTGCTTCGACAAATTCCCCGTATCGAAGAATCTCATTGCGTAGATTATCATCGAGAGGATCGAGTAGTCCTTCCCAGTTCTTAATTCCTTGAAACTCCGTCCATTTATCCCGGAGTTTCGAAGCTTTGTATGCTAGAGAGTGCCCAGAATTATGACTTCCCTTTGGATTCCACGAGTTTGAAATTCTCAAATTGGCACTGAACTTTTGCCAGTGAGATGTGGTGGAACAATGGCTTGAGCCTTGCAACGTGGTGCATGGCCTCACAAGACCGGTGGCAAGCTTCATGTTAGGTGGTGGTTATCGGAATATGTGGTGGTTCTGATGCGTACAATATTGTGTGTGAACATAGAGGGTGGATTTATAGTATACGTTTGAGTGAGAAACAAGGAAATGGGCGGACGGTGATATCACCATCGGACTGGGAATAAGATGGATTTGTGGGGACATCATTCTAGGAATCCGTTTGGCAAAACTCTAGATAATTATTTTATAACAAATTTTGATAAAATTAATGTAACATGTAATTGAAAAGTTAATAAAAATTGTCAATTTCATAGAATTTCTGTTTGAAATTGAAATTTGATCAATTAAAATTATCAACTTTCGATAAAAAACTAATTTTTAGGAAAAACCATACTCATAAAATCTAATTCAAATGCGTTAACTTCATCTTCATATTCTCGTGGCCACCCTTCTAATTTAAAGATCTAGAGTCGTAAAAACGTACAATTTTATAAAGAGGGCCTTATGTGATAAAATAAAAATTTTAATAAATTTTGAAAAATTGATGAAACGTGTGATTGAAAAGCTGATAAAAACTGTGAATCAATAAAATGTAAAACACTAAATTATATTCTTATTTCTACGCTAAAACATTAATTAATAAAAAAAATACTGTTTCGATATAATACTTTATTATTCTTAATTTTTTTTAAAAAAAGTTTTAAAGCGTATTACGTGCAATAAAAAAATTTGTTAACAGTCAACTATGAACAAAGTAAAATTATTAACCAAGAAGTTTGACTAGTTTGACTAGGCCCATGCACGTGCCATTCACAGAAGGCCTCCCCGTTTTATTTTATTGAATAACGCTCCTTGAGCCGGGGCAGCTGAAGGGACGGGGGAGAGTGGGGTGGCAACAACTAATTGGATTTGCGTGTGCATTTTTTTTTTTTTTTTCAAATTGTCAAATCATGTATGGACACGTGTCTCATGTCATCGAGCATGTCAATATAGCATAGCTCTATATTATTTTCTACTTATAATTAAACGCATTTTCTGCAAACTTAGGTTAATATTCTTTAACTATTTATCCATTAATGTACAAACTTATAAATTAACATAAAATATATGTGAATATATTAAGACGGTAGGAAAACGTTGAAATTTCGAATTTATTGACATTAAGGCCCTGTTTGTTTCGAATTAAAATTAAATTTTAATTTAAGTCAAAAGCAAACAATCAATATTAACCACATTTTTCATGGGTTCAACAACTTTTCAACCATACATTTCAAAAACTTCTTAATATCTGTGTACCATTGCACGATGACAATGAAGAAAACTTCAAGTACTTCATGTAGTCATGAGCTAGTTCTATTAATCAAAATTAAACCAGTACAAAAATTCTACAACGACGATCGAGATTATGTTTATACCATCGACCATCATTCTTGAAATTAATTAAAAAAGAACACCAGAAAATTAGCTGTTAGGTAGGAATCCATACTTGAGAGATTTATGATAATTCCAAATTGATTATCTTAATTCATCATTATCTGCTAACTTTAATTACATATCATGTACTAAAGAATCTTCTAATCCCTTGTAACAAATCCTAATAGATAAGATAATACCATCAAGTAACGAATAACTTGATAAAATGAAACTGTACCATTGCACGATGACAACATTTGGGGAGTTCTTTGGGATTGAATTTCCATTAATTTTTTAATTAGTTTTGGCATAGACAAAATCGATGAATTGTTTTAAGAGTATTCGTAATTGAAATTCTATTTCGTTAATCACTTTACATCGATTCAAAGACAAGTACTAGGTATCTAGGAGCCGCCACTGACCAAAAATCTTGTTCTGCAACGTGTAAGCTTTTATTTTATCAAATTGGATCGTGAGAATAGAAAGAACGATTCATTTTATAGCTAACATGAAAAGGTATATTACAATCGTAAACATTGAAACTTTAATAACATAAATTGTGAAGTTCTTTACGTATCTTTAATAATAAGATCTTGAGTTTAAGTCGTACGAGTAGCGTGTTCGTTAATCTTTATTTTAATGTCTCTACAGTCAATGTAAATCTTTTTGCTTAATTTCATTTTCACGCCTAACAAATGTCAAAATTAGTTGGCTTTACAAGGACCTACTTGAAAAAAATTAGGTTCATGAATTAGGGTCAGTCCGACGGGACTTCTGTTTTTACTTTTGCTTCTTGCGGAAGAATTTTATAAGAAAGTTACTTTGGATCAGTTTGCTTTAAAGGAATTTCTAGACAGATAAAACACTTCTAAAAAATTATTCAAACATGTTTCAAGAAGTGACTTAATTTTAAAAGTAATTTTTGACTTTTTAAAAGTCTTGTCAAACGAGACTTTATTGGGGAAGGCAAAATGTTCTCGACTTATTATTCTGTTAAGACATAATGGGTTTGGAAGATTGACTTCGTATTACCTTAAAATAAGGAAAAAGAGATTAAACTGTAACTTTGACTATAAAGTACTGCTCCCCTTACGGCTGCTTAATGAATGAGTAATTATTGACAGGAAAGTGGAATCCTTAAAAGTTAATTGGACTTAGAGAGTTTAATGAGAGCATATAAACCCAACAATCACCTTTCCATTTCCTAAGCTGGCCTCGACTTTCGAAATATCACTTTATTACTTGTTTGTATATTGGATTTAAGGATGACAAAAAACCCCGTTCAACCAGAAATTCGTGGTCTCCCGTCCCAAACGGGGCGAGGATCACCCGCCTAATCGGGTAAACAAGGTGGGGACGGAGCAATTGTCATTGCCCCGAAGCGAGTATGAGAATCATAATCCCCGTCCTGCTACCCATCCCGTTTAAAATTAATTTTAAATTTAAGTTTTTTATCAAACAAAAATAATAGATTTATCATATTTTTAAAGAGAATATAAGTTGTTTCTAACAAATTAGTGAAAAAATAATAATATTTACTAAATAAAGACATAAAAAAATAAATGGGGCGATAAATGGGCAGGGGACCTGCCCCGCCCCGACTCTATCCCGCTCTGAACCAGTCCCGAATCATAGTTATTAAATTCGACAAGAACATTGACTCGGTCAAGGTACTGGGTCATCGGGTTACTGATCGGACGAGTAAGTCATTACTTAAAAATTATCTTAAAAAATTTTAAAAGTAAATTTTTTTTTTTTGGGTGCTTGAGACAATTAAAATTTCCAAGTTATTTGTTACTAATTATTTTTATACGTTTAAATTAATGATTTTTTGAACTCATTTATTAGTGATAATGGTTACATTTTGATTTTACAATTTTGTATATTATATTTTCTCTTTCTGTGATGTACAAATCATTTATTAGTTATTGACCAATACTTTACGTGTATTATCTATTCAATTTATTTTAGTCAAAATTAAAATTTTCAAACAAAATAAGTATGTAAAAAAATTATTTGATATTACAAAATAAATGAAAATATTGGACTAATTTTATTAAAAATATTTTCAGAAGACAACAAATTGTTCATGAGATATATATGATTTATTACACAAAGGATAACAAAGTATTGCTTGTTTTGGTGGTAAAGTTATATTCTAGTTAACTGGAGGTCAAGTGTTCAAATCTTTAGTCCCCTAAAATTTCAATGGAGAAAAATTTTGAATTTTGGTTAAAAAATCAAACCGGCTAATGAGCCGATCAAATCAGATTTTTGACCGGACTACTTGTATTTACATAGTATGAACTTGTCCGACTCAGAATAGGATCCGGATCATCGGTTTATCGGGCCGACCGTCCAGACCGAGCCGATTTTAATAAGAGGAAATTACACCCACAAAGGTTTTTAAGTTACCATTTTCAAAAATCCAAAATCAACTTTAATAATACATAAATCAGGTTTTAATTAATCATTTTTAAATTAATTTTTATTTAAATCAAATCCAACTTAATTTCAAACCCTAATCATTTTCCATATCTTTTCTCTCCCTTCTCTCCCTCATCTCACCCGTCTTCTCCTTCTCTCTCAACAGTGGCGCCGCCCCTACGCACCAACGCCACCACCGAAAGACCCCACCACCAGTGCTGCGGCTTGATGCTCAAGACGTCACCACCTCTTCTTCGCCTCCTGCTATAGTGTCTGTGGTGCGGTGGTCTCTTCTCTATCAAAAATAGTGGCGCCGCCCTGCTCAGCGGCGTCACCACCAGAAGACCCCAAATCGTGGCTCGACGCTCAAGACGCCAGCACTCTTTTGTTTTTGATTTTGTTTCTCCTGTGCAGTGCCTTTGCTTGGGGATTTTTTAGGGGGTGATGGTGATGATGTTCGTGGTTGTGGTCGAGGTGCGGCATCACGATTTGGGGATTTTGTAGGGGTTGGTGGTTGGGGTGTAGAGGTGCAGATCTATTCGGGAGCGGCGTTCGTGGAGGTGTAGATCTATTTGGGTGCTACGGTCGTGGAGGTGCATATTTGTTTGGGTGCGGAGGTGAGTGTATGGTGGTGGGCGTGGTGGTTCTTACGTGTGTTAGCGGTGGGGTACATTGGTGGGGGCTGGATCTTGGTGGTGGCGGCAGCGGCGATGGGTCGGCTGCTATGGTGGGTTTTTTGGTTTGTTGTTACTGTGTCGACTGTTGTGGTGTTGTGACGGGGTGCAGTGGAGTGCAGTGACGATGGAGTGTGGGGTGCAGTTGCGATCTAGTCCAGTGGTTGGGTGAGTTTTGCTTTGGTGGTCAGTTTGTTGCACCGCCGTGATCTTGTTGGCGGTGGTAGTCGTGGCGAAGTGGTGGTCACAAATGATTCGGGAGTGGTCACAAATGATTAGGTTGTTTGTGACCAAGAATTTGGTTAGGTTGTGACCAATAAATAATATGTGACCAATGAATTAGATAAACGGTGACCAATAAATGCTTTGTGACCTAGAAATTATTAATTTGTGACCAGTAATTTGATAAATTGTGACCTAAAATATAACATATGTTCAATTAATGGGATGTTTGTGACTATAAATAAGTATTGTGACTTACAAATTTTGCGATTTGTGACCGGTGAAAAAATTGGGACTTTCAAATTTTTAAGTTGTGACCGATGAACAAATTGTGACTTATGAAAATTTTGATTTGTGACCTGTGAAAAAATTGTGACTTTCAAATTTTTAAATTGTGACCGATGAACAAATTGTGACTTATGAAGATTTTGAACTGTGACCTAAAAAATTTTGAATTGTTACCAAATTGTATAGATCTGTGACCTTAAAATATTTGTCGGAATCTGATCAGTCGTCGAAAAAGTCGTCGGAAAGGTCGCCGGAGAAGAGTGGTGACCGGAAAGGTCGTCGGAATATCCCCGGAGATGTGGGGGTGGTAGAAGTGGGGGTGGATTAATTATTTTATAGTAGAATTAAATATTAATAATAAATTAATTTAATAATTATTATTTCATAATTAAATTATAAATAAATTTTAATGAAAACCTGATTTTTGAAATTTAAAACTTCAAACCTTAATTTTGAAATGGTGATACTTAAATACCTTATTTATGTATTGTTCCCTTTTAATAACACTAGCTGGAATAAAGGCCATAATATTAAGAGCCGCACTTGAGAATTCAGTTGCAAATCCAATGTGATAATGAAGTGCCACTGTCCCTATCTCTCACATCTGGACAGGACACCAATTATAAACAAATTATTTCATGTCTTATATATCACGTGAAATTTCAATTTTGTCGTTATAAAAAAGAACCGTTTTCACGTATTCGACATATACTACAAGATAAAATTGAATGATGCTTAGACATCAGTTCACGTCTTTCTACCTTCCTTCATATATGTTGCTCGATTTGTCTTATCAAACACGTCATCTGTATTTTATTAAATCAACTTAAAGAGTAAGGAATTTAGATATGCATCTCTATCAGCTTATTTACGCGAAAAGAAAGATATAGACGGACGTACACATGCACGTAAAAGAACAAACAAGAGTGGAGAATGGACGAGCCAAACCCATTTAAACTTCTATTAATAAGCTGTTAGGGTTTGAAAAATTAAAACCACATGATTCATTATCTTGCTAATACAAGAAAATGAAAACCCTAATTCTCCTATTTTTGTTTTCTGTGTGAATTTTCATTGGAGGGTAGACAATTGAACAATTCGTGGATTGCACATCAGAATTATTATTCGCAGAATTAACTAAAGGTATAATTCTTATCATAATTTCTTTTTGAACACAAAGTGGATCTTTGGTATGAATTGAAATATTGTTTAAATTTTGCGCTGCACGTTAAGTAAATTTTCAACATACTCAACTGTTGATTATGCAAATAAATTGCATTGTTCATTGAATTTAGGCAACCCCCCACCAATGTGTTTTCATATTTGAATTTGTAATGAGAAAAATCTGACGGTCGGAAGATGGGTGCCTGGGCCCACGACAATTTACTTCTATTATCAGTCATCACATCACTTTAACTATGATAGAATTCAACGCAAGAGGGAGGGAAATTTTAAGAAAGGAAAATATAAAATTTTGAATATATGACTTCTAGTCTTATTGGATATTGGAGAACTAATTTCCATTTTTTTTTTCAAGATTAGTAAAAGAAAAGAATGGAAAATTTCATAAAAATATAAAAAAGAAGAGAAATGAGGAAAGAAGACGAAATTTACACAAGGAAAAGGAAATTAACAAGATATAAAATAATGGAAACTAAGGAAGTAACGACAGAATTCTATAAAATATTCAAAGGAAAATGAGCAAGACAACAATTGGAAATTTGCACAAGGAAAAGGGAAGGAAATTAACAAAGTTTGGAAGCTAACTTTGAAGAGAAGGTTTGAATACAATTAGAGCATGTCTTTGCTGGAGATCATGTGGGAAGAAAAAGAGTCAAGAGAAAAGTGCAAAACGTGCTGTCAATTTAATTTTGCGAAGAGAAAAAATTTACAGAATGACGAAAGTTTTGTGATTAAATATTTGATTAGCGATGTGATTCTTCTTTTCCATGACTGCATGCATGTGAGTTCGTCGAATCGAGTAAAATTGTGTTTTTTTTTTCTCTTTTACATTTTTCTTGTACGTTACATTCGTAGGCATGTGGTGATCATGCTAGGAGAAATTGTGAGGAATTAACAAAGCATCCCAGGATGAAGAGAAGTCAAGAATAACAAAAGGCATAAGATCATAATCATCTTTATTTTGTCGTACCGTTATCATTTATAAGTTATGTTGTTAATACGAGAAAATTTAAGATAAGGTTATAGATACTTAATAAAGGATGTGCCGCATCGTTGACGGCCCCCACTTGTCGTGTCCTGAGTCTTGGTGAATGAGGTAAATCGCAGATTATGCCTCCAAAGGTACAGGGTGGAAGATTGCTTGTACACTTGCACTTACCCAATGGCCAAATCCATCATCAGGATTCGAACCCTTGATGCGACGCCTCAAGCAAAGTTGGAGTTTTTCCGCCTTTCTCTTTTACCACTTTGAGATGTGCCCTCGGGGCATGTTATAGATACTTAATAGGTTTGATGTAGTGTTGAGATTTTTTATATGGGTTATTAAGTTTCAGGGTTTAGAAATAGCTTGATATCTACGTTTAGTTACGGATTTTACCAAAAGGAAGAAAAAATATTAACAATAATGAGAGGCGATAAGGTTGATAACTTGTATAGACTTATAGGAACGACATTTTGGGTGAAAATTTGGTAATAAATTCGTATCAAGAAGCATGTTCTACTAGTACAACAGATTGTGAATGTAGAAAAAATATGGAATTGCAGTGAAAAAGTGACACCGAAAAGAGTTTTGACTGGTGCTCGAGACAATATCAAGAACAAGAAAATTTGGAGTACGAAGAAGTCAAATGGTGAAGATAGATTCAATGAATCTATAAACTCGATTAATGTCTATTACTGATTGGAGAATGGTCTCACTTGGAAGAGGTACAAAGAAGGGTACTAAGAAAAAAATGCATATGGATCGTGAGAATTGAATCAAAGAGAAGAATGTTGGATATTTGTTCTGATTTATTCTTCTTAAGATTTGCTTTGTTTATTAAAAAGAATAAAAAAATGGAAAATTTACAAAAAAATATTAAGAGGTGAAGACCATGAAAACCAGAAGAAATTTGCACAAGTCAAGAGAAGGAAAGTAATAAATTATGGAAACTTGAGAAAGAAGAGAAGATTTCTAGAAAATAACAAAAAGAAAATTAATTATGGTATTTGTACAATCATGCTCGACAATAATGATTAACAATGTCAGTGTTGTCAAAATTTTGGCCATCGATTTAAAAAACATTTTTTGAAATAGATGAATGTGATGTTGCCAAGACTGAATTGTAAATCAAGTTTGTCAAATTAGATAGTCTATGTAGCATAATTCTAAAGAAAATGAACAAAAAAAGGAAAAAAAGAAAAAAAGAGAGAAAAATTAACACAAGAAGGAAAAGAAAGAAAATTTACAAATTATGGAAATTTTAATTTGAATTCAAATATAATATTAGAGCATGCCTTGACTTGAATGTTGGAAAAAAACACACAGCAGCCAAGAAGCTGGAGAGCAAGATCGAGCGAGAAGAAAAACAATTCAGCATGTTATACTTTAACTAGGTTTAAGCAACGTGCAATGCACGTTTGCTTAGTTTATATATAATTTTTTTGGTTAAAAATTAAATTTTTATTAATAAAGATGTAGTTTTTTGGTTAATTAAATAACTAATGATGTAATGTTTATATAATTGATAAATAATTACACATTGTGATTTATTAAAAAAAGAGTATTAATAGAATCTATAGCATCGTCCTATATATAAATATCGCTCATAGTTTTATGAAAGCTGTTTGAGATAATTTTGATTCTAAGATAACGATTCAACATTTTCCTCATCTTGCGCAGTCAATAGAGAGGACATTAAACTGCCTATATTTTTTCTCCTTTAGTTTCTCTGAATCTACATAAACTTGAATCTTCCAAATTTATTTTGATAATTTCTCTGCAACGCTTTTAACATATTGTCGATTTTCCTACAAAATAAATTTTGAATATGTTTACATAATTAATAAAAAAACCCAATTATTTTTAAATAACTCATTATAATAAAAATCAAGTTTTGAAGAAAAATTTAAGAAATACCTCTCCAACATGTCCCATCAATTCAACTGTTGAACAACCAAGTGCATGTTCTGCTACTTCACCAAACATAGTAGCAGCTAGTTTTCCAGTATTATCGTCCAGTTGAACATATCCCCTAACACTTTAAATGCGTTGAAAATATTAATTTTAATTTGAATAGTGTTAAATTCTAAATTAATTCAGACATCAATTTTAAATTAAAATTGTAAGATACATACAGTGGTTTGTAGACCCATTGACTTTTACAATATATACAAACGAAGTTTTCATTGTATTTATATCCAGTTCCTTTATTACAGTCAACGCATGACATGTAATAAAATATTTGGACAAACTCAATCACTTTTATCTTCGCCCATATCCAGAATTTTGCTTTCTACATTAAATCATAATCAATTTTTACAATGAATGTTAGTGTAAAGACAAAAAAATGTATAAGTTTGTGTTTCGTACTATTATATTATATCAAATTTTGCACTTAATCATGAACCTTTTGTACATAATAAAATAATACATAACATTACATTACAATACAAAACTAAATAAATAAATATTTTTTTTTCATTAAGTTCAATGTACCTTACCAAATAAATTATTAGCATTTTTAAACTGATAATCTCCACGTCTATTTTGTTTTTTTAGTTTAATTTTTTCCTAGTGACTAAAATGTAGTAGTACAAAGTATTTTGCATTTTCCATTCATTTATTATTAGATAATGGAATTCCAACAGATACAACATCAATTGCTACAAACGGTGACTTAATTACTATTTAATGGAAACAATAAAACTAACGGTGAAAAAAGATTTTATGTTAAAACAACCAATTCCGTTAGATTTTCCGTTAAAACAAGAATTTCCGTTTCATAGACACTTTATATATATACTAGGTGCAAGCAACGTGCAATGCACGTTTGCCTAGTTTATATTTAATAGTTTTGTTTAATAATTAATTTGTTATTAATAAAGATATAATTGTTTTGGTTAATTAAATAATTAATGATGTAATGTTCATGTAATTGTTAAATAATTAGATGTGTGATTTTGATGTTGTGATGTAAGTTGGTGAGATCGAAGAAAATAAGCAAAAGTTGACAAATTTGGAGAAATGGCTAAATTGTAAGGGATCCAAAGTTCGGGGACTAAAATGTAAATATTTAAAAGTTGTGCCGAACCTCACGATGAAGATTTGAGAGTGCTCGGAGTCAATTGGATAAAGGAAGACGTCAATGGAATCAAATTTAGTCAAAAGATGATCACAAATCAATTTCCAACCGAAAAGTTATGCTCCGATATTTTAGTCTCATATTGAGACCTATTTTTGGCATAGAAAGTGATCGAATTGGAGAATGATGTCTGAATCAAAGTTGTAGTCAGATGAGTTAGCTTTCCAACGCATTTTGAATCGCCTCAATCGGAGATCGGAATACAAAGTTATGATAAAAACACTGAAGGAATGTGCAGCTGCATGTTTAAAACAAGAAATTCCGTTACATAGTCCGTTAAAACAACAAATTCCGTTAGTTTTTCCGTTAAAAACAAGAAATTCCGTTACATAGCTACTTTTAATATATATATATATATATACAGAAATGATCTAATGAGCATCGGTGTTCATCTTATCCTAAACACCAATGAGTTGCTACATTAATTCATTGGTGGATAAAGATTTTGTGAGTTCCTATCCACCAATGAATTAATGTGCCAACTCATTGGTGCTTAGGATAAGATGAGCACCGGTACTCATTAGATCATTTCTGTATATATATATATATATATATATATATATATATATATATATATATATATATATATATATATATATATATATAACCATGCATCCGTTTTTCATTATGTCGGGGCCATGTGTGTCTACTTTAAGAATTTATCATGATTTCAGCATATTTTGTTGAGTTTATCCTCATTTTAAAGAGCTTTTATTATATAATTTACTCTACAAAACAATCCGCATGTAAACCAATGATATGATTAGGTTGATAAAAACAAAGATGCAAGGACATTCCTTTGCGAAAGAAATATTTTATAACAGATGTGAAATCCTTGATAGTTTTATTTTTCTCTAATCGATAATCTAATCCGGTCTTCTCAAACGGAAAATGACAAGTTTTCCATAAAAAAAAAGATAAAAAAAAGAGAAACATCTGATGTTTCTGTTTGGCTTTCTTACACTAAATTTTTGACGACTCGACACGTCAACTCTTATTAGCAAGTAAAAAATGCCAATACTTCAAAGGAATATCACCGTTACAATGTCTAACAAGTATTGATCTGTCAAAATATGAAATTTACCGATGAACAATTAAAAAGACAGCCAAACAAGAACAACAGATCTCAACACGTCTATCTAGCTAGTAGTCAGTGAATGGAAGTTGCTCATGTGTGATCTCACCATTGATGTAGATGTTATCATAGACAAGTGCTGCAATAGTGGCACCAATCAAGGGGCCAAACCACTACACCCAGTGGTGTGTAAAATTCCAACTGACCAGAGCTAGTCCAAAGGAGACTGCTGGGTTCATTGATGCACCATCAAATGCACCACCTGCTAAGATATTAGCACCCACAATGAACCCAATTGCAATGGGTGCAATGCTTCCCAAAGATGTAATTTTTTGGTTAATTAAATAATTAATGATGTAATGTTTCTGTAATTGTTAAATAATTAGATGTGTGATTTTGATGTTGTGATGTAAATTGGTGAGATCGAAAAAAATAAGCAAAAGTTGACAAATTTGGAGAAAGAGCTAAATTGTAAGGGATCCAAAGTTCGGGGACTAAAATATAAATATTTAAAAGTTGTGCCCAACCTCACAATGAAGATTTGAGAGTGCTCGGAGTCAATTGGATAAAGGAAGACGTTAATGGAATCAAATTTAGTCAAAAGATGATCACAAATCAATTTCCAACCGAAAAGTTATGCTCCGATATTTTAGTCTCATATTGAGACCTATTTTTGGCATAGAAAGTGATCGAATTGGAGAATGATGTCTGAATCAAAGTTGTAGTAAGATGAGTTAGCTTTCCAACGCATTTTGAATCGCCTCAATCGGAGATCGAAATACAAAGTTATGATAAAAACACTGAAAGAATGTGCAGCTGTCTGTTTAAAACAAGAAATTCCGTTACATAGTCCGTTAAAACAACAAATTCCGTTAGTTTTTCCGTTAAAAACAAGAAATTCCGTTACATAGCCACTTTTAATATATAGAAGATATATTAGATGCAAGCAACGTGCAATTAGGGGTGGGCAAAAACCGAACCAACCCGACTAACCCGACCAACCCAAACCAACCCGATCGGGTTGGGTCGGTTTTTTTCCATTTTTTTTCCTGGGTTGGGTTCTGGCAAAACTTAGTGGGTCGGGTTGGGTCGGGTTGTGGGTTAATCCATCCAACCCGACCAAACCCGACCCAACCCAACCCGTCAATAAAAAAAAAAAAAAGGGCCATTTTTTTCAAACATATTTCAACTTTTCGGTTTCTATTGGCTATTCCGCCTTCAATTTCTTTCCCAAGGTAAATTACCAAGTTTGCATTTTTTTTTTCTCGACTTATTACTAAGATTTAGCCCTCATTTTGCAGACTTCTTTGTACAAACTTATTTAATAGATCATTGAGCATGACCAAGAAACATATTTAACCTCTCATTTCTTCATCTTCACTACTTTATTTAGTGGCTACTCGTTTATTTCCATATATTCATTTATTTCTCTTAGATTCTCGTTTTAGTTCTGATTTTCTTGTTGAAAATTTGAATTGAGACATGAGCTAAAACATTGTAATTTAAAACTAGTTAATGGAAATCATTGATACAAACCGACCAACCCAACCCAACCCGACCGACATAAAATTGGGTTGGGTTGGGTTGGGTTTCAACATTTACATGGGTTGGGTTGGGTTGGATTTCGAACAAACCGACAATATTGGGTTGGTTTTGGGTTGGGGCAAAAACCGACCCAACCCAACCCACGCCCACCCCTACGTGCAATGCACGTTTGCCTAGTTTATATTTAATAGTTTTGTTTAACAATTAATTTGTTATTAATAAAGATGTAATTTTTTTTGTTAATTAAATAATTAATGATATAATGTTTATGTAATTGATAAATAATTAGATGTGTGATTTAGATGTTGTGATGTAAGTTGGTGAGATCGAAGAAAATAAGCAAAAGTTGACAAATTTGGAGAAATAGCTAAATTGTAAGGGATCCAAAGTTCGGGGACTAAAATGTAAATACTTAAAAGTTGTGCCGAACCTCACGATGAAGATTTGAGAGTGCTCGGAGTCAATTGGATAAAGGAAGACATTAATTGAATCAAATTTAGTCAAAAAATGATCACAAATCAATTTCCAACCGAAAAGTTATGCTCCGATATTTTAGTCTCATATTGAGACCTATTTTTGGCATAGAAAGTGATCGAATTGGAGAATGATGTCTGAATCAAAGTTGTATCCAGATGAGTTAGCTTTCCAACGCATTTTGAATGGCCTCAATCGGATATCGGAATACAAAGTTATGATAAAAATACTGAAAGAAGGTGCAACTGCCTATTTAAAATAAGAAATTCCGTTACATAGTCCGTTAAAACAACAAATTCCGTTAGTTTTTCCGTTAAAAACAAGAAATTCCGTTACATAGCCACTTTTAATATATAGAAGATTTCGTGAGTAACGGCAATTTTGCAGTTGGATGTTGCAACAAAAGTAACACTACAGTTAATCTTGTAAAGTTCTATGATATATAGGTTTTGTTTGGAATTGTTTTTAGAGCTCCAAACTTTTAGGGATGAAAATGAGAGGGGTATAGGACGAGTCATCCATTCCTACCCTAGTTCCATAGGGTATTTTTTTTACCTTCCCCCATCCCATACGCGATTAAAACGGGATGGGTTCGAGATTGGATTGGGGCGGGGGCGGGGGCGGGGCCGGGATCGCCTAATTTATTTATTTTGCCCTTGTTTGAACCATATTTTACCAAAAATTCATTTTCAACCACATTCTTCAATAAAATAATATTACACGTAAATCGAAATTTTTTTCTTCATTTTTAACCACACATTCTTCAAAACTCACTATTCAAGAATGCATTTTTTTCCTCTTAAAATGTGGCACAAACAATGGCTTATTTGTTTTATTTTTATTTTTATTTTTAATATCTTTAATTAGTAAATATTTTTATTTTTTCTTCCAATTTGTTAAAAATAACTCATATTCTCTTTGAAAAAGATGATAGATCTTTTATTTTTCTTTGATAAAAAGTTTAAATTTGAAATTAATTTTTAACGGGCGCGAGTAGCAGGGTAAGGATGATTTTCCACAAACACCTTACACGTGCACATTTTCCCATTTTTGTTTGAATTGGTTTTTTCACATTTTTTGGTGGGAAAATGGAATTCCACCTTTTATTAAGGAAAATGAATTTCATCCATCAATTTTTCACCCTTACGGCCTTACAATCAAACGGACCTTAAGTTCTCAGATTTTGCTTTTAACTTTTTTCAATCAAAATGTCAATTTTAACCCTTTATTGGAATGTGAAGGGTTAATGTTTCCTTCTCCCATTGATTTGAAATTTTTGATATTATACTTTTATTTTTAAAATTTGAGATTTAACAGATATTATTAATTTTTCTCCTTAAAATAATATATCATCTTAAGCAAATATTTAATAATATACACATTATGGAATAAAAATATACATCATATAGCAATGTCCATTTTAGTAATTAGTAAACACGCACAAAAAGGAAATTAATGATAAAATTAGCAACAGTATTTATAGATTTTATGAAATGTGAATAAGAAATATGTTTGACCAAAAGTGTGTATATTTTTAAACGTGCGAAATTCTTGTTAGTTTAATTTTATTGTATTTATAATTCATCTTAAAATAGAATTAGAATTGAGAACCTAATTATGATAGGTAGAGGTGAACGCGATTCGATTTGGGCTGTTTGTGCCACATTTTCAACTCAAATCATTTCACCCGGTTTGGAATTTTTTCAAATCAAATTTAACCATTTTATTTTTCGAACCAAACCAAACAATTGGTAGGTACACTGCCACCAGAATTGTCATACACCTTCTGTAGGAACAAGTAGTTTATTCGGGCTTTAATATAATTAACAAATTCTATCAATATGAGTTTCACATCCTATCCCCATTTTCTTATTTTAAGAGGATAAACAAGTACGAATGGAGATTGGACTTCAACTTAATTGTCTTCAATTTAGTCTGTGATATAAGGCGCTCAAATCTTTGTTACATAGAGATTGCCACGGGGTAGAGTAGAGGCGGGGCCGGGTCACCTTTCCCTCGTACTCACGAAATTAAAATATAACATGCTGAATTAACAAAGCATCCCAGAATGAAGAGAAGTCAAGAATAACAAAAGGCATAAGATTTTACGTTATTGATAATGACTTCGACAATCATAATCATCTTTATTTTGTCGGACCGTTATCATTTATAAGTTATGTTGTTAATACGAGAAAATTTAAGATAAGGTTATGGATACTTAATAAAGGATGTGCCGCATCCTTGACGGCCCTCACTTGCCGTGCCTTGAGCCTTGGTGAATGAGGTAAATCGCAGGTTATGCCTCCAAAGGTATAGGGTGGAAAGCTGCTTGTACACTTGCACTTACCCAAGGGCCAAATCCATATTTCAGGATTCGAACCCTTGATGCGGCAGTTTCAAGCAAAGTTGGAGTTTTTCCACATTTTCTTTTTACCACTTGGAGATGTGCCCCGAGGGCAGGTTATAGATACTTAATAGGTTTTTAATGAAGTGTTGAGATTTTTTATATGGGTTATTAAGTTTCAGGGTTTAGAAATAGCTTGATATCTACGTTTAGTTACGGATTTTACCAAAATGAAGAAAAAATATTAACAATAATGAGAGGCGATAAGGTTGATAACTTGTATAGACTTATAGGAACGACATTTTGGGTGAAAATTTGGTAATAAATTCGTATCAAGAAGCATGTTCTACTAGTACAACAGATTGTGAATGTAGAAAAAAGATGGAATTGCAGTGAAAAAGTGACACCGAAAAGAGTTTTGACTGGTGCTCGAGACAATATCAAGAACAAGAAAATTTGGAGTACGAAGAAGTCAAATGGTGAAGATAGATTCAATGAATCTATAAACTCGATTAATGTCTATTACTGATTGGAGAATGGTCTCACTTGGAAGAGGTACAAAGAAGGGTACTAAGAAAAAAATGCATATGGATCGTGAGAATTGAATCAAAGAGAAGAATGTTGGATATTTGTTCTGATTTATTCTTCTTAAGATTTGCTTTGTTTATTAAAAAGAATAAAAAAATGGAAAATTTACAAAAAATATTAAGAGGTGAAGACCATGAAAACCAGAAGAAATTTGCACAAGTCAAGAGAAGGAAAGTAATAAATTATGGAAACTTGAGAAAGAAGAGAAGATTTCTAGAAAATAACAAAAAGAAAATTAATTATGGTATTTGTACAATCATGCTCGACAATAATGATTAAAAATGTCAGTGTTGTCAAAATTTTGGCCATCGATTTAAAAAACATTTTTTGAAATAGATGAATGTGATGTTGCCAAGACTGAATTGTAAATCAAGTTTGTCAAATTAGATAGTCTATGTAGCATAATTCTAAAGAAAATGAACAAAAAAAGGAAAAAAAGAAAAAAAGAGAGAAAAATTAACACAAGAAGGAAAAGAAAGAAAATTTACAAATTATGGAAATTTTAATTTGAATTCAAATATAATATTAGAGCATGCCTTGACTTGAATATTGGAAAAGAAAAACACACAGCAGCCAAGAAGCTGGAGAGCAAGATCGAGCGAGAAGAAAAACAATTCAGCATGTTATATTTTAATTTCGTGAGTAACGGCAATTTTGCAGTTGGATGTTGCAACAAAAGTAACACTACAGTTAATCTTGTAAAGTTCCAGGATATATATGTTTTGTTTGGAATTGTTTTTAGAGCTCCAAACTTTTAGGGATGAAAACAAGAGGGGTATGGGACATCAGTCATCCATTCACATCCTAGTTCCATCGGGTATTTTTTTCACCTTCTCCCATCCCATACGTGATTAAAATGGGACGGGTTCGAGATTGGATCGGTGCGGGGGCAGGGCAAGTCTCTTGCTTCATTTATCGACTAATTTATTTATTTAGCCCTTTTTTGAACCATATTTTACCAAAAATTCATTTTCAACCACACATTCTTTAATAAAATAATATTACATGTAAATCAAAATTTTTTTCTTCATTTTTAACCACACATTCTTCAAAACCCACTATTCAAAAATACATTTTTTCTCTTAAAATGCGGCACAAACAAGGGCTTATTTATTTTATTTTTATTTTTAATATCTTTAGTTAGTAAACATTATTATTATTTCCTCCGATTTGTTAAAAATAACTCATATTCTCTTTGAAAAAGATGATAGATCTTTTATTTTTCTTTGATAAAAAGTTTAAATTTGAAATTAATTTTCAACGGGGCGAGTAGCAGGGTAGGGGTGATTTTTCACAAACACCTCACACGTGCACATTTTCTCATTTTTGCTTGAATTGGTTTTTCCACATTTTTTGTGGGAAAATGGAATTCCACCTTTTTTGGCAATTGGAACAAATTTTATAATCAATTGTAAAAAAAATTCATTTTAATGGACAATTTCCATGTAAAACAAAGTCAAACGAACACTAAATTTTGATGAATAATTAGTGAAAAAATAGTTTTCTAGCAATTTTTTTTTTTTTACTTTTTGGCAATGGTAAAAAATTTCATAACCAATTGTAAATTTTTTTTATTTTTTATTTTTTATTTTTTACTTTTATGGACAATTTTCACGTAAAATAAAGTCAAACGTGAACAAAAAAAATCCAAAATTTCAAAAAAATTTCGGGTCGAAAATTATACCAATCAAACACACTTAATTAACAATTCCCTACAAAACAATTTCTAAACAATTAGGTGGTGTTCTCTTTGTGTTTCCGTTTTCTGTTTTCTGTTTTGAATTCGTTTTGTATTTTGTGTTTTGAGTGTCTGTTTTGAAATTACTAAAAATGCGTTCTTTTTGTCATTGTAGAAAACTGTTTCTGAAAATAGAAACTAGAAAACGTGTTTATTTTGAAATTTTGAGAGATTTTTTTAATAATATTTTATTCAAGAAATCTGGTTATTCAATTAATTTTAATAGTTTAATGTTAATATAGTTGAAAATAACATATAAATTTTAAAATTGTTATCAAATAGTTTCTATGCTCGTTAATATTTCATTGAAGAAACCGCATAAAGAATCATACTTTCCTGATAAAGGAAGAATACAAATATGAACACGTAAGGAGAATAATGAATCATCATCAAACTTTAAATATGTTACTACTTACTCACTCATCTTTAATTGGTTACCCAATACTCACTCATCTTTTCACATAATTACTCATCCACCATTCTTTAATTAACATTTTTAAATTGTAGATGAAAAATTGCGGGTGGCAAATGACAATCCTACGTGGCAAATGGTAAATGAAAAATTGCAAGTGGCAAATAATATATTTTCATGATAAATCCTACTTTAGATCATTATAATTAATTCAGCTAGTTAACAAAATTTATAAAACATGTTTACACGAATAAAAAAAAATTGCTTGAAAACATGTTTACACGAATAAACAAAATTTATAAAACATTTTTCATTTAGATTTAAGGTGGCATACTTAAAAGACACATGCTCAAGAATTGAGCTAAACTGGAGGAAGCCACGCTTTCTCCCTGATATTCATTGGTTACTCTTTCATTTTGTTATGGAATTGATAACTACTAGTAAAAGAAATTGAACTGCTCCTTCAATTGCTACTTCGCGAATTTTACAGTCTTCTTATTCTCCAAGAAATCACCTCTTGTTTCCATCTTCACAGGCAATGGAGCTGAGAAAAAAAACCTCCCATTTCGACCTGTTTACTTTCACTTTCTACATAATTTCACAATTTCATCCTCAGCCTCCTTCAAAGGCACTCCAATTTCTTCCAACTTCTCGGCACAGATTGTCTAGGAGCTCTCTCATCATCAATTAATCATCCCCATTAATGCTAACATTACAGTTTCCTTTTTCGAACATGGCTCCACGGTTGATCTGTAAACCCTGTAAACATTCCCATTCTCGGCAAAGGTTACATTTTTTCTTCCTTTGGATCGAACCCCATCACCCCTTTTCATCAAACTACCATTTCTATTCTGAAAAACACCTTGATTTCTTATCATAGAAATGTCACTGACACCAGAGTTTTCAATTAACTCAACTCCCTCCTCATCGTACTGAGATAATTTATTGATCCTTTCCTCCGCCTCCACCTCCATCTACACTTCCCCTCTGCGAATTCACGGCCACCACAATTACCCAATGCCGCCTCAGAAATTCCCCCACCACAGCATCAATAAAATTATTTAACACCCAACACATTACAAAATCAGAGGAGAAACATGATTGAAGTCAACAATTGTAGAATAACGGGAATGGAAAACGACTAGATGCACGCTTCGGATAGTGGGTTCGTGAGATGGTTTCCAGAAGAGCCTAGGTTACGGGCGACGGAGACGGATCGACGAAGTTTACGACATATGCAGAACACTGTTTGCCCTAGGTTACTGGAGAGGGAGACGGGAGAGGGAGAGGGAGAAGACGGGAGAGGGAGAGGGAGAGGGAGAGGGAATGGAAAACTGCCATATTTCGCGTGTTTTGGGCTTTTACCGTCTTTTGGCCACAAAACATCCAAAACGAGCTTTTCTTCATTTTCCATTTCCTTTGTAAAAAATTTTTCATTTTCAAAAACGCATTTTGAAAAATAAGAAAGAGAACGCGTTTTCACTATTTTGGAAAATTGAAAACAGAAAACGGCTTGAAAACGACAAAGAGAACAGGGCCTTACTTTCCCTAGAATTCATTCTCTTTCCACCCATTTTTCATCTTTACAATCAAACGGAATCAAACGGACCCTAAGTTCTCAGATTTTGCTTTTAACTTTTTTCAATCAAAATGTCAATTTTAACCCTTGATTGGAATGTGAAAGGTTAATGTTTCCTTCTCCCATTGAATTGAAATTTTTTATATTATACTTTTATTTTTAAATTTTGAGATTTAACAGATATTATTAATTTTTCTCCTTAAAATAATATATCATCTTAAGCAAATATTTAATAATATACACATTATGGAATAAAAATATACATCATATAGCAATGTCCATTTTAGTAATTAGTAAAAACGCACAAAAAGGAAAAAAATCTTTCGTTGCCAAACACTCTAATATTGTTTTTGAGCCATACAACAATTATTAAACAAACGTTCATTAAACTAATTCTGTCGAAATCCGATTCTTTCTTCAACACAGCTAAATGTTGATTCTCTTAAAAACACAACAATACCAAACTAAGCTTTCCTTGATTCTCAAAATAATTCGAGACAAAATAAAATGCAAAGAAATTTTGCCAAATAATATTTGTTTTCAATGAAAATAAATTAAACAAAATTAAAATTCTCCAAAATTTGAAGCCTAGTAATTTAAAAATAATTTCCACTTACAACAAAAATAAGTATATGTTACAATTATAATTTAATGTCCCAAGGCCAATCAATATTTCCATGATCAACACTACTTTGATTGTCACAATTTGATTAGCCCTATGGGGTGTGATGATTAATTCCCCCCCACCCCACCCCACCCCACAACACAACCCCCCTTTTTGTAGTAGTTAAAAGGTTGTGATTTAAGAAGAAATTTTGGTTAACTACATTAACCAATTGTTTGAAGTTTAAGCAAAGTAATTTGAACTTCTTGAGGTGGAAGTTTGGCAAAAACGTGGTGCCCAAAAACAAAGAATTTGACCAATCAATTTCCAATGGCTGCTTTGGAATAGAGAAGAATGTTTGCCCAAAAACAATGCACATTACACTTAGCCCTCGTTTGATCTACATTATTATCTCATTAAAATGAAAAATATGACCGTTATCTATCGCATCAACATTTAAATTTAAAATTTCTATTTCTTATGTGGACCCCAATAACGGTTATATTTTTCATTCTCATTCTACAATAATTTGGCTCAAACAAGGCCTTAGTCCATGTTTGATTTGGTTAAAAACTAAATTTTTAGTAAATCTTCATGAAAAATGGTGAAATGTCTCATTGAAGTCGATAAATGTTATGGATCCTGTAAAATGTATGGTTGAAAATTAATTTGAGAGAAAAATAAATTTTAAGAAATGAAGATCAAATAGTGTTTAGATAGAGAAGAACGTTCTTTTATTCTCTTAAAAAATATTTTTTTTAAAAAAAACACATTCTTTATTATTTTTAATTTTTTGAAAACTAATAAATGGGCCTTTCAAAGGAAAGAACGTTGGGCCGATCTTGATAGAGTATATTCGGTATTCGGAGGCCCAGCCTGTGTACAGTTTGGATCCATTTAGCGTAATTGTTGTAAAAAATTGGCCTATTTTGTTGTGTTTATTCTATTTTAAGTGGCTTAAAATATTAAATATTAAAGTAAACTTGGTGAGCAGATGCTGCTCAAGCAGAGGTCTTTAGGTAAAATGGCTTAAGAGGGTTTCGAGTAAAATAAAATTAATGGAGCAAATGAACATAGATGAAAATTATGTTGATGATTTCTTGAACAAATCAGTTATCGAACGGAGTTATCGACAACGATATCTTTGACTATCAGCAATAGTCAAAGGCAATATCGTTGATAATGTTGATGACAATCCGCAAAGCTGTGGCTTATCGTCGACTAATGTTGGCATAATTTTATTCTTTTTATTTTTTATATTTTTAATGTGTTACTGTCATATAAGTCAATATGTTTTTATTTTTATCTATAGTATTATAGATGGACAAGTTATTTTTAAGTCGAAATCTCCGTTAGTATTTACTTTGTTATTATTTTGTTTGTTGATGAAATTTTTGTAGATATTTTCAAAAATATCAAGGGAGTTTTCTAAACGCCCTCTAGGTGTCACCTAGACGTGCCTCGGCACGGGAAAGAAAACTCCCCACCTAACGCGTAGGCAGGAACAAAGCACGGTTTTTTTTATTTATTAAGAAAATCTAACTCAATCATAGCTAAAACTTTAAAAGGAAGTAAGTCCAACAATTAATCCACCATTTTGTCCAAACCTAGCCCGTAAGCATAACTTTCTCCACTCACGAACAAAATATTATTGATTTGGGGTATGAATATTATGTTTTCATTATAACCTGAAAACTATGTATGAAATTCCTATAAATTTCAGTGTATACGTTATTTTATTTATGTATTGATTTAGAACAATTAAAATAATAAAAAAAATAAAAATAAATGTCTTATCATATCTAGATCTAAGTCCATGAGGCTTAATTCTTGGAAAAAGTTCACCCCATAATCACCTACATTATTCCATATTGGGATTTATTTCAACACGTGCACGCATTAATCATTAGTCAGCTTGAATTTTGATTCTGCTTTAGTTTGTAGAGAAATGTGTCTGAAGCAAATTCTTGGAACTGAAGAGACTGGGTCAACTTTAACACCTATTATAGTATTATTATTATTAAGATTAATTTCTTTCGTACATAGGATTTGGCATGCCAATATGCATTTTATTTTTATAAATGGTTAAACTTTAATTTCATTCACTAAACACTATTAACTTATTTATCACTTATTTTTATTTATTTATAAATTTATCTGTTTATAAGTTCTTCGCATAGCCAGGTATACAGTTAATCCGTTTGAATTTGTTTACTTGTCGTTGTTTTATGAAAATAGGTAAGAGTTGAACATGCATTGCACGTTATTTTGAAATATTTTATAATTAATGTGAAAGTAATATTTGACCTCCATTTATCCTTTTGATGCAAGTCCCTAAAAATAAATGTTAATTATTATATTTGCATGCCAATAGTAAAATGTATGCTTGAATATAAATATTAATTAGAATAATAACTAAATACATAAATGAAGATGAATGACAAATACGACACATGAATTAACGTGAATGTTAGTTAATTTAGAATTAATTCCAAGGAATATATACGTGACAATAAATATTAAATCATTTATATTAAATTAATTTAATTTAATTTTCAATTAAGTGAAACTGGATAATAATTAACATATATGAACGTGAATAATAAACTTCATTTTTAAATATGAAATTTTAATTAATATTGATTAAATGAATGCGAATGATAATTAATTAAGAATTAATTAGTGTTTTAAAAATCGGATCGGTCCCAAAACTGGAACCAAAATCGGTTCAATAGGCTTATAAAACCTCTAATTAAAAACCTGTCTAAAAACCAGGTAAACCGATCGATTTTTGAAAAACTCGTGACATGTTCTCGATTTAATCGGTTCAACCTATATAAATGTGTGTGTATATATATATATTTAAAAAAATTTTAAATGTATATTTTTTTAATTTTTGTAAATGTATATATTTTTTAATTTTTTAAAAACCACGGTTCAACTTTTTGACTATTGACCCTTTCTCATTTTCGGGTAGATGGCCGGTTCGATTTTTAAAATATTGAAATTAATAACATGGAAATGGACGTGAATGTGAATGTGAAATTCTAATTAATATTAATTAATGAATGTGAATGTTAATTAATTGATAATTAATTATAGTATTTACTACAGTTTGTAAATTAAATATATATTGAAAAACGAAAAGTAAGGTATTATTGAAATAATTGAATTATAATAAAGTTATAATCGTCTAAAAAATAATTTTTATTTGATGTAATATTTAATATATTATAGATGACTTGAAGAGTCAAGATGGTTACTCTTTTTCAATGTTTTTTCCATGATTGGTTCAATAATGCCATACGTGTTAAAGTCTACCCAACTTCCAATTCTCGACTCGTAAAAGCCAACCAACAATTATTTAGTCAAAGGTTTTGCTTTACAAAATTATATTGCACATTTCATTCCCAACATTTGCTCAAAAGAGCAATCGTTTCCCCAACTTTGTTTTCGCAATCTTGTCCCGAATCTTTCATAAAATCTTCGCATTAAATCTTGCCTGTGCACAACACGGTCCATTTTTACGGAGAGTAAAAGTGTCAAGCCACTATTAAAACTCAGTCAGTCTACAAGTACACAAGTACAGAAAATTTGTACAGAATTGATATAGAAATTTGAAATCAACAACACAGATTTAAAGTTGGCAAAAAAAAAAAAAAAAAAACACATACACACACAAATTCACAGGATGCTGCCAATTCTGTAATGATTCCCTATACTCAGGGAATAATTCATTAAAACTACTGCTATGATATATTTCGTAAATAATATTGGAGTATGTTATTCATTATTATATGCAATATTTTGCCTCTGTCCCATTTTAATAATGTGTACCAAATATACACTTAATAAATCGAATAGATTAATAGATGGATATCTTAGTTTAGTAAATTAGAAGTTGATGAGGATCAGTTAATAATTAATGATCATTTTATATTCTACAAAAATAACAAAATATAAAATGTAAAAAAGAGAGAAATGGTGCCTTTGTCCATAATAATTAATTAATCATTGTACAAACGGCGGGGGCTGGGTGTACTCTAACTCCCCAAGTGGACTATTGTTTGGACTAACACGTGTGATTCATCATACCTAATTGACACACGTATATACTCGCACGTGCGTGCCTGCTATTTTGGATATACACAATTTGTGCAAAAATCCACACCAAAACAAAAGCCCCAGAATTCGTCCTTTTTGTTCGCTAGCGGCGATTGTGAACTCTCGGGAGAATCAATGACTGCATCTAAGATGCAGTGCTAGTACATCTGAGAATTCTTAAGTGGCTAGAGGTACGTATATAATGCACAAATCTTTAATTGTTTCTTCTATCCTTTTTTTTCTTTTTTAATTATTAACATGATTTTTTGATTGATTTAAACATAAATCCAACACCTTCCGTACATATTGTTCTTTTTTCTTGATATAAGCAAAAACCAAGTTAAAAAATTTATAATTTCATGCATGGAAAGTGACAGATCTGATTATTTGGGAAGTGTAAGGTAAAGAGATAAGTGTAATTATTTGGAAATAAAATGTTGATTATATCTATATTTCCAAGAAAAATGTATATAGATTATAGAGGGAAAAAAAAAGACTAAAACTAGAACCTAGGGTTTGTAAATTACAATTGTGATCATCATAAGAATTTTGTAATTAGGGTTTGATTGTGTTATAAATTGATCATTTGTGACTTTCATAAACTAGAACCCAATTTTTTTTTTTTGTCACTAAATTTGTATTCTCAACCTTATTACATGTTGTTTCTAATGATGATTTT
The DNA here is from genome assembly GCA_035079005.1 of Fraxinus americana. Taxonomy (NCBI): domain Eukaryota; kingdom Viridiplantae; phylum Streptophyta; class Magnoliopsida; order Lamiales; family Oleaceae; genus Fraxinus; species Fraxinus americana. Next base: position 26,998,707 of record CM068719.1, on the reverse strand, counting down.
CGTCCGAAAAAAATGTTAGCGTACTTTAAAATAAGGAACAAATATTTAATCATACTTTTATTTTTTTTTTCTTTTTACTTATTTAAAAACGCGAAGGACTCGCAATAAGTAAAAATTAAGAATTTTTATTGTAATTGAAATGTGGTTCAAAATGTGGATCACTTATGCTCAATATACCTACCCTTTAAGATTTTTTAGCTGAGTTGGGTAATAGTCTAGGTTTTCAACTGAGATAACGCGAAGGTACTAAAAGAAAAATTCTTAAGAGATATAGCCCATGTTTGATAGTGATTTTAATCTAACTTTTAATTTAAGTTAAAGTCAATAATAAATTTTAATCACATATTTATGGGATTTACAACTTTTCAATCAAACATTTCGTTGAATAAGATATTGAGTAAGTGTCTATACAAAAAATCATAATTATAGATACGGGTCCTTTCCACAGAAAAGGGGAATCTTGTGTTACAATAGAAGCAGAAGTGACGCGGATTATTCAAGAATCGAAGTCGATTTGCTTTATGAAAAGAAGATATCAATAAACTTCTATGAAATGGTTTCACGGGATTCAGACAATTGTCTTGATTGTGGAATATCATTAAAAAATAGGAATCTGTGCGGAAAGTTTACTGTAGGGTATTCTTGAAAATAAAGAGGTATAGTTGTTCATTTTCTATAATCACATAACTATTTGAAATATCGATCGATCAAGAAAAGAACTTCGATTATCTTATATTTTCAAACCTTCATAAAATTTAGGATAATTAAGGAGAAGATAGTACGTTGATTTTTGTATGCCTCGGTTTAGTCGGTAGTTTATACGGTTGAGCCTGATCAATGTGGCTCCGTTTCTCACACACCATGTGTATGAGTGTATACAATCTATCTAGATTAATGAAAGTTCAGATTTTTAGTTTCCTTGGTCTAGATTTGGTCGGTTGATATGGTTTACCAAATTAATTAATTGTTCATTTGACAAGAACCGTTTTCCGTACACACATGACCACCGACCGGGACCATTTTTTTATTTGGCCCCCTTTAATCTTCAAACTAGTGTTGATTATGAGAAATCGATGTCACCTTTCTCGTGTCTATTTATTGTAGATTTTTTGAAAAGTTTCTTTCTTTCTAAAAAAAGTGATTAAAAAACAAGAAAAAGTTTCGGATCATATGCAAAATTATTTTATTAAAAAATTGAATTTTAAAGAATTTGTATCAAACACGAGCACAGTAAATATTTTGAATAAAGTTGTTTGTACAGATGAATTGTACGTGACAGTTTACAAGTGCTAAGATGACAGCACATTTTTGACTTTTTTAACTTCACTTTTGTTCAAACTCCAGTGAAATGTTGTCATCGACATTCAGTAACTCCACCTAACAAATCTGTCTCTACACATAGTATTGTTGAAATATTTTATCATACAATTTATTCTTGGCAATAACGGATGGATGCTTACGAGTGCATTTCTTCCAATGCATTACTTTAAAAAAAATATTTGATTCTCTCATGTTGATGATAACCGGATACGTAGTTTAAGAGAAAGTTCTTCTGTCCCACCATTCGGTTAGTGGCGGAGTCAGAATTTTCATGTAGGTTGTGAAAAATATTGAAGGGGCAAATAACAATTAGTTTAAAAGACTTATAAATCTAAATGGAAATTACAATGAAAAAAAAGTAGTAGCAATTGCAATGTCCGCACATGATCAAGGATAAGTTGATGGCAAAAAAATAAAGGTAAAAATGATAGCGACTTAGCGTGAATGGAAAAGATGAAAAGAGATTATCGTACTCTTCATGAAAATTTTGGTTTGTTTGCTTATAGATGAACTTGTGTTCATTGTATTTGGCATGTAATAGTGGAACATGCAGGAAATCTCTCGTCGGTTTTAAGGTTGCGTGTTATCTTGCTACTTGTGAATGGTTGAAATCAGGGACGTAGTCAGGATTTCAATCTTGTGGGGGCGAAAATACGTGAGGTGAAGGGGGGAAATTTTTTTTTTTAACTAAGAGGATTGAAAACGACAATTTTGAGTATTAAAATAGACAAGTTAGATTGACTGACCCAAAAAACAATCAGTTTGTCGATACAAAAACAATATGTCTATCTATGTGTCAAGGCTATACAAATCGAAAGTATGAACGTTAGATGGATATCAAAAAGACAAAAAGTAAACTGCCTATCTATATAACAGATGGTAGAGATGGCTTGGATACCTAAAATTGGTTTCTCCTTATCCTCATCACTTCAAACTCATTAATAAGAGAATTTAATGGAAAAGTATCAACAATCTCATTCTCTATATACACAAGCATGGTATTGGACAAAAAATCATCTTCCATTCTATTACGCAATTTTATCTTAATGACACTCATAGCTGAAAATGCACGTTCTGTAGTTGCTTTTGGGTAATTGATTCATAAATGAGTCATTTGCTTTTGGATTGTATTTGGACTATTTATTTATTTAAGTAACTATTGGATCTTTTGTTTAGGTCTAAGATTTTTGTATGGTTGAATTTTAAAGTGTAAGTTATTGGGTCAATATTTATTAATGGAAAAAAAAATTTCAAAATTTTGCGGGGGCGAGTCAAAATTTTTGCGGGAACGAAACTGAAAAATACATTACAAATTAACTAGAATAGTGGACCAGAGGACAATGTTGGGGTCGGTCACCCCCCATCTCCGTCTCCGGTTGAAACCTACTTCATTCCAAAATTTTATTTGAGTTCTGCCATAATGTTTTATGCATTTTATATATGATAAACAAAGTCAAGACGACATACCAAAGTGTTGAGCCCACTTATTATAATGTGCATCTCTATTTCTAAGACAATGTTTGCTGATTGCATTCAGAGCATATTTGTACATTCTATCACCATTATGATATGCTTATGAAGCAAGTCTTGTAGCTGCTGCTAAATAAGCAAAAGGCCATGCAAGGTTAACACTTCTCTTTTATATTCTCTCTTTCACATGTCTTTTCTGCGATGATTAGGTCATTGCATGTTGCAAGCCTCACTCGGAATTAGGGATGGCAACGGGGCGGAGGCCCTCCCCTCCCCCCGCCCCGCTATCCGTTTAGGGCGGGGCGGACTACCCGTTTAATTTTTTTTTTAATTTATTAATAATTTATTTTTATTGCTAAAATTCATTAGATTTAGACAAATAATTTTAGTTGTTATTTTCTATTAGAACTAATGAAAATTTTCATTTAAAGTAATGAATTCTAAAAAAAAAAATTTAACAGGGTGGGGCGGGGCGCCTGTTGCCCGTCCCCGCCCCGAACCCGCATCGGGGCAAAATTTCTCTCCTCGTCCCCGCTCCGAATACCCGATTAAGTGTGTTATTCCCGCCTCGTTCGGGGCGGCGCCCCACGGGTATCGAATTTGTCGGATTTTTTTGTCATTCCTACTCGGAATTCATTTGTTATATATCCAAGCGATGTATTACCTTTCTGTTGTAGCCTATAGCCAAGGCATTGGGCATGTGCCACACGTTTCGTCTGGGCCAAGTTGCACACTCCACTACACAAAGCGATTGATGTGATAGTTCTGCAGCAATGGGACGCAATTAGATCACAACTTTTCGAACTATTTTTCGAGTCTGCAAACTACGGGGCTATGATGACTATAGATTGACACCACTAAATATGACCAATGAGTCTTTAAGATGAGGTCACGTGTCAAGCATTTAAAGATGTCTTTTCTACCTAGTCCCTCATATAATTCTTGGACCCTTCTCATTAACAGGTAAGCTTTTAATAAGCTCGACATCTACATTTTCGCCTATTTTGTCTTTTTTACACTCAATATACATTTTCATTTGACTTTAGCGTTGGGGTGCAAGCGACTGTCACACCCCATCGGTGCTACAGTCTGTGCAATCTTAAATTGTTGTCTACGTGTGTAGATAATATACGCTTGGACAAGAGAGAATCTGAAATCTGTTGACAGTTGTGGCTCAACGAATCGAAAAGTCAGCAGGTATAACATTTTGGAGTAATGACATACTTAAATTGCTTAGGATTTTTTTTTTGTTGATAAAATATTTTTTATTTTATTCTTAGGCTAGTTCCTCTTCAAATTAGTGCATTTATGACAAAGTTCATAATTGGTTATAAGTTTATCAAATTTTATTTTTATCTATAAATTTTGAAAGATATACAACTACTATCATTCAAGATCCACAATTAACCGCATTATCTATGGAGTTTAGACATTTGTGCGGGGTCAAACGAAGTTTGGTGTGGAAGCCGACCAAGTTAGGTAGTGCATAAAGCAAACAGAACAAAGCCGCAGATCTATCTACAGTATCGTTGAACCGGGTCGGTGGTCAGGTGGCATACAGTACAATATTATTATTATTATTATTATTATTATTATTATTATTATTATTATTATTATTATTATTATTATTTTGATAAGATTTAATCTGGAACGCTGGTTTTGGTATTTCTTTCAAGTAAAACAAAATACCGCCATTTTAGGTATGAACCAGAAAAATAAGAGTCCGTTTGATTGTAAGGATGCAATTTGGGTGGAAAGAAAATGAATTTTAGGGAATTGTCTAGAATTCATTTCAGTCAATTAATTGTGTTTGATTAGTATAATTTTCCACCTGAAAAATGTTGAAATTTTGGATCTTTTGGTGTTCGTTTAACTTTGTTTTTTATGGAAATTGAGTATTAAAGAAAAAAAAATTTACAATTAGGAATAGAATTTGTTTCCTCAAAAATCAAGAATTGGGCACGCGTGGGGCATAAGGTGGAAATTGAATTGCCAAGAACATTTGGCCAATCAAACATGGAATTTGAGTGGAAATGAAATTTCTTTTTCATTTTCCATGAAACTTTTCCTTAATCTACAACTTCAACTGCACACTGGAATCTTCAATTTCATCACTTTGAACCTAAAAACACCAGACAGGAAGAATTCTTTTCCTTCAACGCCACGCTTCAAGCCAGAAATGCTACACAAAAATTACACTGCAATTTCATCAATTGTTGTTGATGTACATTCAACTTTTCCATGCACCTAAAAGTCTATCGACCCTTCGATTTAGGATTAGCTGGTTCTATTTATAAGATATATTTTGCGATAATAAAGTTTCGTTAATCATTTTTCTTGCAGTAGCCTTAATTGGACATTTGGAGCTTACAAATCCATTGACTAAATGCAGATATGTCTTGAGCTCGTGGCACGTGGCAATGTTAATGTCATTCAAATCCGGCGAGCTCCGGCTGCTTAAACGAAGCTCGCACCCGATATCGGCGTACACCCATTGAGTATCCTCCATAATTTTTTTAACCCATGTTGAAATGTTAGCCAAGTGATGATCGCAATTGTTCGTCATTTGGTCGTTATTTTCGATGACGAAACCAGGGATTTTTGTTATGAGATCATCGGAATTTACTATACGTAATACTTTTGTGCCTTGTCTATCCAGGTGGCTTCTGAAGCTCCGGTTCCCGACCCGTGGGCCGGCGAAAGATATTACGGAGACGAGGGGAGAGTTCTTGAAGGTTTCCTTGATGTCATAGGCGGCGAGAGTGGCGAGGGAGGCACCAAGGGAATGGCCGGTGAAGGTGAAACTTATAGGCTCATTTCCATATAGTTTGAGAATTCTTGAAACCTCTTCTCGTACCTGTTTTTTCAGGCTCGGACGATTTCTAATGCTGGAAGTGTACAAACTTAAAAACCCACTTTCCACCATTGGACATGAATATTCACTTGGTTTGGAATTATCATTGGACAAAGGAGTGAGATTGGCTCTGAGATTTTCCAGCCATTCCAGGCATGTAGCTGTACCCCGGAATGCAATTACGACGTCGCGTCGTCCGAGTCTGGAAATCTCTCGACTGTCATGGCACACCGCCGTGTAACCTATCCAACAGGATTGCATGGCCATCCAACTCGGTGCCTTTTGGATCCAACCCGGTAATTGAATCCCAGAAGTGGCTACTAAATTCTTGGTAACTCTGTAACCCGTCTCTGGGAACCCTGATTCATCGAGTAGCCTTCTTTTTGGGTACCGGCACATAGCGTAAAAAGAAGAAGATGGATCAAAATCAAATGATCTATATGCAGCCTCAATGAAATGGCCATATCTAAGGATCTCACTGCGTAAATTATGGTCGAGGGGATCGAGCAAACCTTCCCAGTTCTTGATCCCCTGGTAATCCATCCACCTCTCACTGAGTTTTACCGGAGTTGGAGCTGTATACAAAGAATTATTTATATTGGAGTTAATGAAAAGGTGTTCCAAATTTTTGGGAGCCTTGATTTTCATGTTGAGGTTTTTGTTGCAGTTTGTAGGTGGGCATGCAATTTGTGGAGTGGCATTTGTGGCACACGGTCGTCGTACAGTTTTACTGGGGAGACTCATGATTAGTAATGAATGAACTCCAACAAAGAGGCTATCGATATGTATATCACTCGATATGGAGAGTATTGAATTGGGTTTTATAGGGTTAGAAAATCGTACATAGGCCATTGAATGGATGTAGAGAATTGATACTAAACTAAATTACAGCCTTACAATTATTGTAGCCTTAAAGATGCTACTGAAGCGTTTGGCACGTTGGGTGGTTGAATTGTGAAACATACGAGATTGAATAGCATCAAAGAGCCCTTGACATTGATTTAGATTTTAATCAAATTTTTAGTTGAAACAAACAAGAGCAAAATATTCTAAATGAATATCTCTAATAGTATAAAAAGAAAAATACTTGTTCAAAAGACGTGATTATGTATGAATAATGGAATTTGGCAGTGATCATCCGTCGTTTATGTGGAATTGGGACATTGTCGTGTTGTTTAATGAATAACAATGCATTCTATGCGTTAGTACTTCCACATAAATGACCAATCATCACATGAAACCATCACTATCGTCAATGGTAAATAGCATTATTCTACATGTATATATGCATCTAGAGTAAGCCCCTGATTAATGGGGATTAAAATTAAAATTTTAATAGATTTTGATATAAATTGATGAAATGTGTGGTTGAAAAGTTGCGAGATTTATAAAATATGTGATTAAAATTATTTGTTTACTTTGATTTAGATTAAAATCGGTACCAAACAGGGGCTAAAATTTCTCTGAGATCTAAAGTGTGTGGGGTGGGGGGAGGAGAGTGACGTGTTAGTCTCTGTCCTTCAGCTTTTATTTTATTTTATTTTATTCTCCATGCCTTCAAAACATAATTCATCCACCTTGGTTGGCAAAGTCTCTATGACCATGACCACTATTTATTTATTTATTTATTTTCTTTTTCGAATGACACAAATGGGTGATCTTATATTGAGATGTAAAAGTATTATTGTCCCTCAATGATAAGAATATCTATGTGTATGTTATTACAAGTAGCATTCTATTTATTCACTCCTCATTTCGTTTTTTTTTTATATACATATTTCAATGTCAATCTTAAACAACGATATGTTATCTTTAGTTTAGCAATTTCCTTTGATACAAATAAGAAAAATTACCGTAACAAACATCTTAATGCAACACGACAATAAAAAATTACCTTAAACAAAATATAATGAAAACATTTTAAATTATCATAAAAACTATCAAAAAAGGACCCGCTTAACCCATACTTTACTGGATTTTGATAGGTTACTTTCACATTTGAGGATTGAAAACGTGAGTATATATTTACATATACACATATTATTGTGTGCTTGTGGGTTTATTCAAAATTAGATGAATCTTTGGAACATTAAGGAGAAATTAATTGGCTCTTATCACTAAATGGAATGTTATAATGTAGATTGAAGCACGAGGCTGGTTGGGATGAAAAAGCTACAAAACATAACTCTTTTGGAGGACCCTATATTTCTTTACAAAATTAAGCAAATTCAGAAAGGTTAAATAATCCAATACTGGATCTTGATTTGGAGTTAATATAATAACTAAAAGCAATAAATTTATGTGTATGTGTGTACTTGCTTGCGTGCGTGCGTGCGTGCTAAAGATAATTTTCTCATGCAACTATATGTATCTTTTGAGTTGTGTTTTATGTTGGGCTTAACCTATTTTTAGCAATGCATGTTTCCATTTGCGGGCATAATATTCAAGAAGAAATATAGAAAATTACCATAAAAGTGAAAAGTCGGCTTAAATCATCCAATATTGCATCTTGATTTGGAGTTAATACAATAACTAAAAGCAATAAATTTACGTGTAAGTGTGTATTCGCGTGCGTGCTAAAGATAATTTTCTCATGCAACTATATGTATTAAAACGTATGAAGATCTTTTGAATTGTGTTTTATGTTGGGCTTAACCTATTTTTAGCAATGCATGTTTCTATTTGTGGGCAAATATTCAAGAAGAAAATATAGAAAACTACCATAAACGTGAAAAGTCGGCTTAAATCATCCAATACTGCATCTTGATTTGGAGTTAATATAATAACTAAAAGCAATAAATTTATGTGTATGTGTGTACTTGCGTGCGTGCTAAAGATAATTTTCTCATGCAACTATATGTATTAAAACGTATGAAGATCTTTTGAGTTGTGTTTTATGTTGGGCATAACCAATTTTTAGCAATGCATGTTTCTATTTGTGGGCATAATATTCAAGAAGAAAATATAGAAAACTACCATAAAAGTGAAAAGTCGGTTTAAATCATCCAATACTGCATCTTGATTTGGAGTTAATATAATAACTAAAAGCAATAAATTTGTGTGTGTGTGTGTACTCGCGTGCGTGCTAAAGATAATTTTCTCATACAACTATATGTATTAAAACATATGAAGATCTTTTAAGTTGCGTTTTATGTTGGGCTTAACCTATTTTTAGCAATGCATGTTTCTAATTGTGGGCATAATATTCAAGAAGAAATATAGAAAACTACCATAAAAGTGAAAAGTGGGCTTAAATCATCCAATACTGCATCTTGATTTGGTGTTAATATAATACAATAAAGCTATTTATACAAAGTTAAGTAACAAAAGTTGGGTTACAAATTGTGTTGGCAAAATTCAGATTGTTGATTTCAAATGATTTAAAAATCTCTTTTTAAAATGATTGGTGTAGATGTTATTTTGTCAACTAATTTGTAACCTAACTTTGTATATGTAGCATAACTTAATATAATAACTAAAAGCAATAAATTTATGTGTGTGTGTACTCGCGTGCGTGCTAAAGATAATTTTCTCATACAACTATATGTATTACAACATATGAAAATCTTTTGAGTTGTGTTTTATGTTGGGCTTAACCTACTTTTAGCAATGCATGTTTCCATTTGCGGGCATGATATTCACGAAGAAAATATAGAAAACTACCATAAAAGTGTAAAGTCGGTTTGTGGTTCATTAATCTTGTTTTTCTTTTTGGTTTTGCCTTCATACATTGAAGGTGTAATTTTACATATTCCCTCAAAACTATTGTTTACTTTCTTGCTCGTCCATAGTAAACTAATAGAGATTTTCTATCAATATTCCATCGTCTTTATTCCGTAGGCAAGCGTGTAAGATATACACAATTAGAAAATATCTTAATTAATTTATCAATTCATCTCTTCTGTATTTTGTCACTCAAAATATTTGACATAATTTAATATTTGGTGAGTATGCACTGATAAATATATATTGTAAATCCATAAACAAGAAGAAAAGGTAATTTGTAGCAAAAAGAGAACCATTTGCTGCCACATAATAATTCTATATTTCAACAATATATTTGTAACTGTAAAACACTGTTTCAACAATGATTGGTACTATAAAATTATGGACCCTCTACTACAGGGGTCTGAATGGCATACAGGTAACATATTGCAGATAAATTACATATCAGTGCATATTTCATGAAAACATATAGTATGGGATATATATATTCTTAAATTATGTAACAAATTCAAGTTCTAATATGAATCAATTAAGTAATAACTTCTGGTTAAAAATAGCTCCAAATAGTTAACCGCCTTGTCAAACTTTTGATTGAAAATGAATCAAGTATGCGTATAAAGTTGTGTATTGAAACAAGATTTAAATGAATACATGTGATTCATCTTTAAGTGAACACTACAATAAATTAACAATATGTTAACTTCTTTCTATCAAATATTCGTATTGATTAGTTCATATTACCATTATTACAAAGAATATTGTTAATTACCATAACCAAAGACGTAAAAAATTTCAATGTCTAAACATTAAGGTTTTCTCTGTAAGTGTTATACTCTAAGTCTAATCGATTTATGTTGTAAACACTTTTAATATAATATATGCATTTTATATTTTGACAAGATTTATTATTTAATTGAATTTATTTTTTAATAGATTTATAGAATTGGAAGATTCAAGTCTTAGTAACTTGTTGATCACAAAGAGTTGTGATTGTGATAGGCAAATTGCATATGACTAATCTTGAACTATCCGTGATCGTAAGTAATAGCGAGACACGTATATCGTTATTACAGTTAGACCATAACGTGTAATATTTCTACCTTTTGAAGGAATAACTGATATCACAAATTAAAATGTAGTGACATTTAAATAAACACGTGAATGTTTTGTGAAAGAACAAAATATTGGAGACCCAGTGGAAAGATTCCACATGGATGACTATTCAGTGTCAGTGATTAATTTCTCACATTTATTAGTGTAATTAGTCTTTCGACTTGAGGTCATCAAAGTGTCTTATGTGGGGACAATCATACGTTGGTGATATTAGATGTTACTCCATCAAGAATTGTTAATAAGATATCATTCGGGTGCGTCAATAATCACATAAAAGTTGTGATTGATTAATAGATGATTTCTCACTCTTAGAGAACAAGAAATTATGATATGCATTTTATTTAGTTAAGTCGATAACGAAATTCTTGGTCCAGTTGTGCGTGTTAAGTAAAATTCCCAACGCTATCAACCCTAAAATATCTCATGTAGTTATCAATGTATGCGTGTTAGTCCCAAACATGTAGTAGAGCTAACGATTTGTGCATTCTGTATACCTGTTTTGGCTACTAGAATTTGCTTTTATTATTTGTTTTTGGGCCAATTAGAACGGCAGCGCCGAAACCATTCCATTTTTTCTCACCCAAGAGATGCAACTTTAGTTTCTTATCAAAAAAGCTTAAAGGGAAAGCAAAAAAGTGACATGTAATGACTTTTAGCATTTTTTTGGTAGCAAATTCATGAGATGCAGAGAATTTGTTAGAGTTTGGCAGTGGCCAATGACTACTTCTTTGTCTTTTTATTTCTACAAAGAAAGAGTTTATAAATTTAAATGTAAATTCTATGTTCTATACACCTAGTTAGATCATTCACAATTACAAGATATCGTTTTAATTTTTGTATACAAATCTCTATAGTCCAATTCTTCTACTGAAATTCTTCTTGCATCCCGCCGTCGAAGCTACGACATTCAAGCAGATGCAATTGACTCACCTACAGGTGATAACATGTCATATTATTTATCTTATAATATGCTTTATCGGGATTTTACTATCACAATCGTTGAGACGAAAAAAAATAATTTTGGGATATACAATATCCCTTTTTCCATGCGGCCCCACCTTTTCCAATCCTTGCCATGACAAAAAATCAACTTTGGTTTAAATCACAGCCTTCAACAACCAATTTCAAGCAGAATTATTCTACTTTGTCACATGATTTTTGACATCCTCCTTGACAGATGTGTAGGTGGATGAGAATGATTGGATGGAAATGATAACCTCGTTTAAAATAGTTCAGTGATAAATTACTATTTGACATTATGTCAACTTATTTGTCGAAGAGGTGGCCAATGTGGCATGACTGTTTCAAGCATTCTTTTGACACAGGTATCTTCATACCCCCCACCCCACCATGCCAAATAAAGCGAAAAAACATAGTGCTCAATGAAAAAATATTGTTTGGTACAATTTTTCTTAAAAAACACAATGGACAAAGTCGTTAAATATTCCTAGTTATCATCACACTAGACGTTACATGTGTATTTTACAAGTTTGATGGAAGATATAAGAACTACACAGTAAAATTATAAGTATTTCCTGTAGCTATAATCTATCACATTTGACTTTTAGCATTTGAATATGTCCAATGAACAAGATTGTGAAGAATAACATAACATAAAAAGTAACTATTGCTAATAGAAAATCTGCAAATCTTGGAGAATGGACGAGACTTGTAAACGACAAATCAACTAAAGTGACATTTGTGGGTGGGATAGATCATAGATCATAGAAGAAATGATTGATCCAACAGTGATAAATCAGCTATGATAATCCCCTGCAAAAGGATTCCTTTTGCCCAAGTATTTTTCATTGTAAATTCTGATATATTATCTGTTGGGTTTTTGATACCCAATAAATCAGGACGATGATATTAAATCGGTTTTGTGGGATTATATTTCATAGACCTTGGTCGATGAGTGAAATGAAATATCGACCCCACAATAGGTCAAACCAAACTCACAACCTAATTGGATCATTTAAAGTAGCCTGATTTAATTGGGGTTGCTCATAGCCCGGCACAAAGACCTGGGATGGCTTTACGTTTGTTAGCCCACTTATACCCTTTCCTATTGGGCCCTATTATTTGACCTAAAGCCCAAGTGAGTCCCAACCTATTTAACCCCTTGCCCAACACTGTAGCCGTGTGTGTGAAATTGTTGGTAGCCGTGAGAAAGAGAGAGAGGTCTTGCTTTGTGCTTCTAGGTTCTTGCTTTGTGCTAGATCATACCTTGTCTTTTCCTTCTTGTCTAGCCTTTATGGCTGAACCTTTGAGGCTAGATCATCTTCTACACCGTGCCCTTTATGGGCAAAACGAAGCGACCGGCTGTGGGAGGTTAGAGTTTGGGATTGGTTGTCTATTGTGGTGTTGATTTGGATTGATTGAGCCCGATTTCTTGGAGATTGAAGCACCCAAAATCAACATTTGATATCAGAGCAAGTTGGTGGTGGATTGGGCTTCAAATTCTGATTAGAAATCGACCAGAAACGGAGAAAAAACGAAACAGAAAAACTACCGAGTTTTTCCCCAAAAACCTGACCCGCAACCTCATTTTTAGGCCAAACCATTGACCATTTGAAAAATCTAAGACCACCAGCATGTTCAGTAGGTCGAGGAGCTGGTGGGTGACCAGCGCGTGAGGTCGGCGGCGGCGCGTGAACACCACGCGCAGAGGAGAGTGGCGGCCCGTGCAGCGTTTCCAGGCAATTTGTTCATTTTAATTTCCTTAACGTACTGATATTTTTTGTTTTCGTGTTTCAGGTTACGCAGGAAAATTTGGACGATTTTGCCCTTGCGTTCGTAATTCAATTTTCGCTCGGTTGGTTGTGTAGTTGCTGAATACTTTAGGGCGAATAGTGGTGGCCCTAAAGTATTAAAATTATATTCCTTGAAATTTACGAACTCAGATAAGTCCGCTCTGGTAAATTGGCTTATCCCGTTTAAATTTCAGTATTAGCGCGTCATCGTGTGGGGTGACATTAGGATTGGGGTTACCGTGAAGGGGTAACCATTGCTTGTGTTAGAAATTTAGGAATTAATTACTTTATTTGAAGTGTTGAATTTTGACTGCAAGTTGGTAATTGTTTTTGTGATGTAACTATTGTTTTGTCTCTATGTGAGATTGTTTTGCGTGGAAATTTGAATTGTGTTGACATACCTTCGTGTTGCATTGATTATCCAGTTAGAACACCTTGACCCCGTTTGAACATTTCCTTGTTCTAAGATCGTGAATCTTACGAAACTCTGAGAATCTAGAACGGTGTATATTGTTGCCTTAGGATTACTCTGTGTGATCTACTTGTGCATTTTTTTGGTTTTCTGTTTTTAAAAATGTCTTCATATTTCGAAATTGGGATTTTCAACAGGAAAGATAATTTTTCAATTTGGCAACAAAAGACGAAGGGTATTTTGGTCCAACAAAAAATTTCAAAAGTCATTGATGACAAATTTCCTGAAAATTTTACAGAAGCACAAAAAGAAGTATGATGAACTTGCATACACTTTTATCATTTTATACTTGTCTGACACTGTTTTGAGAAAAGTTGGAAAACTCAATTCTACCAAAGGACTGGAAAAAGTTGGAGGATTTATATTTGCTTAAATCTACTCCAAATAAATCGTACTTGTTTGAAAGATTTTTTAACTTTAAAATGGATCATTCAAAGGATCTTGATGACAATTTAGATATTTTTAACAAGTTGGTTCAAGACATCGTTAACTGTGATGAGAATGTGTCTGAAACCTATAAAGCCATTATTTTGCTTAATTCTATACATGAGTCATTAGAGAGGTTAAGAATGCGATTAAGTATGTAGGGACACTTTAATCCCCGAAATTGTCATCGATTCCCTTAGGAGTAAGGAAATGGAGATTAAGGCTGAAAAAGAAGATAAGCTAATTGGTGAGTTGCATATGATGAGGAGTAGAATGATATTTAAGCAGATAAGTTTGGATAGAGCTCAAGATAGTGGTGATTCGAGTAGTGACTCGAGTGATGATGGTGGTAAGAAGAAGAGCAAGAGTTGAGACAAGTCCGATGGTAGACAGTGTTACAGCTGTGGTAAGTCTGGACACTTCATTAGGGATTGTCCCAAGAAGAAGGGTAATATAAGAGGCGAGACGAATCTGATTTTAGGGTCGAGTGATGACCCTAGTGAACCCTATTGAATGTTACCCTAATTACTGCATTTGCATCCGTGTGTAATCCTTTCTACGTGTGTGTGATTGCTCAATTCGGTTGCATGATTATATGTTGCGTTTCAATGTGTTTGATATGTGCATTGGCATGAATTGGAGTGATCTTATTACTTTGTGTAATATGTTTTCATGCATAGTGGGTTTTAGGATGCATTAGCAGTGTGTGAGTATGTCTTTTGGTAAGGTGGAGTATAGATGTCTAGGGGTATATTGTTGTTTGTACCGTGGGATGTGGAGTGTGACATTTGGATCACGGTGGAGATGTGATCAAATGTTTGGGATCCTTTATCTGTAAGAGACCCTGATCAGGTGGAGTGTGAGTGAGGCACTTCTATCACTTCTGTTAGGTGGAGACCCATTATCCATTTAGGTTGGAGGAGTGATGTGGTGATAGAGGATTATCCCGATAACTTAGGATCTATAGAGACTTACCAGTTAGACATGTGTTTTTTGAGTGATTAGTCTAGTGAGCATTGTGGGTGCAAGTATAAATTATGTGTTTTGGTTGCTTGCAGATTTATTGGGATCAAGGTGGAGATTTGTTAGGTTTTTTGATACCCAATAAATTCGGGCGATGATGTTAAACCAGTTTTGTTGGATTATACTTCATAGGCTTCGGCCAATGAGTGAAATGAAATATCGACACCACAATAGTTCGAACCAAACCCACAACCTAATTGGGCCATTTGAAGTAACCTAATTTAATTAGGGTTGCTCATGGTCCAGCCCAAAGACCTTGGATGGCTTTACGTTTGTTGGCCCACTTATACCCTTTCCTATAGAGCCCTATTCTTTGACCTAAAGCCCAAGTGAGTCCCAACCTATTTAACCCATTGCCCAACACTATAGTTGTGTGTGTGAAATTGTTGGCAGCCGTGAGAAAGAGAGAGAGGTCTTGCTTTGTGCTTCTAGGTTCTTGCGTTGTGCTAGATCATACCTTATCTTCTCCTTCTTGTCTAGCCTTTGTGGTTGAACCTTTGAGGCTACATCATCTTCTACACCGTGCCCTTTATGGGCAAAACGAAGCGACCAGCTGTGGGAGGTTAGAGTTTGGGATTGGTTGTCTATTGTGGTGTCGATTTGGATTGACTGAGCCCGATTTCTTGGAGATTGAAGCACCCAAAATCAACAGTATCTTTCAATTTCTTATGTGTATCTATGACAAATGTCAAAAAAAAAAAAAAAGACCCTTGATTTAATTTAGTATTATTTTGAGTCCCTTCGTTTAATAAAATTGAAGTAAAGAAGATAGATAGAAGGTATTAAAGTTTGAGATTCCATCTTTAAAGGTCAATATTGTGAGGAGGTGTAGTTCACACTCTTATATGTTGATCTATATTTCGATATTTAATCGATGTATGATTTATTCCTTAACATGTTCCCATAAAATTGTGGCTTGTTTGAACATATTAATTTTGATAATTTGTGTACTTATTTTTTTGAGTTTTAATTGGATCGAATTACTCGTTGGAACTTAATAGACTCTGATACATTATTAAAATTTAGGGAAAATTGCAGTCGTGGTCCCAAACCTTTCATTTTGTTGCAGATTACACTTAAACCTTTTATTTTTGCGGCCGAAGTCCCAAACATTTATATGTAGTTGCAGCGTCAGTCTCAAGCCTTTAATTAAGTCCATAAAACTGTCAGTCAACGTTTCAACAGTAATTTTAACTCGAAAAAATTGTAGCGCTGGTCCTAAACCTTTCATTTTATTACAGATTACACCCAAACCTTTAATTTTTGCGGTCGAAGTCCCAAACCTTTATATATAATTACAGCATTGGTCCATTTTACGCATTTCGTCCATAAAATCATCAGTCAAAGTTGAAACAGTAATTTTAACTCAAATGACATCTTAACTGATGGATGAAATTATCAAAACAAGTTATCCAAAAAAATGTCTATTTCTTCAAATTCTTCAATCTTTTCACAGCCATCATATTCTCATCATCGATAATCATCTGATCAGATAATAATCTGATCCGATTTGTTATAATAATTGAATCGATAGATTATTTTTATGGCATGTTATTTGTCACTAAAATAAATAAATGAGAAAATAAAAATAAACAAACTGCATTTGGTACTATAATTTGTATGTATTATTAAATAATTTTTAAATTGATTAAAAATTAAAAACATTATTAAAATAAGAAAATATATTTTTAATAATATATATGTCTAGACTTTGACTAAACATGCCGGTTTAGGATTAGCGTTGCAATTTTTTCATTTTTTATGGCATATTATTTGTCACTAAAATAAATATATGAGAAAATAAAAAAATTTAGTACTAAATAAAAAATTTTAATATTATTTTTAATTTTTAATAAAAAATGTATTTTTTATTTTAATATTATTTTTAATTTTTAATCAATTTAAAACTTATTTAATAACACATACAAATTATAGTACCAAATATAGTTTATTTATTTTTATTTTCTCATTTATTTATTTTAGTGACAAATAACATGTCATAAAAATAATTTATCGATTATTATAACAAATCGGATCGAATTTTTATCTGATCAGATAGTTATCGATGATGAGAGTGTGATATCTGTGAAAAGATCGAAGGATTTGAAGAAAACTAACATTTTTTTTTTTGGATAACTTGTTTTGACAATTATGGACGAAATGGGTGAAATGGACCAACGCTGTAATTATATATAAAAGTTTGGGACTTCGACCACAAAAATTAAAGGTTTTGGTGTAATTTGCAACAAAATGAAAGGTTTGGGACCAACGCTGCAATTTTTTCGAATCAAAATTACTGTTGAAACATTGACTGACGGTTTTATGGACGGAATTAAAGGCTTGGGACCGACGCTGCAACTACATATAAAGGTTTGGGACTTCGGCCGCAAAAATAAAAGGTTTGGGTATAATCTGCAACAAAATGAAAGGTTTGGGACCACGGCCGCAATTTTCCCTAAAATTTATGATTCCATCTTAAAATATCAACATTATTATGAAGAGTAGTTAAAATCCTTATATGTTGGTCTATATTTCGATTAGGGATGGCAACGGGGCGGGGCGGGGGCGGGGATGCCCTCCCCGTCCCCCGCCCCGTTAAGAAATTCATTCCCCGTCCCCGCCCCGTTCCCCGTTTAAGGCGGGGCGGGGCGGGGCGGGGCGGGGGTGGGTTTATTCCCCGTTTAATTTTTTTTTTTTTTTTTTTTAGTTTTTGATAATTTATTTTTATTGTCCATATTCATTATATTTAAACAAATAATTTTAGTTGCTATTTTCTATTAGAACTAACGAAAATGTTCACTTAAAGTATTGAATTCTTAAAAAAAAAAAAAAAAAAAAATTTTTTTTTTTTTGGGGGGGGGGGGGGGGGCGGGCACGGGTCCCCGTCCCCGCCTCGGGGAATAATTCTCCGCCCCATCCCCGCCCCGTTACCCGTTTAAGCGGGTTTTCCTTTCCCCGTTCGGGGCGGGTCCCCGCGGGTATCGGGTTTGTCGGGTTTTTTTGCCATCCCTAATTTCGATATTTAATCAATGTATAATTTATCCCTTAATAGAAGATTTACATTTTTCATAGGATCCAGCAACGATAGGAGGTCGGGGGGTCACTGGAAAATAGCAGCACAGGTACCCATACTTCGAGACACATTTTCCACCTTGGACCCAATTCTTCAAAACAGGGCATTTACATCTTCAATTTTTTTTAATAGCACTTAGGTCCTTAGTTGATAATTTTATCCTTACCTTCAGTTAATAAGCATAAATTTTATTAAAAAGACAGTTTTACCTTTATCTTCAAATAAAATAATTAAATCAAAAATCAAAAACAAAAAATTCTTGTTCCTCAAGCCCACAACAAAATGATGGGTGATGATTGGCAATAGTTGTGTTTGTTTTGACTGGAGGTCGGGTGGATGAAATAGAATGGAGAAGTATAATTCATTTCGGGTGTTTATATTAACATCACACATATTGGTTGTGCTGTTTTTAAATACATTAGATGTTTTCAATCTTTTTTTATTATCACATTTATGTCCTTATCTTTCGTTGATTAGCACATCTGGTCCGTTGATGTTGGCTTTTGTCCAAATATTATGTTAACCAATTAGGGGCAACTATCGTGTAGCTCTTTATATATTTTTTTCTTATTTAAATAAATGATGGATAAATAAGTTTCGTTATGCTCTTCTAGCAGACTTTTGGATGGAAGGTTGAGAACAAGAATGCAAAGAAAAAGCGTTGCGAACATGCATGAGACAATAAGAAAACATTGGGGCATTTACTACAATTAAAATGGGGTAGAAAAAGAAAAGAACGGTGTCAATATAATCACCATTTTTGTTCTTTTCAAGAGAATTGCAATATCACGTATTCCATAAATTTCTGGCTTGTTAATTGAAAACGGGATAAAATTGTTCATTGAGGATGCTACTAACTTGAAAGATTGGGGACCAAGATGTAACATAAGTCAAAGTTTGGGAAACCCTGCTGCTATTTTTCCTTTCGATATCATTTTTATTCCATATCAAGTCTTTTATCATAACAATTTTGCTATACTCGCACTCTCCCTTACACCTTTCTTTACACTTTTTCATATGATAATATCTACACCTTTGATTTTGAACTCATTCATCATATCACTGCACATATTTCTTCCACATAATGGAGAATGTCAACCAAATTGTCCTAATTGATGTACATATAGCATTATTTTTATCATAATTTGCAAAGCAGAGTGGAAAAACCTTCCTCTATGGTATAGCCAATAAAGCATAAATAAGGGTGGAGTCCTAATTTAAGAGCATCACTAGATGTTCGGTCAATGTTTCCTTCTTAACCCCCGAACTTAGGATCTCTAACATTTGTGCTTCTTTCATTATAAATTTTTGCAGAAAAATATGCTTACACAGTATATTTAGCCCTTGTTTGACATCATTTATTTCAAAACTTTTTTTTCTATATACTCATTTTTAACTATATATCCACACAATAAAATATTCTATACGTAAACCAAGAACTTTTCACTACATTTTAATTACTCATTTTCTAAAAATTCACTATTCAAAATATTGAAAATTCAAAATAACGGCTATCAAACAGAGGCTTACTAAGAACCTCAACACTACCTTCTTTGTCACTGAATTAATCACTCAAATGGCAATTTTATAAGTCCTCAACTTAATGAAATTATCATCCCATAATGTCATAAATCTTGTCTTTAATAAGATCGTCTTGACTCGATCCTTCATCGTTAGAGAGTGTCAACAGTGCTTAAACCCTTCTTCATCGTTAATGCACTTAATCGACTGATGTCATGATTGGCATCTTCTTTTAGCCCATGTTTGAGCTACATTCTCATTTTCATTCTCATTTTTTCTACTCATTTACAACCACACATTCCTCAATAAAATAATATTTTTCATCACATTAATAAATTTTTCTTCTTTTTCAACCACATATTCACCATCATATCACAAAAAAAAATAAAAAAAAATTGCATTCTCTCTAAAAAAATGTGCATCAAATACACTCTTAATTTCAATCAGACGTGACATGATGCATGATTTCGGTTGAGTCATTATCACATACTTAGTTTCAACCAATGAACATAGCTTTAAATATTTCTGCCTGTGGGCCTTACATAATCAGCTGAAAGATCCACTTGTATTTAGCAGTGAAACCTTTTAATTTCATCTGACAAAAAAAATAACAAGAAAATCAAACCTTCAACTCTATTTACATATTTATGTTTCATGTACTCTAGAGTAGATCTCGAGGTAATCAAGTACAATTAATCTTGTGCACTAACTCAATGCCTTCAAGATTTTAATCGGATAATCCAAAAGATCTTATTTCGTGAATTATGTACGAAAGGGAGGAACCCCTACACAAATAAGTTTCGGGTGGACAGAAATTTAATCGAGTGGGGTAAAATCAGCATTCATGAGATAATAGTTTAGTTGTTCGGATAAGAGTTGTAAGGACTAAGGAGAGACTTTCTCTCATCGGATACAATGGTTAGGGTGAAAGGGGGAAATATTGTTGATAGAGAGAGCTAGTTTAGAAGTAATTTTTTTTATTATTTTATTAAAAAAAGGGGCTTTAAAATTCGATGATATATATATATATATATATATATATATATATATATATATATATATTTTTTTTTTTTTTTTTTTTTAATAAACGGTCATTATTCAAGATTTGAGACTAATGGCAGTGGCAGGAAGAGCAATAAAAATCCATATTTTTTAATCCTTATATTGCTTCAGAAAAATTACAGGATTTAAGGTTTGAATTGGATGTTAAAATTAATATAATAAAACTTAAATAATTTAAATTTTGAAGTAATGGGAGACTTTGCCTAATTAACAATAGAAATAATAAATTTAATAAACACTGAATAATTGGTAAAAATATTTTTATTAATACCTGACCCACTCACCCACCCATACAACTGCCAACGCTCTCTCTCCTCTCGCAATATGTACTAGCCAACATTTTGGTGGGATATTTTCCAAGAACAAGAGAGAAAAAATAGAAGATGTAGTTGAAAATTGTAGAATCTGGAACTACGGAAATTCGATTTTAAGGCACATGTGGATGCTTTCCTTATGTCCTCACCATTACTATCAAGTACCCGGGAACACAAATACACCTCCACGATGCAATGAAACTTAGTATCGTCTGAGTTGAGCATTCATGAAGACATTATGACCACGTAAGAATTATAGACATGTATATTTGAGGTCTATTCTTTGTCTCTAAAAAATGATAAAAGTATAAACACATTTTGTCGAAAAAATTATGCACAAAAAGTGGCTGGAAGATGCACGAAAGGAGAAGGAATAAAAGAACATTAATCTCGTACATTAATATATCTCAAATGAAAAATATGGAATCTATTTATAGATTTTCATGTAATTCTTTACGAAGAATCACAAGTATGGCTTTTGGTATTGAATTTAAATGACTTGAGGCTACTTAAAACCATAAAAATTGTCTGAAAGTAAGAAAATCCATGATTTTTTTTTCCCTTCATTACACCGTCTAATGTTATCCAATCTTTTCTCCCAAACAAGCTCAATATTAGGATCAAATATCATTGACTAAACTCCATTTTACGAGAAATGTTCCACTTGCGATGTATTACCTCCAATTCTATTGCAAAATTTTCGAGGATTCAATAAATTTAGAACTTTTTTTTTTCTTGCGAACCACCACAAACTATTCATAGTGAATACTACTGATAGTCGTTTTTACATGGCATACGTGTAATAGTTTTTTATATAATACATTAATGTGATAGTTTTTTATTTCATCATGCATAAAATAACAAATTGTCACGTAAAACGACTACCAGTAAATTTTACTATGAATAGTATTATTCAAAAAGATGTGGTACTCTGGCCAGTCGTAGTTTCATCCCTTATCGAATCATGTTGCATGTATTTGTCCATTTTGCACAAGTTGATATATTAAATGTTAACTATTTTGGCCAAAAACATTTAGCCTCTATTTGATCACAATTTTTTAAAAACTCATTACTCTCCAAACGCATTTTCAATTATATATTTACCAAACCAAACAAGGGATTATAGCTCTATTTTACATTCGCAATGATAAAATAATTTCGAACGTGCTTGTACTCTTAAGCACAGACAAAGATACACAGATCGATGAAAGAATTGGAAGGAGACTATTGTACTAAAAGAACTTGAATGATTATGGATTCGACCTGCACGTATTTCGCTCTTTAGTTCGACACATGTTTTAATTTTGTGTGATGAAAGTGTTACTTCTACCCAACAAAAAATCTACTATATACAATGAATTGTTTTTATTCAATTTAGTCACACCAACATACTGAGAATTCACGGGACACCTGACTTTAATATTAAACTAATCTCAGAAATTTGAATAGCGCTAATACTTTCAAAATTGTTATGTTGTGCCAACATAAAACACTTCCCACATATTTCCACTTGGAACAACAAAAACTCAGAACTCTAACGGGCATGTTTGATAGCACCCAATTTTTTAGGGAAATTGGAATTCGTTTTCCATTTTTCACCTTTTAGACTATTTGATAGGTTAAAATTTCCATGGAATTCATTTTCCACCCAATTCTTGGTTTTCAAGGAAAACCAATTCCCACCACATTGGTGAAAATAGGTTTTCCGTGCTACTTTTTTTATTTTTGGCAATGAAAACAAATTCTATGGACAATTGTAAAAAAAAAAATTTCCCTTTAATGGACAATTTCCATGAAAAATAAAGTCAAACGAATACCAAAAGATCCAAAACTTCAACATTTTCCAGGTGGAAAATTATACTAATCGAACACAATTAATTACAATTTTCAGTAAAACAAATTTTAGGCAATTCAATTCCCAATAATTCATTTTTTTTTCATCCAAATTTTACATATACAATCAAACGGACCCTAATATATAATTAGCACAAACTAAATCTTGTTACCTTAGCAAATGTTCCTCTCTATAAAGTCAAACCGACAAACTATGCGGTCACAAATCATGCACCAAATTCTTGACTAAATCAAATTATTGGTGTTGCCAATAACTAGTAGAGTTAGACATTCTTTATTGTGAGTCAAAAATTAAGTTATAAATTGTTTTCAAGCAACATAATATTAATAAAAATAATTCAATATATTATTACAAATGATGATTACGTATTTTCATACAATAATTGTGTTATTATCAATATTGTCAAATGTCTTGTTATCAATACACATAATTAGATTATCAATCAACCTTCGAATATTCAATCCAATAGTGTGGTTCAAACCTTAGGTTGAGGGCATTGAAGAGTCTGATGTTCCCATGGAGAAAAAAGCGTTCAGTCTTTAGCGTCGATACAAATGAGTTGACTAGAAAAAAATAATTATTTGATGAAAATGGCAAACCTAGATATTGAAGGAAGAATGAGATTAGGAGTTTGTGAGAAGTTAGAAGACGAAAAGTGAGAAAAAAAGTGGAGCAAATAGGAAAAAAGTGAAATAAGATAAAAGAATTCAAAAATTTCTATAACGTCAACTGACCTCAGATGACCCGTATAAATCCACCCATGTTGAAATTATATGGAGCTCGTTTGGTAAAGATTAAAATCCAATTAAAATTAAAAATATAGTCATTATTGAATTTCACTCTTCTAATAAAAATCAATAATAATGATTAATTTTTTAATTTTAATCCGATTTTAATTTCTATCGAACACGCTACATGGTCACGAAACACTATTGATTTTTTCGGACAGAACCTTTCTCTGGTAATTCAATTATTGATTTCCAAAACTAAACGTTGTGGACTAGAATTCATTGCAATGCACATCTAGCTGTCAGAGGACCAAAGCATTGACTTCTAACAGTAAATACTTCAGATCTATTGATTAATCACAGCTTTTTGGTGTCTTGTCGAAGGAAGGCAATAGCAAATCAAGACTTTGACATGAACCCAAGTCCCACAATGGTTGCAATACGTGTGTATCAAAGAGTGGGGCAATAAAGTAGTAATTTTTTATCCCTCGTTGATTGGCAAAAGAAAGTAGGAGAGAAAATGGTCTTATGAAAAATGGCCTACTCTAGTCGAATGAGAGAAAACAAAGTTGACTAAAATTAATTGATATTTTCTGTTCGTAAAGAAGAAGACGGGATGATCGATGCTTTGACCGCGAGTATAGGATGTCATCTCGGTTTCAAACATTTTTTTCCCCTAAAATAGGTAGTGAAGATTCGATTTCAAGCCGAGAGGGGGTTTCTTTCTCGGTCATCTGACGTGGAAGGAGGGGGACTCTTCTTTCTTCCATTGTCAGACTTGTTTTGCCGCCCATAATTGAAATTATGGATACCCCTAATTGTTAGAGATGGCAGCGGGGTGAGTTCGGAGCGGGAGTGCACATTGCCCTGCCCTGGTAGGGCGGGGCAGGGAGGGTGCGGGGCGCAGACCTGCCCCTTTTTTTTCCCCAAACATTTTCAGTTAAAATACAAATTCAAAATAAATAATACTCAAACTAACTATATCAATATTTAAAATAAGCACTCAAAACAAACAAAGTCTAAAATTAAACATTTGTAGTTAAGTAATTTTTTTTTATTCTTCACGTGGCGGGTTCGAGGCGGGCCCACCCTGCCAACCCGTCGGTGCGAGTTTTTTTGTCATCACTACTAATTGTTGCCAGACTTGCTCGTCTTATAAAGAAACGTCTCTCGAAATTGAAGAGTACTGCGAAGAGGAATAGTGAAAACCTAGCCTAAACTTCCACTTCCACTTTCTGTTTTTTCTTAATGTTTTGTATATTATACATCATTTCAGTACTCCATTTCTTATATGATTTTATTTTCAGTTTATTCATAAACCAGTACATTTTTAATCTATAAATGTTTTTGGCTATTTGTATTAGTTGTAACATTCTATATTCTTATTGAAAGATCCGTTTTCCGTGCTTCATTAAAGATTAACCAAGTTTTAATTAATTTATCATTCAAGAAATCATAAATAATCAATGCAGAAAGTTGACGCAGTTCAATAACTACCTACATTCACGGGCCACGCCCAGCTATTGAGCAATCCAAAAGATGTACCAGATTACAAACATGGAATTGGACTTGTACAAAAGTTTGTCAGTCGTCTTCTCCGCAAGATTGATGATGAAGAAGTTCGCAATGTTAAGATTTGAGGTTCCATCTTAACAGATCAATCTTATTAAAAAGAGTAGTTAAAACCCTTATAAGTTGATCTATGTTTTCATTTTTATTAGACGTGAGATTTCTATCCCTTAACAGACAACACTTGGAATGAATATGTTCTCCGTATAAAAGCAAGAACTTTTGACCGAGAGTTCTTTCTAATTGCACAAAGCATAGTAGTGAAAGTGCTCATAAGCTTGGTAAAAATTCATTTTTTTTCATCTAAAAGTCAATGTCATTTTTTACACTTCAAAACCCTACCTTGTGCTGTCCTTTATTATAAGCACGTTTCAAGTATATGCTTTAAGATGAACTTATAAGTTCCTAGATAACTTTTTTAAAAATAAGAATTTTATCCATACAGCATGTTGTAACATGAATTTATCAAATGTTACCACAAAATAGATATTGCCCGTGTTTGACGCCCGTTTTTTGCCCGTTTTTCAACAGTAGAATGCATTATTTTGTTGACCCACTGTCCTTGCCAAGAAATTCACTGTCAGACGCAAGGAATATCAACAGTGGAAAAGGGACAAAGCTGCAGGCAAGAAAAGAACTTCCCAAGTTTGCCCTTCTATGTTTTTGGCTCAATTTCAGGTGGTAGGTGCCGGCACGTGAATTGCTTTGTACATGGATGAACTTGTGTTGAAAAGTCAAAAATTCAACTAATGTATTTTATTTTTGGACGTCAATTTTCTTTGCAAAATGTCTTCACAAGTCTTGTAAATATTAAAGCCATACATTAGCATCCGAATCATGAATATTACACCAATACATTTTTCCCTTTTTCGAGAAATAATTAATTCGTGAAGCATGCCTTATTTATTAAATATTAGCATCCGAATCGTACGACACAAACAATACAAACATACGTTCCCCACCACGACTTCGATTAATAGGCACTAACGTAACGCCTGTGCCATGTAATCACGTACTCGCACCCACGACATGTCCTCTTCGGCTATTGCATCGAGCTCTGCGGCAATCTCGTCTTCTTCATCTGGTAGATCTATCTCTACCTCTTCGTCATCTTCTTCTTCGGCTCTACGAAAACCCTCATCCATCCGACAGCTGTTTGCGCTCTCATATTATAAGCAGGCATTCGATCAACTATCTTCCACCTCTGTTTCCAAACACCGAAGGCACGCTCAATAACGTTACGGCATGAGGAGTGATGAAAATTAAACCGCTCCCGTGCATTTCTAAACCGACGGCGTTGCCCATCCCTTGCACGTTCGAACTCTTGGAAATGGTATCTAATATCAGAGCCCTTATATGGAGCCATGTAACCAGGCCTATGTGCGAACCCTGAGTCAACCAGGTAATATTTCCCATTCGCGGGTTCTGGAAAACTGATATCCGGACTATGTACAGCCTGGGCCAATATGCGACTATCGTGGGTGTTCCCAGTGGTGCCCGGCAGCACGAACGTAAAGCAAAGGTTGAAATCGCATGCGGCCAGTACATTTTGTGTTGGCATTCCCTTCCTCCCAATGTAATTCTCTCTTTTATGTCGTGGAAGCACAGCCCTCACGTGTGTGCCGTCGATGGCACCAATACAATCCTGGGTGGTAATTTCCAAAAGTGCATCGTTCAGTACATATGAAAATGACTACGGGTGTTTAATTAGCTAGTTATGTAGGACCATGCACCTGGAATATGGGGTACCGTTCCACATGTGGATGATGGTGAGCTGCACCTTCGTTGTACCTCGGATCTGGTTTAATCATGTCCACTGCAAACGCTACGCAAGCACGCAATGTTTTCTTGAAATAATACGATATGGTCTGCAACGAATGATTGAACAGCGTTTGCACTTGACGATAACCTTTGCCATGTGCTAGTATACACAAAAACATTCCCACTTGTTCATAAATGTCAATGTTTGCGCTGCTGGAAAGATTGTACTGATCACGGAGGATGTGCGTGAAATACATAAACATCGGAGGATACATCCGAAATTCCTGAAAACATGTTTGAGGATAAACATGTAGATTTTGGAGCATAAAAATGTGGCCACATCGCGCTGTTGGGAATAAATATCGACGTGCTCCATTTGGTGCCAAGTAATCCCGAACAATGCGCTCGGCAATTCTGCAATAATTGAGCCACATGTTGATGTCATCCTCCAACTGCTGCATAAAGTCTTCGTCCGAACTCGATGAGGAATCAGACATGGAGTCAATGTTGCAATCTGTTTCCGAAGATGACTGCTGATCGAAATAGTGCGACATATTTTCTGAAGAACAGCGTGGTGTAGCGCACTAAAACGTGAAATAAGAATTTGTTTGTGTTATCAATTGGGGATACCCTACAGAATTGGCTTCTTGAAGAAATATTGATATGGTTTCTCTAATTGTCGACTGCCATGACATCGGTACTTATAACAAGGGAAAGTGCTTTCATGATGTAAAAAAGTTCCTAAAATCCGTGACATGCGTACGTATGTATTCTCCTTCAAATAAATCTTTGATTGCTCCATCACGGGGAAAATCCTGATGAGAGAAATTTGGAATTGATAGAAATCAATTTGCAGGGACTGAATATTATTGCAGTGTCCCTCCTATGGAATATATTCTTTTCTCTTTGATGGTATGTGAAGTAAGTTTGCAGGGAATATATTCTCTTGTCTTTGAATTTTCTTGAAACCAATTTGTATTCCCTGCAACATGCACAAATCACTTTTCAATTTCAATATTTGTCCCGCCATAAATACTGATTTTGTGAGCATATTAATTATGATAGTTTTCTTTAAATTTATGAGGCCTTAATTTCATTGTGCAAGGGTGAAAGCATCATCAATGTCATAAATATATTACACACTCATCGAACCAGTACGACAAATCGAAAATAACACAAACAAATAGTACAATGAAAAAGACGCCGACCTACGGGAAAATTAATGCAACAGAATTTTGTGAAAATGTAACTGTAGAGCTCACACGTTACGCGGTCGTGACTGCTTGTCCCTCTCGAAGCAGTACTCAACGTACTTAAAACGCAAGTAAGGTGTCTCAGCAGCCGCGTACGATTTTCGATTGTCTTTTTCCCGTAAGAACCACAGTGCAAAGAGGTGGATCTCGTCACCCGTCTGGACATGCCCCGAAGACAGTAGTTCCTTCACGCAGTCGCCAACTGACATCACATCGTTCTTATATGATCCTGCGATGGAGGCAAGATCAGTACCAACACTGACCATTTGCTCAAGCGACGCTGAAACCTCACGGGCACCGTACGATTTCTTCTTCCGTCTCTGTTTCCTTATGCATTTGCCTTTTCTTTTTTCCCCACTACGGTTCCCGGATATATTCATCGCCGAACATGTTCTACCATCGTCCGGACTTGCACTGGAATCTATCCCCTCGGCGTTGATGGGCACCGCGTCGCCTCTGTACTCCCTGTCGCTGTCTGTGCTCAAGTCAAGTCTACGCTGCGACAACTTCGTTGGGGACACCGCATATTTGGTAGAGTCACCCGTGTCGCCGAACAATTTCCCATACGTGTCGTATATCTCACTGCAGTCAAAATTTTTAAACTTTGCGTATTTCGGGTTTTCCTGCATGAAAGCGATAAACAGCTAGTCATATGTACGAGCAATTTCAAATAACTACAACAAACATGTGAGAAATTGGAAATGGTCCAAATATAAACATGCAGGAAAGAAGCTTAAGATTGGTAGTGCTTGCAAGTGAAGTAAGCCAAACGTAAGCCTTTTACGATAAGTCTCCTGCTACGGGGGTTTCCCATTTGCACAGGTAGGAGTTCATGATACATTGAGGACGAACAAGAAAATTGCGCAATCTCAGCAATGGTTACAAGTAAAAAGGGAAACAACTGATGAATGCAATCTGTGAACAAGATAAATGTTTATCCTAAAAGCTATCTAATATCAAATCCCCTAGCATTGCCTGTTCACGAGTGTTCACAAAGACGAACAAGCCATCAATGACTGCACGGTGTAGCAATGGACCCGTGCAGTAGAGAAATCAAACATGGGTTACAATCTGTCAGTAATTGAATGGAAGGCATTAAGCTACTGATTCAGCCATATTCTAGTGCAGCATAACAACACTAAAGTCACGGTCCAGACAATGTTGTTCAGTGGCTAATAATGGAATAAATTGATAGAGAAGGGCTTAGAACAAGCCTAGTGATGAACACAACATGGCATCAACTATCATAAGCTAAAGACTCGCACTCAGTAAAATTGAAAAGGGCATGTTTCAGCAACACAAATTCTGTAATCAAAATTCCCAATGAGTTACATGTCTTATAGCAGCAGGCGAAATTGGGAAGAAACCGTTGACAGACCTTGATTTTTGCTTCCCACCAATGGTCCGGGGCGTGAATTCTTCCGGATCCCGACCGGTACTCAATACCGGTGCATCGCAGTAACTCGAACAGGTGTTTGTGGTCTGTTCGGAGTTTATTCCAATAGTTCTTCATTTGGGTGGTAGTCCAATTCTTTCCTGTTGATGCGTTGAAGAGGTCTGCGATGCGAGCCCAGCCGTTCGGGGAAAAGCATTTACCACGTCGATGGCCTTCGGCGATAACAAGTTCACAGGTCTCAATAAACACTTTGTGCTCCGTTGGGTTCCATCGTGCCGACTTCCGGACGCTTGTCTGAGGCGAACGACGGCTGGAAGACGTATGAGTGAACGGCTCTCTGCAAGCTTCTGGGTAACGCTGCAATTGGAAAGCAGGGATAGTCAATTACCCACTGGAGGACGGAAGACAAAGATCGATAACAAAAAAAAAAGAATTCTTCCACTGCAATTCGAAGAGCAGGACGCAAAATAGAGGCCAAGCGAAGACGAATTGAACGTGGAATCTCTTACCGTGTCACCCGGGTTACACGTCCACTGGGACCCGTCGTTGTCCATAGAAGGCAAGTACGGTGGAAGAGACGCTTGGCTCGGCGGGAAGATCCTTGCTGCTTTGGAAGTGGGCGGTCGTTTTGACCATGTACAGAGAGAAGCAGATATCTGTGGCGTTGTGGGAAGGTGAATTTGTTCCCTGATTAGTGGGTTGCACCGGCGATTTCTGCTCAGCTGCGGCGGTTGAAATGGGTGTCGGTGGTGCTGTGTCGTGTAGGGTAAAGAACAGAGGGATTTTGTGAAAGTTTGGTGATTTGCAAGAGACGTTGAGGGCAAAATGGGGAGTTAATGCAACGGTCACTTTGGGCATTAGTGTGGTCTGACAAAAAATTCAATTCTCCTGACTCTTCCCACCACGTCACTGTAGCAAAATGAATTTTAAACCCAAAAAACGGGCGTCAAAAAACGGGCGTCTAGGACAATTTATTTTCCGTTTCACATCTTCCCCTAGTAATAAAACTATTGAGATCTCTTCATTTTCGTTAATTTCAGGTATATGAACCTCTTTTGAAATTTTATGATCAGTTATGTCTATCGACTTATCAAGAGTACATGCTTCCTTGATTGGACCATCCTCATTATTTTCTCCTCTTCCATTTCGTGGATTTTTTTCTTAGAATCTAATATCACCATGCTTTGGCATAGATAATACAATAATTTTCCTTGTAGGACATGAATATATATTATGAGGAGCAAGCTGGTATTTAGGTCAGTAAATGCATCTTGTAATTATATAACTATTCAATAAAATTATTTTTCGAACTTTTAGTTCACATTATGGTGTGTGAGGATATAAATAACATAACTATTATGTATTCTTATTCTTCTCACTTTTCAGCTACTTAATTTCTCCACTTAATGTAGGAAATAGTGTCATGTACAAATGAAAATTGGTAAGCCACATCATAATTTATCACTATAGTGGAGCCGTTGGAACATATATAGATCAAGAATTTTTAGATGAAAATATTAATCTCCTGATCATCACCAACTGGAACACGAAAAATTGATATTGTCGGTCCCAAAGCCGTTTGTAAAAACCAGCTTAAACAAAAATCGTTACAAAAGGTAAATCGCATAAATGAAAACAGTAAGAACACAAATGATTTTTTTGCCACAAAGGGCCCGAATCTTCAGCATTTAGGCATAATCACATGTTGAGCATCTGCAAAGAGAAATAGCTCTAGTTCCACTAATTTCAGCCAAGAATTGTACGGAATGTATGAAGAAATAGATTTCTTCACGGTTTTCTTCTAGCCTCTCTATTTGAAAATCAGTAACCAAAACTCTTAATCTCATAACGATTGTACACAACAACCAGAAATCTCACTAAAAGAACAAAGATTAAGGCGCACATAAATGATTACAGATTTTCAGAGAAACCTTAAAAACACTCAAAGAGAAAACAAGCCAAACGTCTTAAAGAAAGGAGACAAAAGGGTATGAAATTTATATCTTACACCCCAACAGTCGCATCCAAAGGACAAGAGCCAACCTCATGGACGGCAACTCTAATCCCACTTATTCGAGACAAAAGCGTGTTCCTTAAAAACACGTTTTTATCATAATGGACTCAACCCAAATCAAAATAAGTTTGCCCAAGAAAATAATAGTGGCTCATAATCCCAACAATCTCTACCTTGCTGAACTATTCTTGACATTCATTAATGGACCCAGACATCAATTTGTTTTACTTGCTCTCGAAAACATGTAAAAAGAAAAATAAACCAAGTTGTAAACATTCAAAAAAATACAGCTTGATATTCTAAATTCACAACATTTCAAGTGATATTTAAAATCTTCAACCAAATTTTGAATTTACTTAAAGACAGTACATTGGTTCCAAGATCAGAGGGATTGTATTCTGTACGGATTTTTATTGGACTAATGGTGTGCTGTCGTAGGCACCCAAAAATAGTCTTTAAACCTCTAAAACTAATGTAGTAATGGAAGTAAGGGTCGATCCCACGAAGAGTGTGCAATTAACGATTTATGCTTCGTATAACGATTGGGGGGGTTTTGTTTATAACGGAATCAATCTTATAACAAATAACAATGTAAATTAACGAGTTGTATTAAATCAATGAAACGAGTCTTGATCAAAGTCAACTTCCACCATTGGAGATTTATAACCATTCATTAATCCACAAAGAATAATCAATCCACATTCACAATATTCATCGTTGGAATAAATTCCTATCTCTCCTTAATTTTAGTTAATCAGAAATCAGCGTTCTAATTAACCCTAATTATCAAATAATCTCAGACCAGCGCTAAAGATTCAATTTAATAACAGCTTTAAACAATAGAGAAATCGATGAACTAGATAATACAAACACCAGCGGTTGCATTCAATCTATTTAAACATTCTTCTTAAGATTCAATAACCTCTATCGCAGAAAATTATCAAATCCTAGTGCTTCACAAGTTAAATGATTCAAACAATTACGGATTTGAGATTTAACTTAGCTATAGATTGCAATATATGAAAAACTAATAGGCCTCTTAGCAATCAAACATGACAATCATAAAATTATGCATAGAAGAATATTCAATACTGAAAATATAAATTAAACAATGAAAATAGGTGGATCTCACAGTTATAATGTATTCCAAGGCTTCGGTATCCTTCAATCAAGCGTAGAAGTTTAGTTACACATGATAGATCTAAGAAAAATAGAGAGAAAATAGGTTGGAGGCGTTCTGGTCCGTTCTAGGGTTTTAAAAGATGTATTTATAGTTGTTTCCATAGGTAGTTGACTTAAATTAGGAAACCAGAATTTTCGTATCGGAAATGAACCATGCGGCCGCATGGTTTAGATGCTTGCGGCCGCAAGGAACAAGTGAAACCAACACTTTAATTCTCGGGAATGGTATGTGCGGCCGCATGGAATTAAAGGCTTGCGGCCGCATGGTTTTACGAAATTTCCTCCGAACAGCTTTCAGTGTTTTGGTCGTATCTTCTCTTCCCGATATCCGATTGAGGCGATTCAAGATGCGTTGGAAAGATAACTCAAAGGGCTACAACTTTTATTCAGATATGATCTTCCAATTCGATCTTTTTCCATGTCAAAAATGGGTCTCAATATGAGACTGAAAATCGGTGTATAACTTTTCGATTGGAAATTGATGTGTGATCATACTTTGACGATATTTCATCCATTTGACTTCTTCTTTCAAGCAATTGACTCTCAAATCTTCATTTTTTGGTTTGACACAACTTTTGTGTATTTGCACGCTAGTCCTTGAACTTTCATTTCCTTTCACTTTGGTCAATTTTCACATATTTCTTCCAAATTACGCTATATCCATCAACTTGCCACCTAAACCAAAATATGAGAATACTAAGTACATTTAGGCATAAAATAGTCATATGAGCACATTAAATAAAGATGTAAAATGTGTATTTTACATTCCTATCAAATTCCCCCACACTTAGCTTTTGCTCGTCCTCGGGCAAAACTTAAATTTAATTCTCCAAAGACACCAAGTTGTAATGCCAAGAACATAGAACCATCAAACTTTTTCAAAACAAATAAAATTTCATGAATAAACATTCCATACAACTCATAATCAATTAGCAAGCATTTTCATATAAAGATGGAGTAAACCAAACATGTAGACCCTCACGGATATAAGTACTCAACTCTCATGTGTTTAAAAGGGTAAGTGTTTCGCTCAAATTCATTCCAATGGAGATGTTCTACCATATGCTTGCATATCTTCTCATTCGCCACCACTTAGACCACATGCTTTACAAGAATCATAAGGACTTTTCAAAGGTTGTAATGTGGCTTATGGTCAAGGTGGGAAATATTTGGGTATGTGACTCAAGAGCCATCGAAACTAGTGGAGTAAAGATAAATAGACTTAGCTCAAACATATATATAAGACATGTAAACCAACCACTCCACATAATAACTTCATCATTTTTTTTTGCATCTATCCCACACAAATCGAACTCTTTCTTGAGATGTAGGAAGAGTTATGAATATAGATATTTTCACATTAAAATCACTCTCCTTCATCACTTATTTTCTTTTTCTTTCTTTTCTTTTCTTTTTCTTCAATCATTCATTTTTTTTTTCTTATTCTTCTTGTGTTTTTCTTGCACAATGTAAACTCCAAATTATACACCAATATAGAACTCCCTGAATCGACATAGAAAATTTGTTCCAATTCACCAATAATAGCACTACCATAAATCTTGATACCCCCACACTTATTTCATTGCATATCCACACTTCTCATGACATTCAACAATACTCCACTAGCTCTAAGGCTTGGATAAAGACATTGTTTTTTTCAGTTTAAAGCTTGTAATGTGAGTTTATACAAAGAAAAGACAATGAGGCTCAAAGGGGCTCAACAATGGAAAATTCAATTATAGGGTCGGCTATTTGGCTAAGGTGGCTAATTTATATAACAAAGATGGCCTTAATCATGTTCGTGCATGCATGTGTCAATGTGATCTTGAAGAGAATCAAGGCAAGTTCTAGAGAGACAAAACCATGAAAGAATATCACACATGAAAAAAAAATAATGAGACTGTTATAGATGTATCAGTCTAAAGGCTCAAAAATCTCACCGGCTTTTGTCCACATAATTTAATTACTACCATCCTCAAAGAAAATAACTGACTAATCAACTCTAAGTTGGAAGATTATTCATTCAATCATGTTATGAGTTCTTTAAAAGCCTAATTAATCAGCAAATAGCATACACAACCCAAAACAATCATTTAACTCTCAATTCATTTTCTTGAAAAATCATGCAAAAAAATTTTTTAAAATTTTTGAAATTTATCTCAATCTAAATTTAAACTCAATCTAAATCACCTCCCCCACACTTAAAACTTACATTGTCCCCAATGTAAGGTGAAATGCAAAGAAAAGACAAAGATAACTAAAATCTGAATACGAAAAACAAAAAAAATAAAATAAAATAAATAAAAAGATAAAGGAACGAACTCCCCTTGGGTTGCCTCCCAAGCAGCGCCTTTGTTTATTGTCTTTAGCTAGACTTATTGTTTATCCTTCAACTAGCATAGAGTGGGTCGTCGAGATCCAATTGTGTCACGTCCTCCACCTGAAGACCTTCATAGAAAGGTTTGAGTCTATGACCATTCACCTTGAATACCTTTGAGGTTTCCAGACTTTGGACTTCTACTGCACCATGAGGAAAGACATTAGTAATAACAAAAGGTCCAATCCAACGGGAACGCAATTTACACGGAAGCAGACGAAGCCGCGATTGGTATAGGAGGACTTTTGACCCACTTCAAATTCCTTCCTAAAAATCATCTTGTCATGGAAAGCCTTCGTTTTCTCCTTGTAAATTCTTGCACTCTCATAGGCATCATTGCGAATTTCCTCTAACTCTTGAAGTTGCAACTTTCTGTGTTCTCCACTCTCATCCATCTTCATGTTGAAACTCTTGACGGCCCAGTAAGCTTTGTGTTCTAACTCCACTGGAAGGTGACATGGTTTCCCAAACACTAATTGGTAAGGTGACATACCGATGGGTGTCTTGTATGCAGTTCTATATGCCCATAAAGTCTCATCTAAGCGCAAGCTCTAATCTTTTCAATTTGGACAGACTGCTTTCTCAATAATGGATTTGATTTCCCGATTTGACACCTCTATCTGACCATTAGTTTGTGGTTGATATGCAATTGACACCTTGTGGGTGACATGGTATTTCCTCAACAGAGCTTCCACAGTTCGATTACAAAAATGAGTTCCACGATCGCTAATGAGAGCTCTCGGAATCCCAAACCTGGAGAATATATTAGACTTGATAAAATCTGCAACAACTTTAGAATCATCAGTCCTAGTGGCTTTGGCTTCCACCCATTTCGAAACATAATCTACAGCAAGCAAAATATAAGTAAAACCGAAAGAGACAGGAAATGGTCCCATGAAATCAATGCCCCAAACATCAAAGATTTCACAAACAAGTATGGCAGTTTGTGGCATTTCAGTCCTCTGGGATATATTACCTGTTTTTTGACAGTTTTCGCATGACTTACAAAAGGAGTAGGCGTCTCGAAACAAGGATGGCCAATAGAAACCACATTCAAGCACTTTTCTTGCTGTCCTTTTTGCTCCAAAATGTCCTCCACAAGCATAGGAGTGACAAAAGGTGAGAATGGAAGTAATCTCATTTTCAGGAACACACCTTCTAATCACTTGATCGCACAATGCTTCCACAAGTATGGATCGTCCCATACATAATATTTTGCATCACTCTTTAGCTTATCTCTTTGACCCCTAGACAAATTAGAAGGTAAAGTGTTAACAACCAAAAAGTTTACAATGTCTGCATACCATGGTAAAGTTGTGCTTGCAGAAAATAATTGCTCATCAGGAAAGGTTTCCTGCAATTGGAGTTCAGCATCCACGTTAGTTAAACGGCTCAAATGATCTGCAACACTGTTTTCTGTTCCCTTTTTGTCTTTGATTTCCAGGTTGAATTCACTCAGGAGAAGTATCCATCGTATTAGTCTTGGTTTCGCCTCTTTCTTTGTCATCAAGTAACGCAGAGCTGCATGATCAGAGTAAATAATCACTTTAGTTCCAAGTAAATAAGGACGGAATTTTTCTAAAGCAAAAACAATAGCCAAGAGTTCTTTTTCAGTTGTAGTGTAGTTTCTCTGGGCATCATTTAGAGTTCTGGACGCATAATAGATGGCATGAGATGCTTTTCCAGTTCTTTGACCTAACACTGCACCTACTGCAAAGTTGCTCGCATCACACATGATTTCAAAGGGAAAGTTCCGATCGGGGGTTGAATGATTGGTGCAGAGGTCAACAGTTCTTTCAACTTATCTAATTCCGTTTTGCACGCCTCATCAAATTCAAAAGCCACGTCCTTTTGTAACAATTTGCACAGGGGTAGTGCAATTTTGGAGAAGTCATTTATAAATCTGCATGTCCAAGAAAAGAGCGAACATCCCGCACACTAGCAGGTAAGGTAGACTAAATAATTTCAATTTTAGTTTTATCTACTTCAATGCCCTTAGATGAGATAACATGCCCTAGAACTATACATTGTTCTACCATAAAATGACACTTTCCTAAATTCAAAACAATGTTAGTTTCCATGCATCTTTTAAGGATTAACTCAAGGTTATGCAAACAGTTATCAAATGAATCCCCATAGACTGTGAAACCATCTATAAAGACCTCTAAGATATTCTCAACATAATCTGAAAATAGCTTATCATACACCGTTGAAAAGTAGTTGGAGCATTACAAAGATCAAAGGGCATGCGACGGTATACAGATGTTCCAAATGGACATCTGAAGGTTGTCTTTTCTTGATCTTCTGGGGCAATTGAAATCTAGAAATAACCTGAATAGCCATTAAGAAAACTATAGTAAGAATGACCAGCTAACCTTTCAAGTATTTGATCAATAAATGGTAAAGGAAAATGATCTTTTTAGGTTATGACATTTAATTTCCTATAGTCTATACAAACCCACCACCCATTTCGAACATGGGTAGTAACCAATTCATCGTTCTGATTCTTCATCACAGTTATCCCCGTCTTCTTAGGAACCATTTGAACTGGACTAACGCAACTGCTATCAGAGATAGGATAAATTATGCCACCTTCCAAAAGTTTGAGGATCTCCTTCTTTACTACATCCATCATGGGTGGATTCAATCTTCGTTGAGGTTGACGGGAAGACTTTTCTCATTAGGTGGATGGGCTGATTTCCTTGATGTCTGCGATTGTCCAACCAATGGCTGTTCGATGCTCCTTGAGGACCTCTACCAATTTTTCTTCTTGCAATGTAGTCGGTTCGTTGGAAATAATTCACGGCAATGTTTTGTCATCTCCAAGGAATACATATTTAAGGTGAGTAGGGAGAGGTTTCAAATCCAGAATCGGGGCTGCTGCACATGAGAAGGTAGAGTCTTTTCATTAGAAACAGGCAAATCAACAAATAAACCATTACCTACTTGTTGTGACTTTGGAGGGGTGTTCAACATATCAACAGCTCCTTGCAAGCTGGGATTCAAAGTTAATACATCACTCTCTTCCTCTATACTCTTAC
The DNA here is from genome assembly GCA_035079005.1 of Fraxinus americana. Taxonomy (NCBI): domain Eukaryota; kingdom Viridiplantae; phylum Streptophyta; class Magnoliopsida; order Lamiales; family Oleaceae; genus Fraxinus; species Fraxinus americana. The sequence goes on along the minus strand of CM068719.1, from coordinate 26,960,404 downwards.
AAATAGCAACCTCCAAGTCATCCTTCCCATCAATTTCAAAAACATCTTGTGCTAGATCATCAATTACATCAATAGAATACACAGCATTATCATCAACAGGAAATTTCATGGCATCATAGATATTAAATGTAATTACCTCACCATCAAATTCCATGGTCAATGTACCACTATGAACATCAATATTAGTTTTGGATCTTTTTAAGAATGGTCTTCCTAACAAAATAGGGCTAATTTGATCGCTGTTTTCCATATCAAGCACATAAAAGTTAGCAGGAAAAACCAAGTCATTAACTTGTACAAGGACATCCTCAACCACACCCTTTGGGTAGACATTTGATCTATCAGCTAATTGAATTACCACACTAGTTTTAGTTAAGGGGCCAAGTTTCAAAGAAGTATAAATGGAATAAGACATGACATTTATAGAGGCTCCTAAGTCTAACATGACTTTCTCAAATCCGATGTTACCTATCATGCAAGGGATTGTAAACATATCTGGGTCTTTACATTTTGTAGGAAGTTTCCTTTGAATGACTGCAGATACATTTTCTCCAACTTTCACCTTTTCACACCCCTTCAGTTTCTGCTTTCTCTTAATAGTACACAATTCTTTTAAAAATTGAGCATAATGGGGGTTTTTGCTTAATAGCATCTAACAAGGGGATGTTTACCTCACATTTTCGAAAGTTTCATAAAGCTCCCTATTGGGATAATTTTTCCTAGATTCTATCAAAGTCTGAGGGAATGGGGCTACTGGTTTATAATCAGATAGTGGAGGAAACTTACGTTTTGGTGCATTATCCTCAGTTGTGTTACTCTTTTCTACAGTGATGTCCATGTCTTTCTCCTTGTCTTGTTACGATGATGTAGGAACTTCATTTACTGGGGTTTCCACTTCCTTGCCATTCCTCAATATAATTGCACTTGCGTTCTCCCTTGGATTTACCACTGTTTGAGAGGGTAGCTTTCCCGAACTTTGTGATTCCAGCCGACTAACCGCGCTAGCCATTTGACCCATTTGATTCTCCAAACATTGAATGCTAGCCTTGGTCTCCTGTTGAAATTGTAAAGTGTTAGTTGTAAGAGATTTAACAATATCTTCTAAAGACATTTCAGAGTTAGAAGATTGGCCCTGTTGTTGTCTAGGCGGGTATGACTGCCTATATTGTTGAAAGTTTGGACGATTTTGAGCAACATGTTGATTTGATTGTGAACTTCCATAGCTAAGATTGGGATGATCCCTCCATCCTGGGTTATATGTCTTCGAAAAAGGATCATAATTTCTTTGTGGTTGTCCAGGGAAGCCACCCGCTGCATTAACTTGTTCTGTGGGTTCTTCTTGAAGAGTTGGACATGCATCAGTTGGATGTCCCATTACTGAACAAATTCCGCAAACCTTCGGCTGCACATTACTGTGGCCATTTGACGAACAAGAGTAGTTAGATTCGCTATTTGTTGTTCAATGGATGAGACATTTACCTCGTTAACTTGTCTAGAAGGAGGATCAAATCTAGCGCCAAATTGTTGAGAGTTGGCTGCCATGTTTGCAATTAAGTTCCTCGCTCCTTCCGGAGTTTTATCAACTAAAGCTCCTCCACTTGCAGCGTCAATCATGCTCCTATCTGTGGGTTGGAGACCTTCATAGAAGTATTGGATGAGAAGTTGCTCACTGATCTGATGATGGGGACAGCTTGCACACAATTTCTTGAACCGCTCCCAATACTCATGTAGAGATTCCCTGTGATCTTGTCTGACACCACAAATTTCTTTCCTAATATTTGCTGCCCTTGAAGCTGGAAAATATTTCTCTAGAAATAATCTCTTCATTCCTTCCCATGTGGTAATGCTTCCCGATGGTAGATAGTAGAGCCAATCCTTAGCCGAATCCTTCAGAGAAAATGGAAAGGCTCTCAGTTTAATCTGTTCTTCAGTAATTCCAGTGGGTTTCATACTCGTGCAGACCACATGAAACTCTTTCAAATGTTTATGAGGATCTTCACCTGCAAGACCATGAAAAGTAGGCAAAAGGTGTATTAGTCCAGATTTAAGCTCAAATGTAGTGGTAGCATCTAAAATAGGAAAAGTTATGCATAAAGGTTGTTGATTCAATGTAGGTGCTGCAAGCTCCTTCAAAGTCCTATTTTCGGCCATGGTTTCTTCTCTTCCAAACTCAAAATCACTTGTAAATGGATTGTTGGGATTGAGATTGCTTTCTTCAAGATTTTGTTGGATGCTACTCTTTAACCTGCGTAAAGTTCTCTCAATTTCTGGATCGTACTGCAAATCACTTTGATTAGAAGATCGAGTTGCGGTCATAAACAAAAAGAACAAGTGAAAAATAAACCAAAAGGAAGCTAGATTAAGTAAGATAAATAAAATTCTATGCTAAAATTTCTAAAAACAATAGAATACCTAAAAATCTAGAAAATTATGATTTTTTTGACTTTTTTTTTTCAAAAATAAAATAAAATTACTAAAGAAGCACAAAAATAAATTAACACCACTCCCCGGCAACGGCGCCAAAATTTGGTGTGCTGTCGTAGGCACCCAAAAATAGTCCTTAAACCTCTAAAACTAATGTAGTAATGGAAGTAAGGGTCGATCCCACGAAGAGTGTGCAATTAACGATTTATGCTTCGTATAACGATTGGGGGGGTTTTGTTTATAACGAAATCAATCTTATAACAAATAACAATGTAAATTAACGAGTTGTATTAAATCAATGAAACGAGTCTTGATCAAAGTCAACTTCCACCATTGGAGATTTATAACCATTCATTAATCCACAAAGAATAATCAATCCACATTCACAATATTCATCGTTGGAATAAATTCCTCTCTCTCCTTAATTTTAGTTAATCAGAAATCAGCGTTCTAATTAACCCTAATTATCAAATAATCTCAGACCAGCGCTAAAGATTCAATTTAATAACAGCTTTAAACAATAGAGAAATCGATGAACTAGATAATACAAACACCAGCGGTTGCATTCAATCTATTTAAACATTCTTCTTAAGATTCAATAACCTCTATCGCAGAAAATTATCAAATCCTAGTGCTTCACAAGTTAAATGATTCAAACAATTACGGATTTGAGATTTAACTTAGCTATAGATTGCAATATATGAAAAACTAATAGGCCTCTTAGCAATCAAACATGACAATCATAAAATTATGCATAGAAGAATATTCAATACTGAAAATATAAATTAAACAATGAAAATAGGTGGATCTCACAGTTATAATGTATTCCAAGGCTTCGGTATCCTTCAATCAAGCGTAGAAGTTTAGTTACACATGATAGATCTAAGAAAAATAGAGAGAAAATAGGTTGGAGGCGTTCTCGTCCGTTCTAGGGTTTTAAAAGATGTATTTATAGTTGTTTCCATAGGTAGTTGACTTAAATTAGGAAACCAGAATTTTCGTATCGGAAATGAACCATGCGGCCGCAAGGAACAAGTGAAACCAACACTTTAATTCTCGGGAATGGTATGTGCGGCCGCATGGAATTAAAGGCTTGCGGCCGCATGGTTTTACGAAATTTCCTCCGAACAGCTTTCAGTGTTTTGGTCGTATCTTCTCTTCCTGATATCCGATTGAGGCGATTCAAGATGCGTTGGAAAGATAACTCAAAGGGCTACAACTTTTATTCAGATATGATCTTCCAATTCGATCATTTTCCATGTCAACAATGGGTCTCAATATGAGACTGAAAATCGGTGTATAACTTTTCGATTGGAAATTGATGTGTGATCATACTTTGACGATATTTCATCCATTTGACGTCTTCTTTCAAGCAATTGACTCTCAAATCTTCATTTTTTGGTTTGACACAACTTTTGTGTATTTGCACGCTAGTCCTTGAACTTTCATTTCCTTTCACTTTGGTCAATTTTCACATATTTCTTCCAAATTACGCTATATCCATCAACTTGCCACCTAAACCAAAATATGAGAATACTAAGTACATTTAGGCATAAAATAGTCATATGAGCACATTAAATAAAGATGTAAAATGTGTATTTTACATTCCTATCAACTAATCAAACATTTCTTAGCCATGTTTCTTACAAAATGAGACTTCATATCAACATGTTTTGTTCTATCATGATATGTAGGATTTTTGCTGAGGTGAATGACACTTTGAAAATATCAGTATAGATTCTAACAAAATTATTCATGAAACCAATTTCATTTAATAACCCTCTTAATCAAAGACTTTCTTTAACGGCATCACAAACAGCTATGTATTCTGCCACTGTAGAAGATAAATCAACTAATTTTTGCAATTGAGATTTCCAACTAACACACCCATCACATAGGGTAAAAATATAGGATGATGTGGATCTACTATTATCTAGGTTTTCAACAAAATCAGAATTAGTGTAACCTCTAAGGGTTATTCATTCATTGCATCTTTTAAACTTTAAACCTAAGTCAGTAGAACATTTTAAATATTTTAACATCCATTTCATTGCTAACTAGTGAGTTTCACCTAGGTTGCCATAAACCTACTTAAAATACTTATGCCATGAGCTAAATCAGGTTTGGTGCATATCATGAGATACATAATAAACCCTACATGATTAGCAAAGGGAACATTTTCCATTCTTTCAATTTCATAATGAGTCTTAAGTGAGTGTTCACAAAATAGTTTAAAATAATTTACAATAGGCAAGGAAACAGTTGGGTGATGCTACCGATACATCACGGTATACATCAAGGACTACACCCCCCTCACATGGGGAGTGGGGTCCTTTATTATTCGAGTGGACCCCACTCCCCATGTGAGGGGGGTGTAGTCCTTGATGTACACCACTTGATGTACAAGTGGAAAAACCCGAAACAGTTTTACACTCGCATGGAAAATCTTTCAAGTATTTTCTTCACATAAGAATACTAATTTAAACATAAGATGCAATCATTCCTATTTCTTTCTATTTCCATTCCAAAAATCTTTTTAACTTATCCTAGATCTTTCATTTTATATTCAGATTTTAATTTTGACTCAATAAAATCATTTTCAGACCTGTTATGGCAAGCAAGTAACATTTCATCAACATATAATAACAAATAAATATATTAAATTCCGCGCGACCCTTTGTAGAAGAAACATGAATCATAAATACATTAACAAATTCCAAAGTCTGAACATAAGAGTTAAACTTTTTATACAATTGCTTGGAAGCTTGTTTTCAGGTCATAGAGAGACTTTTTCAATACATAGGCCTTATCCATTTTTGAACTTACTTCAAAACCTATTCGACGATTCATGTAGATGATCTTATCAAGATCACAATTTAGGAAATTTTATTTTTTATCATCAAGCTGATCTAGTTTCCAATTAAAGTAAGCAGTTAATGCGAACAAAGTTCTGATTAAAGTATACTTAGTAAATGGGAAAAATAGTTCATTATAATCCACTCATTCTCTTTGAGTAAACCGCTGGCCACTAATATGGCATTATATCTCTTATTTTTTTGTATTAGGATCCTTTTACTTAATTTTAAAAATCCATTTACAGTCCACTCTCTTCTAATTTTTAGGTCCGTTGACTAAAGTCCAAGTTTTATTTTTAATCATAGAATCCATTTATTCATTCATTGCTTTTTTCGAGAATTTAGATTCTGAACAATTAACAGCTTCTTCAAATGTGGTAGGTTCATAATTTAAGGAGTCTAATGCAGAAATAGAGTCACAAAGTCATCACTGCTAAATCTGGTAGAGGGGATTCATTCTATATCTATCTCTAGTGAGTTGATAGTCAACAAGTAATGGATTATTAGATTCAACTTCAATTTCATATTCACATAGATTTTGATTCATTTCAGATTGAGTAGTCTCCACCTCAATCAACTCATCTAGATCATCGGTATTATCTTCTTGATTCTCGAGAATGGTTTCTTTAATAAGTTCAGTTTCAACATATTTCAATTCAGTTGCAGGGCATGTCATTTTCATTGAAGATGACATTTCTACTAATAATCACCTTAAAACCATTTTGGCTCTTAACCCAAAATCTATATCCTATGGTTTCTTTCCCATAGCCCAGAAAAACACATTTTAAGGATGTTGGTTCAAGTTTACATTCATTTAGATGAGAATATGTCGTGCAGCCAAAAATTTTAAATCTATTATAATCTGGTGTAGTACATGGCCATAATTTTTCAGGAACTTGAAAATCAATAACACTAAAAGGACTATTTATGAGATAAGTGTCAATTTTTAAGGCTTCACCCAAAAAAATTTGGGAGGGCCAAAACTACATAACATGTACCTAACTTTTTCCAATAAAGTCATGTTCATCCTTTCAATAATACCATTTTGTTGAGTATATGTTATAGTTCTGTGCTTTAAAATTTCGGATTCTTTACAAAAGGAATCAAATTCAAAGTTACAAAATTCAAGTCAATTATCAATTCTTAGAGCTTTAATTTTATATTTGGTTTGATTTTCAATCATCAATTTTCATTGCTTAACATTTTGAAAATTATCATATTTTTCTTTTAAAAGGAAAGTTCATATTTTTCTTCAAAAATTATCTACTATAAGTAAATAGAATCTAAATTCGCTTAAGGTATTTACAGATACTGACCCCTTATGTCAGCATATAGATAATCCAAAATAAAAGTGAATTTATGAATTCTAGATTTAAAAGGTAGTATGCTCTGTTTTCCAATTACACAATCTTCACAAAAACTTAGTTTTTCAATATTATCATTTCCAAAACATCCAACTTTGTTCAAAATGATGGTCCCTTTTCACTAATGTGGCCAAGTCTATAGCTGCAGAACTGTGGCCTACTAAAGGTTCAACATGCAGAGTGTAAATTCCATTTATCTTAGGAGAAGAAATAACTTCTTTGTCATCAAGGTTCAGTTTTATGAGACTTCTGTGAATCATTGTATCATATTTTTCATCTAATTCTCCTAAGGAAATTAGATTTCTCTGCAGTTCAGGTACATATTTGGTTTCATTTAATTCAAGTATGTGATTATTGCTCAATAGTAAACTCAGTTTTCCTATTCCTTCAATTTGACAACTCATGTCATTGCCTATCTAAACTTGTCCTCCATTGAAATCAACAAATTCAGTAAACCACTTTCAAATGGGGCACATGTGGAAAGTGCAGCTAGAGCCAAGAACACATTCTTTTAGGTCTCTCCTGGGTGTACTCACAAGAACAACACCTTGGATATCAGAATCATTCTTGCAAGCAATAGTTGCAAAACCATCAGGATTGTTCATGTCCTTCATATCAGAAATTTTCTTAGAGCAATATTTTATTAAGTGTCTTGCCTTTCCACAATAATAGCATTTCCTGACTTAGTTCTTAGATTTCACTTTATTTTTATTTTTGAATATAAGATTTTGAGGTTTACCCTTCTTGTAAGAATTATAATTACACAAATTATTCTTCTTACTCTGGTTCAATTTTTCTTTTATATGTAGTCCTTTACAATTTTTAGAATCTTTGAATTTAGTTTTGAGTTCAAGTTCTCTATTCCTCAATACTGAGAGAATAATATCAATTAACAAATTAAGTATAAAGAGAAAAATATGCTAATACTTTAATAAATAGCAATGAATGAAACTCAATTGTTAGATGAGAAAAATATTTTTCAAAAGTTGATTCAATCAAAAGTTTTTCAAAATAAATGATTGATAAAGATAAATAAGATGTAACATCATTACAATTTTTCTCAAAAATATCTCACTTAAATGTTCTTAAAAATATTGCAATTAATGCAAAGTGCAATGGTATTTATACAGTTCAAAACACCAAAAGTTCTGAGTAATCGGACAAGCAATTTGGACGTTCGCATTCTGAATCGGATAACCAAGTTAGCTATAGTGCATTGAATTCAAAACGATTAAAAAAAGTGATCGTTAGACGAACCAGATGTTCGCATGACCCAACCGGACAATCGCATCGACAGTTTTTTCATGAACGCAAAAAACATATTGAGATTGATTGTCATCTGGTTCGTATCATCTGTAGATTGGTAATTTCCCTACCTTTCATCTTTTTATCGTTGCAGCTTGCCGACTTCTTCATGAAGTCTCATCAAGTTCATCATTTTCGTTTATTGCTCAACAAATTCTCGCTACTTCTTACAGTAGCATCTTGAGTGGGGTGTTAGCAATAATATATAGTATCATAATATTATTTATATAGTATAATATTATTTAACAATAGTAGTTTTTTTTGTCGTAGGATTCTTGTAATATATAACCTAAGTTGTTTCATTATTAAACCTAAAATTTTGTGGCTCAATAGATCATTGGTTTTTCTCTCTTTCTTATTCTCCTCTTCTCTTTTCTTGGTTTGATTCACTATATTGTTCAAATTAGTTCCATCTTAAAATGTTCAAATTGTTATAATGAGAAGCACAAGCCCTTACATGTTTGTCTATATTTCGATATTTAATCGATGTGAATTTATCCTTTAACATAATGAAATTTACAACATATGATCTTTTAATATAGCATTGTGGCGCACCCTAACTTTGTTTTGCTGTGGATTATGGATTTCATGGGTACCCCTAATTGTCACCATACTCGATCGCCTTCAGAAAATATCTCCCTAGAGTTGAAGAGTACTGCAAAGAGGAGTATAAAACCTAGCCTAAACTTCTATTCAAAGAATTAGAAAAGAAAATTCAGCCATATGAACCATGTTATTGTACAATTGTCGTTGAGAATTATAAATCTTAATTCTATTCCATCGAGAGCAAGATTTATAGAGCTTCATTTCAATGTAAGACTGTGTCCTCTCCTACCGCTACGGTAATTCACTATGATGAAAAAAAAAGGTTTACAAGAGAAAATCGCACTCCTAGCTTCCCTATCCTCTCTTTTTTTTTTTATGATAATAATAAAATGTAAGGACGACTCCCTATTTATAAGATAAATTAAAGCAAAATCAAATTATATAAGGACTTCAATTCCTTAATAGGATTTTACAAAAGTATAAATTATTAAACAATCACTATTCCATCGAGAGCAAGATTTATAGAGCTTCATTTCAATGTAAGACTGTGTCTTCTCCTACCGCTATAGTAATTCACTATGATGGAAAAAAATGTTTACAAGAGAAAATCGCACACATGTCTTCCCTATCCTCATTTTTTATGATAATTATAAAATTTAATAACGACTTCCTATTTATAAGATAAATTAAAGCAAAATCGAATTATATAAGGACTTCAATTCCTTAATAGGATTTTACAAAAATATAAATTATTAAACAATCATTAGATTAAATAATAATTCGCAAAATTGATCAACTACCAGTTCCGCGAAGTGGCAATAATTAGGATCGACAATAATTAAATTACATGACTTAACAATCGCTTCATCTTTCTTTTCATAATAATAATTGGTTTGTTCATTTAACTAGAACCATAGTTTTCCAAACTTCGGACTTTGTCATTTCCGAAATATATGTGGTATTTCAGACGGAATCTTGTCATTATGGAACGCATAATGTCAATTTCAATTTCAATTTGATTTGTGTTGTGAAAGTGATTTTGAACTTCAATCTTGTTTCTGATATTTTAATTTTAGTATCATGTGATTGGTCTGTTATTTATTCAAGTGTCACTTTCAAATTTACAAATTTAAGGCTATAGAATTTTTGCAAATTTAAGTTGGATAGTCTCTTTTCTTAAAGGAAATATATATTTTGAAATAAAATTAGATCTATATTTTCAGGATAATTTTCAAGTTTTAAGATGGTACAAATGTAATCATAGGTAATTATTCAAAAAAATTCGAGCCATAATTTTGGAAGAAATTAATATATTCATAACCTTTAAGTCAATGTAAATGATTAAATTTTAAAATAAATAATACTTTTATTGGTAGTTGTTTTGAAGTGTTACACCAATATTTTATGTAGCAAACACATGGTGAGACAGCGTCGGACGTGCCATATAAGGTGAGCATGTAAGGTCACGTATTGGAGACTAGCTAGTAACCCCACAAGCATTCTAACGTTTTTCCTTAGTTTGCAGATATGCTCACAGCTCGATCCATCATGACTTCAATATCGACAAGAAGTAAATAAGTTAATTATTATAAGATAAAATTAGGTAACTCAATTAAAAAAATATATCTAAAGTTGGTTATCGTCCAATCAATGGCCAACCCGGACTATTGCCACCACATTAATATACCCACATGTAGGTAACGTTGGTTCGATTTCAATTCAATCGACAACAACATTAATGTATATGTTGAAACAGTACAAGTTGGCGAACTGAAATTGACATCGATTGTTATGTAATACACAGTTTGGATGTCGTGATTCTGTCCCATTGTCACAAACCAGACCAAAATACTACGAACTAAGTAATTGACATCTGATTTTAATTTGTAACTAACTGTTAAATATTATCCTACGTTGGTGATCACCGACCGGGGCCAATTTTTTTGGTCAGCTTGGCTTATTACCAAACAGCAAGGTCAAGATTTCGGTGTCTGTCCTTTTAATTGTCTGAAATTCATTACTTGAAGGAATTTGAATAGAAATATGTGATAGATAGGAAACTTACACATCATTGTACAACCAAGAATGATCAATTCAAGTTTTTGTACTATACTTTCTGCAATATTTTATGTGAACATTAATTTCAAAGAATGAGATTCATTTATCACATTGTAAATGAAAAATCACATTTTCTCTAACGAAATGAATCCTTTGATACTCAGTAACAGATTATCAGTTAGCAAATGTAATAGTATTTTACCTACGTCAATGGACAATAGCCTTTCACCAACGAAAATTTTGTGCCTCATATTGTTGGCTCAAATATGGCGTCGTTCACCTGTAAGAAGTCCATAGGGGACATAAATTTATTTTTAAAATAAAAATTCCAAGATAAACCATTCATCTAGGCCATATTTTGCTTACTTTATTTTGGTTTTTGATGCAAAAAATACATTTTGTAAGAAATTGAAATATTTATAAATTTGTCTTTATAAATAGCTGAACAAACCAAAATACCATTAATTGAAGGTAATAAATCACACAGTGCATATTAAATTAAATATCACTTTAAAAACTATTTTATTATTCTTAAAATTTAATTACTAAAAGCATATTAGGTTTTAATAAATGTTTTTTTTCTTTTAAAGATGGTGAAGAATGGTTACAAAATTTATGATCTTCATTTCAAACATAGGAAAAAGATTTTAATTAATTAATATACAGTGCTGGAAAATATAGCAAAAACTTCATTTGATTTTTTTTTCCAAAATTATTAAATGGGCAAATACAAAATTATTAGTTGTTGTTGTCAAATAAATAAGTTATATTCATAAAAACTTTAAAAAAATAAAGTAATTTAGTACATGACATTTATTATTTTGCAGCTTAAAATGAATTTCATTTTTTTCAATTTTAAGTTGAGGTTATGGTTTTATACCATGTTCATTTAAAAAGTTTTCAAGTATATATACATAGTTTTTCAGATTTTGTTTCTTACGTTCTTTATCTTTTTTACGAAAAAAATTTAAGAAGAGAAAACAATTATAAATATTGTTGATAGAAATAATAAAATTTTAAAAGTAATTAAATAAATTATCATATTAATAGTTAAGTAAATTGTGTCAAAATATAAAATAGTATAGTCTAGCTACTTGAATTGATAAAAAATAAATTTACGGAATAGAGAGATGTCAAAAAAAAAGAGTAATATTTTTGGGTTAAATATTAATAGAAATTAAAATTTTGAAGGATAAGTATATAAAGTGATGCTAATGCAATTGTATAGTGAGTGAATTGCTATTTTCAATTAATTTTATTTTGATAAATTTAATTATTTATCACTACACTAATTGAAATGGAGGATAAATGTCTCATTGTTCATTCATGAGACCTCATTTTCACACCTAAACTGGTTGCTGTTGTTCATTATCTAGTTGCTAGCAAATATCTGCAAGTGGTATAGAAATGGGAAAAGCACCGACTTCTTCTTCCCCCCCCCCCCCCCCCGGGCCCTCGCCAATCCATAGAAAATCGTCAATCAAATTCTCTAAAAATCTCAACTATAGTCGACGGAATTGAATCTTTAGAATACCCTTTTGCTCCTCTTCTACAAGGAGCGCTTTCAACATCATTTTCCCGTAGAAAAAATTCAAGAAATCGCCACCATATTTCAAGCAAATAAAGAGTAACAGAAACTATGTATCTATACAAAGACAAAGAAGTTTGCACAAATCAAATATAATTCCGTAAGTTTTCTTCTTACACTCTACTTTCTTCAAAAACTATTTACCAACCCTTTGTAATCCCTATTTACTATATTTAATTTGCACAAATCTTATCTCCTTATTTTTTACAATGTCATAATTTTGGTGAAGTTTCAAGAAAACCTAAATGCTGGTTGCTCCTCTAGGATCTCTAATTAATACTACTTTAATTTTAAGCTGTTGGTCAGTTAGTATGACCAACACAAGGATATATAGTGTCTTTTTTTCTTGTATGTCGATGTTTAAGTATTCTATTTCTTCTGTCTTTATGTTTTAGGCTTTGCAAAACTTTCTTTAGGAAGTAAAAAAAATATATTTCTCTCTCTTTAGATTCACAATTAGTAAGATTCATTATTGTAGCTATATGGTCTTTACTAAGGTTTTCTAAAAGAAACATTGTTCTTCCTGTTGATTTTTGCTTTGTTTCCCGGTATGTTTCCATTTTTAAAAATGTAATGAGCTTCAGGTTTAATATCCATCTGTTGTATATTTTAAAATTTGTATACAAGTAACATCTTGTTGTTGCATCAAAACATATAAAAGTTGACTAATCCGGCTAGCATTGAACTTGGTAAAATGAAATGGTTGAATAATTCAGGAATACTTCTTGTTAGATATTTTTTCGTAATTTATTTATTTTTTTATTGTTGTTATGCAAATGATTTGCTGCTTTGAAACGGGGGATTGTCAGGTCGTGGGGGTCGAGGAGGCAACGTCCACGGAAGGGAATTCTGATTTTCGTGTATGTGTTGAAGTGTTGTGTCTGTTGAAAGTTAACAGTTTTTCTCAACAGATATACCCATTCATTCCAATAGACACTTTGAGTATGTTGCCAATGCGAAGCGGGATCTGATCTCCGTGTAGCGCGGAGAAGTACTATGCGGAGAGATGTCTTCGCGCTGCGCGGAGCACGTGGAGACACGAGTCTCTCCGTGCTGTGCGGAGAGATCTCCGCGCATCACAGAGATCACTCCACGCAACGTGGAGAAGCAATTGAGTACCTCAAGCAAATCCAACTTCAAGTACAGGTTTGCACTTTATTCTATTTCTGTAGCTCTTCAATAGAATTTTTTGCAGATTAACATGGTAATGTTAGATTTCACGGTTACATATGTATCTGTATTTCATTTGATTTCTCTATTTCATTTTATTTGTTTGATTTTGGTGTTTCATGTGATTCGTTCTCTTCAACTCGTGTTTCTTGTTCCTTATTTTGCCTCTCATTGTTTCTTGTTTATTTTATGCCAATTTAATGCTGCGAAGTGTACCGATTTGGTGAAAAGGTAAGATTTTTTGTTTTTAGAACACAAATCATAGAAATCTAACTTCCTCTAATAATTTTCAGTTAGATCTTTCATGGAAATTGTTGGTTGTTGATGTTCCAAAGTTCTGGTTTACTGAGGTCTCTGCTTTCAACACACATCTTCTAGAGACTCTTAGCTTCACCTATAGATCACGAGCCAAACGTCATTTTAAGGGACACGCTGATATTCTTGCAAGTGAGTATTGGTGCAGATTTTACAAGGCATTTGATTTTTCTTTTCATTTTTTATTTTTCGTGTGGCCTCATAAAGTAATTTCTCAAATTAATTCAGTGCCTTTTTCAATTAAGTTGCAAAATATTCAATGGTGTTATGTATGTAAATTAACTGTGTGGCTATGAGCATATGGCATGAACTAGATTTAATTCATATATCGCTTCCAAATTTATTTCATCAATGTTTGTGCAAATATCAAAATTAAGGAAATTATGTGGCTTTCTTGTGGGAGCTGTTCTATGCCAAATATATTTTAGAGGATGAGTATCATGCATCAAAAAGATCGTTATTACAGAGATTAGCAATTCAAGGAGTAGAGATTGACGCACAAGATGTCATAGTAAGGACACAGAAAGAGGTTTCAGATGAAGAGTGGTCAGTTATCGATTTGAAGGATGAGAAATGCCTGATTAGTCAAGTACTTAATGTTAAAGAATAAATCGAAACTGGCTTTAACAGTAAAGCAAATTAAAGGAGTTGCATTTGCATTTGGCTTTGTATCACCCATTAAAAGTTTCAAGTCGAACGAAGAAAAGGATGATAACAATTTGTGGTCAATACTATTTGATCAAAACGTAAGTACCTCAAGTTTTATGAAGAATGAAGTTGGGCTTTCTACTGAAAATCCTTTCTCATATAGTAAATTGAATAAAAAATGGAGTGAAACAAAGTCCATTCTCATGGCAAAGAGCTTGCCAAACAAAGTCCATTCTCATGGCAAAGAGCTTGCCAGCAGATTCTGTGAAGATTAACAAGCGAAGTATTGGTGATAAACCCACAAAGAAACCTTGTAGAACCTGTTTTAGATAGAGGAACGGGGAATGGTAGCGTTCACCAACGAAAAAATTACCTATGAATGACATTCGTTGCTATTACTTGCGAAAACGTTCACCAATGGACTCAAAGACAAAAATTTCATTTTGTAAAGGCTAAAGTTATTCACCTCTGGATTTCTCATTGGTGAAAGTGTAAAATATGTAGGAATCTTAGAAAATTCTAGGGAATATGAGAATCTGAATAAACTTCAAAGCATGTAAATCGTTATCTTTTAAGAGATGTTTATCTCCTATCCAAAGATGTCACGATGGGGTTTAAATGAAAATCTCTTTCAAGATACAATTGAGATGTTTGATTCAAACTGTAACGGTTTGATCAAATCAAGAGAACACTATATGAGAGAACTGATGATGCCAAGGAAATGAAAGAAGAAGTAGAATGAATATCTATGTTGTATCTGCAAATGGACAACATACTCAATATATAAGGAGAAAAGTGTCCATTGGAATGAATTGTATGTCTATTGGAGAAAAACTGTTAACTTCCAACAGACACACTCTTCAACACGTACACGGAAATAAATAAATTATGAAAAAAATCTAACAAACTATCCCGTAGATAAAATTAAAAGTTTGAAAAATAATTTATTCATTTACTTAAGGAAAATCCGTTGGTGAAAATATTATTCACCTATGGATTTTCCTTGGGTGATTGGTTATTTTTATAATTTTAAAAAGTGGTTAGCACCGAGGATTTTCAGTTGGTGATTGGTTAATATTTTTTAAATTTAAAATGTAAATTATTTCATTTAATATGTAATTTATTCATAAGTTTTCAAAATCAAACTAGGCATTAATCCAAAAAAGAAGGCATCAATTTCGTGTCTTAAAACTTTGACTCAAAATAGGAAAGAAGATCGAAATAAAAGACGATTGAACTTGACTTTTATATAAAAACTAGTTAGGAGCAACGTGCAATGCACGTTTGCTTAGTTGATGTTATGTTGATTTGGTTGGGAAGATTTGTCTTGTGAATAAAGATGTTTGTAACTATTGATGTATTTGATAAATAATTGCACGTGATGTATTAAAAGAAGAGCATTAATCGAATGTATGGAATGATTGTATGAATAAACATAGCTCAATAGTTTTTTGAATGGTGCTTGAGATATTTTTGTTTCTAAGATGATGATCCATCATTTTCCTCATTATGCACTGTTTCAACAGAGAGGACATTGAAGTGTTTGTATTTTTTCTCTTTCAGTTTTTCTGGATCTACAAAGAGTTGAATGTTCCAGATTTTTTCGGCTAATTTCTCTGCAACACTTTTAACATATGGTTGATTTTCCTGCAAAATAAATTTTGGATAGGTTCACATAATGAATATTAAACCAATTTAAAGATATTTTAAATAACTGTTTGTAATGTAATTGAAGTTTTGAACAAAAAATAAAGAGTTACATCTCCAACATGTTCCATCAATTATGCTGCTGAACAACCAAGTGTCTGTTCTGCTACTTCACCAAACAAAGTAGCAGCAATCTTTCCGGTGTTGTCGTCCAGTTCGACATATGCTCTAGCACTTGAAATGCATCGAATATATTAATTGGAATTGGAATGTCGTTGAATTATAAATGAAATAAGACATCAATTTTGAATGTAAATTGTGAGATACACACCGTGGTTTGCTGATCCCTTGGGTCTTGCAATATATACAAATGAAGGTTTCATTGTATTTATATCCAGTTCCTCTATTACAAGCAACACATGACATGTAATAAAATACTTGGGCAAACTCAATCACATTTATCTTCGCCTTTATCCAGATTTTTGCTTTCTATATTAAATCATAATGAATTTTTAGAATGAATGTTTGCGTAAATATTTTGTCGAATTACCAATGAAATAATTTTTACCTGTGTGGGTTGTAAACTCGTAATAAAATCTGCAATATCGCAGAGTTTCACAATTTCAATTCCAACGATGAATGTGGTGTAGATGTGTATGTGAAGGATCTTGCAATGATAGTTTTGATTATCGAATCATTGTTGTCCGCCCTTAAAATTCAGAAAAGAATAATAATGCAAGAAAATGAAATATACATGTAAATTGCATACATCACATAATTATGTCTAATATTAATGCATTAATATGTAATTTTTAATTGACGAGAATTACCATTGCTTCATTGCAGATGCCTGAGGAAGAAGAGGATTGATTATAAAGGTACTTGTCGGACGTGATGAAAGAGACAATCCTTTGTTGAAATTGAGATCGATTTTAGTGCAAGTATATGCAGTATGGAAGAATATGTAACATTTGTTATTATTATAAATATACCGTTATATGAGCCAATGGATATTTTTGTTCCAAGTATTATTGGCTTCTCTTCAATAATATCTGATATTTTCTGACATTCGTCTTCGACAAATTGACCCCACATGGTCAAACATATGGGGTTCAAGCTACGAAATTGAAATTATTAAAAGAGTTAATAAAGTATTCATGAATTAATATAGGAATTAGAATTTGAAGGGAATGAGAAGTTATAAGAATTTTTTACCTTTCATCGATAACATATATCTCTTGAATTGTTGTTGTTCCAAATGTAATCGTTACCTTTTTAGTTGGCTTTATTTTTATTGCAACAGCTAAAATAGCTGAATATTTAAATATGAAATGTTAATTTATATTGATAATAAATTTGTAAAAAAATTGAAGTGCAATTACCCGTTTCTTCAATCGACCCTCTATGAGTCTCTAAATCCTTGAGTGGGACGATTTCGTATTTCGGTGCATCTATTTGCTGGTCGTTCTGTGGAACATCTTCTATTATTGTTTTTGAGTTCAGAGTCCACTGATATTTATATTCTCCAATTTTGTATTTCGGATCCACTGGTTTGACATATGCATTGATGATATAATATGAGTGTAAAATTTTTAAGGTGTCGGTCCGGGGGTCAATATCAGAGCCAAACATTGCCGCCTGCACTCGATTTCCCTGTACGAAGAATAAAAGTAATTGTGACTAATAGTGCATTATATAAAGTTATGTGGATTGTTTTTTTGTACTGATTTTTTTAAATAATTTATGTATGATTTATTTATTTTTACACAAAATATGTTATAAAAAGAGAGTTAAATTAATACAACGTAGTTAATGTTTTTTATATGATATGATATAATTTAAGAGCCTCTAATTTGAAAGGATATTGATTATTGTAAACAAAATATAGGGTAACGAATATCATACCTGTTGATCAATTAATGTCAAATTTTGGTACTTCACCGTTGTGCGTGGGCTTGTTCGCTTATGTGACTTCTCTGCAACGATCATCTTAATCTTCCAGTTTTTTGTATTCGGAGTGATATCCTTTATTGATGTGTGAACCGTCCACCTTTTTTCTCTTTACTGATAAAGAAATATCAGATGCGTAAGTGTAACAGATCTTAGTTTAAATTCATAAACGACTAAAGCAATTGATGAAGACTCTGAAATAAATTACTAAATATTAGACATATGGAGGAAAATATTATAATACACAATAAATCAAAAGTATACAATTAAATATAGTTACCTGAATATCATTAATTGAAACATAATAATGTAAGCAATTCTGTGTACACAATATTTTTTGTGGTGTTGTTTTCACGTTGTTCTGTGGACAGTGGTCGTATTAGAATCCTCACTGTAGATGCTGTCTTTGCCCTCGATAAAGCCACATATAATTGACCATGTGAAAAACCGGTTGAGGTAAATAAATCCCAACATAATCCAATGTCGCCCTTGTGACTTATTTATAGTCATTGCAAAACTTAATCTTATGGGGAACTGAGTTCGTTTGAATGGGAAACCATTATTTTCTTCAACATTTGGTAGGAATGGTATCCTTGGAATGAACACTCTTTTTCCAATATGGTGTCCAACTGCAATTTCTGCATCTATGACATTTCGATCAAAAGCCCGACAAATCAAACGGGTTCCATTGCATAGTCCTTCTGAAGGATTAATGTTTCTAAGCAGCATGATGGGACATTTTTTCTTTAGTAATAATTCATGTGGCGGAAGTCCGTTTGGGGTTAGAGTATTTAAGAAATCTTCCATAACTGATTGTTCAGATGCATCGTTGTCTCATCGAAACTGTAATATCGATGTATTTCTCCTGGGAACCTATGAATCAGCAATGCATTTATTTCATCAACATAACCGTTCTTCGGTGTTAATATGGCACGATTCATCATAGATGAAATATTTATTGAATATTCATGAACATCGTGGAAAACATCTTCTATCAAATGATCTAAAGAAGTGCTATCATCATCATAGGGAACAAGCATCCTGTTTGGTATTTTAATCGTTTCATCGATTGTGTTCGGCGGCATTCCATTTCCTGTTTGTAATACATAATCTGAAAAATCTGGATCTAGTCTTGCTCGCATATTTTGTTTTAATCGGAACTTAATCAATGTAGGCCACAAATACGAATAAACCAAACTGGAATTTACCTGTTCTTGTCTTGTTCCTTTACGAACGACAGGCAAAACCTGTCGAAAATCTCCACCGAAAACAACAACCTTGCCACCGAATGTTAGATCTGAATCGTTGATGTCTCGTAGCATTTTATCTAATGCTTCTATGTGTTGTTTTCTCGTCATTGGAGCCTCATCCCAAATTATTAATTTTGCCGCACGTAGTAGGTTTGCCAGTGCACTTTGTTTGCTGACACAGCACGTACTTCTTTCGTCAGTATCAAGTGGAAGCTTAAAGCGTGAGTGTGCCGTTCGACCTCCCGGAAGAATTGATGCAGCAACACCTGATGAAGCAGTTGCAAGTGCTACTAATTTTCTTGATTGTATTGTTGCGAGAAGTGCTTTGTACATGAATGTTTTCCTCGTCCCACCTGGGCCATCTACAAAGAATGCAGTATTTTGGTTTGCAAATATTTTTTCCAGTACTGCATTATAGGCATGTTGTTGTTCACTATTAAGAGATTGTGATGCAGCGATATCATCTTCTGGAATTTCAACAGCCAATTCGTCATCGATTTCTCTAGATCTATATTCCTCTTCATCGAAACAAATGTCGTCATCAAGAAGATGGTACGAATTAATGTCTTTCCCCATTGATTCAATTGTAAATGAGATTGACCTCAATACTTTTGTTCTTACATTTGATATAGAATCTTCTGTTGATTTGAAATCAGCTGACATCTCTTGCTCAAAACGTTCCCAAAGCTCCCTCGGATTGGTTGGACTACAATAAACCAATATTGTTGCAAATAACCGTCTCAAAGTTGAAGGCATTTGATATAGAGTCGCTTCGTTTAAACAATCTTCTAAGCTGCTGTCTCTTTGTAGCAACCCATGCATTGTTGCTGCCTCGCGAAATGTAGGGGCCACAACACCATGAACTGTCCTTAGGTCTTCAAATGACAAAGGTCCCCTTACATGGTTTAGCAATATCCGCAGAAAATACCTCTCGCCTTCAAATGGATTTGCGGTCACAATACGGCCTATAACCGTTTTTTTTTTCCGAAGAGTCCAATTCCTGTTTTGTTGGTTCCAAACATAATGTTCCGGAAAATGTTTATATAATAATGTTTTTGCGTTGTCGTCTACTCGATTTAATGCAAAGAACTCTGTTAACATCGATTTTCTAGAACGATCTAAGTTAACAACATTGTTTAGATCATCATTTGCTCGGAAAGTTACTGGGTGTTGATCCTCCAGATGTAAATGTAAACTGTAGACTGCTGGGTACATTTCATTAATAGTAAAGCCAAATATCCTCCACATAGTTTCAGGGGGAGCAATCCATCGGGCCGATTGGAATTGTTGGATTTCATCAATTTGTTCATTCTGTTGTTCAGAAATCAAGTTGAAAGCAACACGGTCATGTCCTTTATAAACGTATTTATAAAGATATTTGACTGCTTTTATCGTAGAGCAAATCTCGACATTAATGTGACAGTCAAATGTTGCAAGCAGATATGGATTATATGGAACAATCCAACGGTTATCTAAATTTTTGCCTCTGACTTTGACAACTATTCCATTGTTTGAACGCCTATATATTGGAAAGCAATCATTTCCAACGGTTGTAGCAGATGCGTAATTCTTTGGATAATTACTTTTGCAACAACCATTTTTTTTCATGCAAACATTTGATGGGTTGAAAACTCCACATGGTCCATGCATCATATGCTTTACAACAGTGTTATGCAAGTGTAAGTTTGCATTTTTATCAGGTATCTCTGCTGATACGATCTCGTCAAAAGATTCTGGCGCATAGACCTTCCAATCCTTTTGTAAGATAATTAAGAAATGCGCATGTGGAAGACCTCTCTTTTGATGCTCTATGACGTAGACATATGCTGAGACTTTACCAGATATTTTTCTCTTGAATAATTGATCCTTTAATTCTTCTAATTTTGCACGAAAGACTCGAGCAACCAAATCTGGTCGATTCTGACCCTCCTCTTGTGGATTTAGTTCATTTGTAATTTCTTTCCAGTTTGGATTGCACGTCATCGTTAAGAAAATGTCCGGTTTTCCGAAGCGTTGAACTAAAGCCATTGCTTCCATATATCTTTTTCTCATGTCTTTTGGACCTCCAATAAATGATGAAGGCAGTATAATCCGTTTTCCAACATTAGAAGCGTTTCTTTCCCCAAGCGTAATTGTATCAACAATACCTTGATATAACTCTAATCGAATATGTTGTCGCTTCCTAAAATAATCCAATCTTGACGTCTCGATCTTAACATACATATCTACTACAAATTGTTGCAATAGTCGACTGTAAAAGCCAGAATTGATCTGGCATTTTCTCTGATTTGCAATTTGTAGCAATAATATTCACGGCATGAAACAGCTGGGTCCTTCCTTCTTCTGTTTAATGCTACAAAAGTTGAATGTGAATGAAAGGTTATTGAGTTGAACGTGCATACTAAATGAAATTTTTGAGTATTAATAATGCAATCTAACCTAGTTGTTCTCTTGCAAGTAATTCTTCTGCGGTCTCTGATTGTTCAGGATTTATTGATTGGTTTATTTCGTTATATGTAGATCTCCTTCCTCTACTGACCCTTTGAATCCCTTGATGCCAACCAACATCGCCACATGGAAATAACAACGGATATTGCAATGGATCGTAACACCCGAAATAGTACTGAACTATATGGCTTCCACCAGAATGGTTAAAGACAGAAATGTCACGTCCTCTTAGTTGATCTTCACCATCATTTTCTACCCATATTGCTGCAACTTGTGAACACGTGGGAGCATTGAATACACGTTGATCTAGGCCATCATCTGATCTTATATGAATTATTCTATTTTCCAAATTTGGAAAATCACCAAGAGAGCGAAAAAAAACAGAATATGGATTGATGCGAAAATATCGATGAGTTGAGTTACAATTGATGGATCCATTCTGTTTGAATCATAAATGCGATTTTCTAATTCATGTTTTGTATCATAGAAATACAACTGGAGATAAGAAGGACGACCATTTGAAGGAATCAAATCATTGATATAGTGATAGATTTGTCCCTGAGTTCTGAAAGTGTAGATTCCTCTATTTCTCCTGCAAAGGTCTTTATCAAATTTCACTCCGAACGATGTGAAAGCGAACTTGTTATTATAAGTTCGAATGTATGTCCTAAAATGTGCAGATTCATCTGTGTTGCAGGTAAACAACGAATAAAGCTTATCAGGAACATCATTTGTGGCTAAAGAAATTGTTCCATCAGCACAGCAGAAGCCAGTTGTTTCAAGGTGGAATCGCTTTGCTTTACAATGTATGCAGCTGGGTACTAATGGCAGAGAATATGCTTCATATGGTACTACCTTGATCAATTGTCTAAATCCGATAGAAACGTGATGCGACCCACCTATTTGGTTGAAAAATGAAAATAACGCAACATAAGCAAGCTTTTCACGTTGTTTGAATTATCTGAGTAAGGACATTACTGGTACAGTACCAATATTTGATTGTTGAATTGAAAGAACCAACTAATTTTACATTTGTTTTTTACCCCTAGAAGATGTCGGCATATTTGTATCATAGCTCGACTCCTCTCGAACGACATATGGATCCTATTTGTATAATACATTCCAAAATATCAGAGGAAAAGAATAGAATGATGGTTGAATAAGAAATATAGAAAAATGATTGGAGGAGAACCTGCTGGATAAAGAGTTGATTAGAAGATTTGAAGACATTATTTGAGGATGAATTTGTCTCCGAATTAATGACACAATCTTTCACACCAGGAAGAATACATACTTCACGACACGAATCCTTTTCGACGATATCAATATGAACACTGGTGTTTCGCTGTCTCTTTGATGCCTTTTCAATAACACCAATGTTGTCTGTATATTGGACATCATTATTTGAATATCGAGCGATCGCCTTGATCGTTTGTTCGCCACCGGATGTATCGAAATCATTTATACGAATGGAGTTCATTTTCGATGCTTTTTGTTCGGCATATCTTTCTCTTCGTTTTCTACGAATCTCCTCCTTTTTCTCTTCTGAAAAATCTCTATATGGGATTCTCATCTTCAAAGAATAGTTCAGACGCTAAAAATTTGATGCCCTTTACAGTTTCACGTAGGTATTCTTCAAGGCGAGTGGAAGTGAATAACGATTAATTCAAAAAGCTTCATAATTACAAATTAATAACTTTATATTTTTTGTTTGTAATTTTTTTAAAATTATTTATAGAATATTACCACTTCTCATTATGTTAACGGAAAGAAATGATTGTTTCAACTGTTAGATATTGTTCTATGCAAGCAAAGATGAAAGAAATAAGTCATAGTTATTTCATATGCTCAATTAAATAAGTACTCAAATAATAAAATACTATGAAATTGGAAACTAACAAAACCATATTTCAATTTGACATTCAAAAATGGTTTTTGAAACTATTTGTCAAACTTAATTCGTTATTCTAAGCAACTATCAACTATTTCTCAACTAATTATTTTAAAATATTTCTCTACTAATTTATAATTTGGATGTTATGAATTTTTAAGTTTTTCATTGTTAATTTTTAGGCGGAACATCAAATTCCTTATGCCACGTCATCGATTCGTGTTATCATAATTTATTGGTTGAGAATCTATTCCCACCGTCTTTGACCTCCCCTCTCCAGGCTTTGTGTTTCTCTGTGTTTGTTGAGGGGCCTTTTTGGACCGTTTCATAGGCCTAATGGCGGAACAGCAAAGACACATGTCAGAATAGATGGCTTTGAGGGTTTTGAGTTAGGTAATTCTATTACCACTACAAATTTTATTAAGTACACCACAATATTCTAATTTACTTGCATTTTCCATTTATTAGAATATTCAGTCTCATTGGCTGATGGCTTTTACAATTTTACGAAGGTATTAATTCAAATAGTTTTATAATTACGAATTAATATTTACCCCCCACTTATTTCGTCATTACACTGTAATCACCAAATTCATTTTACTCTGACTGTTGAATTCAAGATTTTGGTTGTTAATTTTCCTCAAGTTTTTGATGAAAATAAATTGCAATGACATCTACAAGGTTCTTCTATTAGTTTTTTGTGGTCTGAAACATTCACGGAAAATTTCTCTGGATAACTTTCGGTGATACAACAATTTTCGTAAAGATTATAATCCTATCTATTTTAAAGTCCTTGCATTAAACTATATAAATTACGTAACTTCACATAAAACATGCAATTATAATTTAAACTAATTAATGGTGGCAAATTTACATCAATTCTCTCGAGTTCCGTGAACAGTGAAGCGGGTAGAAAACCTCAATCTCCTATTCGTCCGTACGTTTTGTCTAGCCAAAATAGAAAATAAGTTTGAATTAGTATTTCGAAATTTTAAAGTTTTAAAATGATAAAATAAAGTTTAGGTACTTAATTGAAAATTTATTAAAAGTGGGAATTGAAAATTTAAGGACTTAAATAAACTTTTTCAAAATTTGTGGATTAACTGTGGGAAATAAG
The DNA here is from genome assembly GCA_035079005.1 of Fraxinus americana. Taxonomy (NCBI): domain Eukaryota; kingdom Viridiplantae; phylum Streptophyta; class Magnoliopsida; order Lamiales; family Oleaceae; genus Fraxinus; species Fraxinus americana. Next base: position 26,935,828 of record CM068719.1, on the reverse strand, counting down.
AACTTCGGGAGCTATTTTGTCTATAACATAAACTTTGGAACTAAAATAAATGCTTAAAATAATAAAAATAAAGTTCAGTGGCATAATTGAAAATTTATGAAACTGTATTTCAAAATTTAAGGGCTGAAAGTAAAATGTTCTAAATTAGGGGACTAACTGAAGAAAAACATAAACTCCAGGAATAGATTCATAAATGACCGAAACTTTTGGGACTCAAATCCAACAACTTTAAAAACTTGGGCTTCAGGGGCAATTTTACAAAAAAAAAAAAAAACAATATATGTAACACTCCCCCCCTCTCTCTCTCCAATATTCGAACCAGAGAGAGGAGGAGAGGGGAAATCTCGGACGGAGGGCAGCCAACGGTGGTGACTCCACCGTCGGCCAGGAGCGGAGAAGGCACCACCGTCGCGTGGTGGCGCCAGTGCAAGTGGGTGGAGGTGGCTTGGAGGGTTTCATTGCGCTGTCCGAGAGGCGATTGGCTCGGGATCCGGGTTTTTCCGGTGGTATTCCGGCTGGAAAACGATCGGGAAAGATCGGTCAGTTCAAGGGTCCGGGTTTTCCTTGGTTCTTCAACCAGTTTCGGGTGGATTTCGGGTGAAACAGGGGCTGTCGAGTTTAGGTGGACTGGCTGTTGGTGTGGATTTGGGGTGATGGTTGTGGCTGTCGATGGGGTCGTTTTTTGGGTTGGAAACGATGGTTTCGTGGTTTGGCAGGGGATGAATGATGGTGGTTGCAGCTGTTTCGGGTGGATTTCGGGTGAAACGGGGCTGTCGAGTTCGGGTGGACTGGCTGTTGGTGTGGATTTGGGGTGATGGTTGTGGCTGTCGATGGTGTCGTTTTTTGGGTTTGAAACGATGGTTTCGTGGTTTGGCAGGGGATGAATGATGGTGGTTGCGATTTTGGCGCATTAGCTGGACGTCGATTGCAGTTGGATTTCAAGCACATTCTGATTTTCAGCTTCACAATTCACTGGAAATCACCTTGTTATTAGGCTAATATCTGCTGCTGGAAATGTAAACTGCTCAAGTCTCTCGAATTTCAGGTAATTGTCTATCATCTTACTTATTCTTCCATTACAGTCTCAAGCCTCTTCATTTCCTAAACTGACAGAAGATAAATAGCAGCCTTAATTGCTACTTAGTGGTAGATGGAACTTAACATCCTTAATTCAACGGCAGTCTGAAAATGTGGAAGAACAATTTCTTTGTGGAAGAACAATTTCTGTTACCGTTTCATAGCCATAAATGGCAGCCTTAATTGCTACTTAGTGGTAGATGGAACTTAACACCCTTAATTCAACGGCAGATTTAACGGCAGTCTGAAAATGTGGAAGAACAATTTCTTTGTGGAAGAACAATTTCTGTTACCGTTTCAGTTTCATAGTCACTTATAATATAGAAAGATAAAATTAAATGAGAAAGGTAGAGTATATTGGAATAAAAAAATAAGTTCATGAAATAAATGAGTTTTTCCCTTCTGGGTGATGGCAATGGCAATTATCGTGTTAGCTTCAACCATTGCATACTTATACCCAATGTTCTAAACGGCATGCCTACGCATCGCTATGCGCTACGAAAACTTGGCTTGATGCCTTATTTTGGGTCGACGGCAATCGCTGAACGCTAATTTTTTTACAATTCTTTTATGTTTAAATTTAAATGTTGATTTACATTTGAAACTTATCTTTTCGTTAGAAACTATTGAAAAATGTATAAAATTTCTATAAATCTGTTTTAGATGTTTTATATGTATTATTTTTAATTATTAAATAATTTTTTGATTGATTAAAAATTAAAATAAGAAAACGTCTTTTTACGTTTTTTAACGCTTATGACCGCCTAAATTCGTCTAACCCATAATTTCGCATTCACGCATCGTCACACAATGCGCCTTTTAGAACACTTCTTCTACCGAGTAGAAAATTATCAAAATCTCTAATGCCACTGTAATTATCACTCATTATGTTAGAGAAAATCAAGGCGTAAGTCACTGCAAACAGATAATTTCTTATTGCTATGTGCCTGAAAGTTTTCGACCGTAGATAAAAGTGCGGTAAGTAAATTCATGTCTTGTTACCAACCGAATTATCGTGGGTATATCTATATATTCAAAACAGGCTCAATCATAAACCCAGTTTTGCCCAGTTGGTTTTTTTAATTAAAAAGATAGAATTTTCAAAGGCCCGATGAATTATTTATAAAGCTATAACCTTAACGGGAAAGCTATTTGTATAGAAAATAGCTACACTCCGTGTACGAGTGATAACGTGGTAGAAAATGAGTGATTGGATTAAATGTGTTTTCTATGGAAGATTGTATGAGATATTATCCAGTGTAAATTCTGTAAACAAAGGTGTAAACGAGGATGTATATGTAGCAAAATTGCAACCTTAGTAACAACATATGAAATAATCATTTCTATACATTTTTATCAATAGTAACCACGCTACATTTTCAAATCTCTATCGCAATTACGTGCATGATTGAAAAGTGCCGATCATATGCATTCACCTAATGTCCATGCAAGGTGTTGACCCCAAAAAATGTTGCCAACAGATGCCGGGCCCACTCGTGCACACGTAAGTTTGATCCGACACGCTAATGCCGATCGACGGTCATGAAGACTCCAGAGAATGAGCGTGGGAGTAGCAAAAAGGCACGAGACGTCTCCGTTCAGGTCGCCGGCAAAAAAGGAAATACGATTGTATAAGAAACCAATCGATAAATAACAAGATTGTGTTGTAATAAAAATGTTGTAAAAATAATGTTGGAACGAAAGGAATATGGCTCCAAAAGATTCAGCTTATTCTCCAATTTTGCATTCCCCCTTTTCTTGTTACATGGTTGGGGTATTTATAGAGTTACAATTCAAATTGTGGCCTTTGGATCAACTTACACGTGGCCTCATCTCCTCGGCCAAGGCATCAAATCCTAGCAATCAAGTTGACTCTCATAGCTGTGCTAACATTAAATGCTCTGACATTGATGAGACAAGACATAAGTAAACTTTACACAAAAGTCACATCAATCATTTGTTAGAGATTTTCATCATGGCCGAATCCTCGCACGTGGGCCTTTGATGGGCCTCGGAACATTAGGAGGGGCCTCGGAGTAATGGCGAGAGCCTCGGAAAAGTGGCAGGGCCTCGGAACCCACAACTGAAGCTAGAGAATTATAACCTGATCGAATTAAGCTGGTCCCACCGTCGTGATATGACGCCACGTGTCCATTCTGTCATTTAACCCGTAACAATAGTCCCCCAAGTCCATGTGTGGTCATTTATGCCAGGCGTGGACTTTCAAAGTCTGAATTTTCTGTGCTTTACGCCATTTCTGAGAAAGTCGCCTGTAAAACTGAAGTTCCTTTGGAGCTACATCAAGGTGGGGCGAGTTGCCGAAGCTGATTTCCTTTTGATGAGGCGAGTTCGTATTCGAACTGGCCGAAGCTGATTTCCTTTTGATGAGGCGAGTTCGTATTCGAACTGGCTGAAGCTGATTTCCTTTTGATGAGGCGAGTTCGTATCCGAACTGGCCGAGGCTGATTTCCTTTTGATGAGGCGAGTTCGTATCCGAACTGGCCGAGGCTGATTTCCTTTTGATGAGGCGAGTTCGTATTCGAACTGGCCGAGGCTGATTTCCTTTTGATGAGGCGAGTTCGTATCCGAACTGGCCGAGGCTGATTTCCTTTTGATGAGGCGAGTTCGTATCCGAACTGGCCGAGGCTGATTTCCTTTTGATGAGGCGAGTTCGTATCCGAACTGGCCGAGGCTGATTTCCTTTTGATGAGGCGAGTTCGTATTCGAACTGGCCGAGGCTGATTTCCTTTTGATGAGGCGAGTTCGTATTCGAACTGGCCGAGGCTGATTTCCTTTTGATGAGGCGAGTTCGTATCCGAACTGGCCGAGGCTGATTTCCTTTTGATGAGGCGAGTTCGTATTCGAATCGGCGAGCCGATTTCTTTTTGATGAGGCGAGTTCGTATTCGAACTGGCCGATGCTGATTTCCTTTTGATGAGGCGAGTTCGTATCCGAACTGGCCGAGGCTGATTTCCTTTTGATGAGGCGAGTTCGTATCCGAACTGGCCGAGGCAAATTTCCTTTTGATGAGGTGAGGCGACGTTCATAGAAATTGATGCCTGTGATTTGACGGTTTCTTATGTTTCCAAGGCCAATGAACTGCATCGAGACGAATTTCAATAGCCGTACAGCTGTTGTTATTTAATGCACAATGATGGCTAATTATTGGGATGCGTAGTTTCGAGGACAAGTTTACGCGCGAGGCAGTGTTGGTCTGTGCACGCACAAATCTGAAGTGTTGATGCAGAGAAAACGTTTGATTTCGAGGGTCAGGATTTGTGCACCTTTGAACGTCTCAGATTAACTGAGATCTGATCCAACGACTGGGGCTGTGTCCTCTACTAGTATAAAAGCCAGGTTTTTGCCATTTTCAAACTTTACTTTCGCAAAGCACATTTAAATCTCTGAAACTGTCTTGTTGCTAAACACTTCCCGGCGAATTTCCGGCGATCTCTCTGAGTCTTTCCTTCGCTCTAGGTACTCTTTCCTTACGTAGTTGTCTTTCTATTTCCCTTAAACACCCTTTTCTTGCATTAATCATCTTCCTCCAACAACAATGTCTTCCGAGGCGTCTCTAGCCATGACAGTAGTTAGGAGTGGGGAGGAGTCAGTGTCTGGGGCCTCTGGTGAGTGGTATAGTATGACCGAAGAGCCCATAGATTATGAGGCGGGATGGGGGGCAGCAAGAGTTCAATCAAACATCACTTCTGCCAAGCTAGACGAACTTAGGCAGACCTATAACATCCCCCATTACGTCAAACTCCTAGTTCCTGATGCTCATGAAAGAGCTTGCTTTCCGAGGCCCAACTGTGTAGCCTTCAGTGAGCACCTGTTTAAGGCAGGTGTGCATCTGCCTTTGCACCCCTTCTTTAGGGCAGTGCTGAGGACATTCATGCTATCCCCCACCCAAATCCTTCCTAACGGGTGGAGCCAAGTCGTGGGGACCTACTTCCTGTGGAAGGAAGTGTCTCTGGGCGAGGACCTTCCACTTCACGTCTTCGAGTTCCTCTTCCATGCTAGGGTCGTGGGAAAAGATGACTCAAAGGGGTGGTATTACATCACTCCTTGGGGTTCCCACGCCCCTTTTGTGGTTGGGCTCCCTTCATCCATAAAGGGGTGGAAGGAGTCGTGGTTCTGGGTGACGGGTAGGTGGCAGATGGTGGAGGGAGATGTTGTCCCAGCTGTTACCGCGCCGACCCAGTACTACGAGGCTTGTGAGTGTCGTCTTGAGTTCTTATAGCTTCACCATGCCTGCTTCTGATACTGATAACTGCCCGTTTTTTGCAGATTGTAGCACAAGGTACGAGCTTTCTGAGGCTGAGTGGGCTGTTGTAAAGGATATCTACCAATTGTCTCCGAGGCTCCGAAGCTTTTCTCACTTAATCGAAAGGAGCAGATACTTCATCGATTGCGGACTGATGGCCCCCAAGGGTAAGAGGCGCCTTTACTTTTAACTAACTGCCCCCTTTAATGATCTGAACTGACTTCCCTTCGTAATCGCAGATAAATTCACCAAGAAGAATTATGCCCTGCCTGATATGGCCAGCATAATGAAGGCCACTTCCACTGCCGGGGCGAAAGCGCTAAAACCTGGGTCCTCTGGGGCAAAACAGGTAAAGTCCAAGCTGGACCGCCTCAGCAAGAGCAAAAATGAGAAAGAGGCTGAGGAGGAGGTACAAGAGGAGGCCCCAAAAGGTGGCAAGCCAGCATTGGCGAAGGGCAAGGGGGTGGCTGATGAGCCACAAAAGAAGAGGAAACTGGGCCCAGGCGGGGGGTCGTCAAGTTTTGGGACCACTGTGTCCTTTTCCGAAAAGGGGGGTGCGAAGCAGCCGAAGCTCCTCCAATCTTCGATTGATGCTGCCATGGTGGCCCAATCTAGGAAGATCGTCATGGATGACGTGGCGAGAGCAGAGGGGGCCGCCAAGAAGAAGGTTGTGGAGAGGACCCCGGGAAAGTCTGGAAATTTCCTGGGAGGCAGGGAGGACACAATAGCCCCTGCTATATAGAAATGCTGCCTCCAGAGGTGAGGGCGGCCACCGAGGGCTTCAACAAATTCTGGACGGAGAGGTGGCAGAATTATGTGGCCACCTGTGATGCGGTGGACCTCACCACTACTTTGGTGAGCCAAGCGCCGGGGCCTTCGGAGTTACCTTTGGAATGCCAAAGCTTTTGGCGTATATTCAATCAAGGAATAGAGTCTCGCGCGATGAACTGGAAAAAGTGAAGGCAGAGCTGGCGGAGAAGAAGGAGGCCAACATTGAACTGAGAATTCAGAGAGATGTTGATGATTCGAAACGCGATGCTCTCCTGGCAGAGATTGAGGCCCTGAAGAAGGAGGTTCATGAGAGCCGGTGTGAGGTGGGCCGCCCTCACTAAAAAGGTGGAGATTTCGACAACCACCGGAGAAGGTCAACTGTAGAAGCACCGGAGAAGGCGAACCTTGAATTAGCGGGGCTAGGGATCTTTGGGCGGTTCATGGAGAAAGGAACCGAGGTGGGCGGAGGCCGAAGTTAAAAGATACGAAGCTGACGTGGTCGAGGCGGGCGATATTGCAGTGAGAAACTACATAGCCAACTTCCATCATACTGAAGAGTATCGACGCTTCGGCCTATATTGGAGCAAAGTGGCCTATCAGGAGGTCTTTGAGAGGTTGGGAGAGGCACATCCAGAGCTCGATATTTCTGAATTGAGAGCTGAGTTCTTGGAGGAGGAGGTTCCGCAGACACCTGCTGAAGAAGGTGAGGTGGTGGAACTCGATCCTGAGGATGTGCCTACTGAAGGGCCTCAACCTGTTGAAGCACCTCAAACAGCAGATGCTCCAGCTCCCCCACCCCCTGCTCCTTGATACATTTTTGTAATTTTAACTTATTGCTTTGTAATTCCTTCAGCATATCAATACAACACAGATTTTGCTTCATCTTTGTGCTGCCACTTATCTTTACTACAATGAACTGCACTGAGCCTTACTATTCGAACTTAACTTAATGCAATAGTATCAAGGCCTTGCCATACTTAAATAATTAATTAGAATGGGATAACTGAGTAAACCATTCAGCAAAGCAACCAAGCAAACTTAACAAATCTGAGGTAACTTAACTGAAGCTCCTTTGTAAAACTTTTGACAACTGCTTTCCCAGGGTATCATTCTGAAACTACCTTAACTCAATTCGTGATCCCGCGTTCCAAAGTGATGAAATTGTTTTTACCCTCTTGCTTGGTGGATGGTTCATCCAAGCAGAGGCTTCTCCGTTTGGCGTTCAGCTTCACCAAAGGGAGGCTTGTGATGTACGCTTAAGAGTTCGAACGAGGTGGCCCTCTTTCAAGGTTCCATCCTCTCCTCCGAAGTGCCCACGCTTCCCAGCTTGGTGGATGGTTCATCCAAGCGGAGGCTTCTCCCTTTGGCGTTCAGCTTCACCAAAGGGAGGCTTGTGATGTACGCTTAAGAGTTCGAACGAGGTGACCCACTTTCAAGGTTCCATCCTCTCCTCCGAAGTGCCCACGCTTCCGAGCTTGGTGGATGGTTCATCCAAGCGGAGGCTTCTCCCTTTGGCATTCAGCTTCACCAAAGGGAGGCTTGTGATGTACGCTTAAGAGTTCGAACGAGGTGGCCCTCTTTTAAGGTTCCATCCTCTCCTCCGAAGTGCCCACGCTTCCCAGCCTGGTGGATGGTTCATCCAAGCGGAGGCTTCTCCCTTTGGCGTTCAGCTTCACCAAAGGGAGGCTTGTGATGTACGCTTAAGAGTTCGAACGAGGTGGCCCTCTTTTAAGGTTCCATCCTCTCCTCCGAAGTGCCCACGCTTCCCAGCTTGGTGGATGGTTCATCCAAGCGGAGGCTTCTCCCTTTGGCGTTCAGCTTCACCAAAGGGAGGCTTGTGATGTACGCTTAAGAGTTCGAACGAGGTGGCCCTCTTTTAAGGTTCCATCCTCTCCTCCGAAGTGCCCACGCTTCCCAGCTTGGTGGATGGTTCATCCAAGCGGAGGCTTCTCCCTTTGGCGTTCAGCTTCACCAAAGGGAGGCTTGTGATGTACGCTTAAGAGTTCGAACGAGGTGGCCCTCTTTTAAGGTTTCATCCTCTCCTCCGAAGCGCCCAGGCTTATAATAGTTGACGAAGACTGGAGAAAAATTCATTTGTAAAGGCTGGAGAGCAACATCCATCTAATGATTACATTCATTGATAATACATTCTCAGATGCTCAACATTCCACGGGTGAGGTTGAATTCTGCCATCCATGTCTTTTATCCAGTAAGTGCCAGGCCGAATTTCCTTTTCAATTTGGTAGGGTCCTTCCCAGTTGGGTCCTAGGGTGCCCACCCCCGGCTCCTTTGAGGATAGGAAAACCCTGCGAAGGACTAAGTCGTTTATGCGGAAGGACCTCCTTTTCATCCTTGAGTTGTAGTATCGACTCATCTTCCTCTGGTAGGTTGCAAGCCTCAGCTGGGAATCATCCCTCTTTTCTTCAAGGAAATCAAGTTCACACCTTCGAAGTTCCTCATTGGATATCTCATTGAAGCTTAATCTTCTGGGTGAGGGTAATCCTACCTCCACCGGGTCATCGCTTCAGCGCCATAAGTCATGGAGAAAGGGGTTTCCCCTGTAGGTGTTCTGCTCGTCGTTCGTATCGCCCATAGCACCTGGGGTAATTCATCTACCCAAGCTCCCTTAGCTGTATCAAGCTTCTTTTCAGGGTGTGCTTGATGGTCTTGTTGACAGCCTCCACTTGGCCATTGGCCTGGGGGTGATGAGGCGTAGAGAAGTGCTTTCTGATTCCAAGTTCTTCACAGAGGTCCCGGACCTTCCGGTTGTCAAACTGTTTGCCATTATCAGAGACAATCGAGTGAGGGATGCCGAAGCGACAAATGATGTTCTTCCATAGAAATTTGGAAGTATTGGCCTCAGTGATCTTTGCCAGAGGCTCAGCTTCTACCCATTTCGTGAAATAATCGATAGCTACTATGGCAAAACTGGCGCCTCCTCTGCCCTTTGGTAATGGGCCAATGAGGTCCAAACCCAGTTGCTAAAGGGCCATGGGCTGGTTACTGTAGTAAGCTCCTGAGAGGGTTGCCTCTGCACGTTGGAAAAATGTTGGCACTTGTCACATTTGCGAACAAATTGGAGAGCATCTTTTTTCATTGTAGGCCAGTAATATCCCTGCCTCAATGCTTTATTGGCCAGGGCTAATCCTCTGGAGTGATTGCCACAAATGCCCTCATGGATTTCCCTAAGTACATAATCAGCTTCTTCTTCTCCTACGCACCGAAGGAGAGGTGCAGAGAATCCTCGTTTATATAGAACATCGTCCACTAACAGGAAATGGGCAGACCTCCTACGTATTTTATACGCATCTTCCTTATTATCAGGTAAGGAATGATCTTTGAGGTAAGATATGAGAGGTTGCATCCAAGTTGGGGTACCTTCTACCCACATCACCACCTCTGCGGAGGTGGACGGCCTGAGGAGGTGTTCAATTGGGACCACTGCCAGCAATTCAGAATCTTTGCTGCTAGCAAGCTTAGATAAGGCATCAGCGTGTGCGTTTTCAAGGCGTGGTATCTGACTTAATTCAAATTTCTCAAAGGAAGGGAGTAGGCTCATTACCAATTTGAGATATGAGGCCATGGCTTTGTCCCTTGCCACGAAGTTGCCGTTTACCTGTCCCACTATAAGCTGGGAATCGCTGCTGATGTGAAGCCTCTTTACTTGCATTTCCTTGGCTAGCCTGAGGCCAGCGAGGAGGGCCTCATATTCTGCAGCATTGTTGGTGGCCTTGAAGCCGAACCGTACTGCACTATTCAACATATGACCTTCAGGACTTATAAGAACTACGCCAGCGCCTGAGCCTGTTTCCCCTGCCGAACCGTCTATGAACAAATTCCATGTTGGGGGCTCGGAAGGCTCCGCCTCCTGGCCGACTTCAGGAGCGTTGGTAAATTCTGCCACAAAATCTGCTAAAGCTTGCCCTTTGACAGCAGTTCTGGCTTTGAAGAGGATTTCAAATTCGCTCAACTCCACTGCCCACTTCAGTAGTCTACCCGAGGCGTCTGGCTTTTGCAAAACTTGTCTGAGTGGAAAGTTTGTTAGTACATGAATGGTGTGGGCCTGAAAATAAGGCCTTAATTTACGAGAAGCGATGATCAATGCCAAGGCTAATTTTTCCATGTCTGGGTATCGCGTCTCAGGGGGTATCAAAGCCTTGCTGATATAATAAACAGGCAGCTGAGTTGAATTCTCCTCTCTCACCAGTACCGCACTTATAGCCTCGAGGGAAACTGCTAAGTAAAGTTGTAGCACCTCGCCAAGTTTGGGTTTTGATAGGATGGCACGCCCTAGGTGCCTTTTGAGCCCTGGAAAGCCTCTTCACACTCCTCGATCCATCGAAACTTCTGTCCTCCCTTTAGTATTCTGAAGAATGGGAGGCACTTATCAGTGGATTTCGATATAAAGCGGCTCAAAGCAGCCACACGACCCGTCAAACTTTGCACTTCTTTTGGTTTCTGGGGGGATTTCATCTCAATTAACGCTTGGATCTTTTCTGGATTTGCTTCGATGCCACGTTGATTGACCATGTACCCCAAGAACTTGCCTGACGCTACCCCAAATGCACATTTTAGGGGATTCAATTTCATTCGGTACTTTCGCAGAACTTCAAAGGCTTCATGGAGGTGGGATATGTGATCATCCACTTTCAGGCTCTTAACAAGCATATCATCTACATAGACCTCCATAGTTTTCCTAAGCAAATTAGCAAACATCTTATTTACTAACCTCTGGTAAGTTGCTCCAGCATTCTTTAATCCAAAGGGCATCATTCTGTAGCAATAAAGGCCTCGGTCCGTTATGAACGAGGTGTTTTCCTCATCGCCTGAGTACATGGGAATTTGATTGTAACCGGAGTAGGCATCCATGAAACTCAGGGACTCGTGTCCAGCAGTGGAGTCCACCAACTGATCAGTGCAGGAAGTGGGAAGCTGTCTTTTGGACATGCCTTATTGAGATCAGAAAAATCAATGCATACCCTCCACTTCCCATTGTGCTTTTTCACCAGTACCGGATTGGATATCCATTTTGGGTAGAGGGCCTCCCTTATGAAGCCATTGTTAACAAGCTTCTGCACTTCCTCTTTCAAGGCCTCATACCTCTCTGGGTTAAGGGCTCGCCTCTTCTGTCTGTGCGGGGCAACTTTGGGATCAATTTGTAGGTGGTGGCAACTGACACCAGGGTCAATGCCTACCATATCCTCATGCCTCCAAGCAAAGACATCGTGATTCTTGCACAAAAATTCTTTAAGCTCCCCTTTGAATCTTGGGGCTAAACTTCTTCCAACCTGCAGCAGCTTGGTTGGTTCCTTTGAGTCTATAGGAAAGCTTTCTAACTCTTCCATGGGGGCTGCCTGGGAATCAGCCTCGGTTATTCGTGGATCGAGTTCATCAAGTGCTAGTAATCCGAGGCTACTGGTGCCCGCCACCATGTGCATATCCCTAGGCTCAGCCTTCCTCACAGAATTAAGGTAGCATTCCCTTGCCCCTCTTTGGTCTCCTTTGACCGTTGCCACCCCCCTATCAGTTTGAAACTTTATGCATAGGTGATGAATGGAGGTGATAGCTCCCAAATCCTTCAATGCGGGCCTCCCCAATACCCCATGATAGGCTGACCTGCTATCCACTATCAAAAATTCCATAAAACATGTGGCTGTTAGGGGTGGAGCTCCCATTTCTACGGCTAGGGTAATTTTGCCCCTTGGGACGATACTGTCCCCCGTGAAACCATATAAGGGAGTGTTGGTGGGGGTTAACTCATGGTCCAGGATCATTTTGTCAAAAGTAGATCCGAATAGTATGTTCACGTAATCGCCATTGTCTACCAACATTCGCCTCAGTCCGTTCCTGGCTACCACAGCTCTTACTACCAAAGCATCACAGTGAGGGTAATGAATACCTTCGGAATCTTCATGTGTAAACATAATCGGAGGCGACTGGCTCCTTCGCGAACTGCTGCCCACAATGTAGCTAGTCAATGGAGGAGCCCTTGCCTCTCGCACATAGTTCCTTTGAGAGTTTCTGGTGCTTCCACCAACATAAGGACCCCCAAAGATAGTGTCAATCTCGTGAACAGGAACATCATCAGGTCTGCCTCGATGATCCCTTCGTTGCTGTTCATTTGGGTTTCTATTCCTTTCTCTTTCTCTTCCGCGAGGAGATGCTTCCCTGTGATGGGAAGGGGCCTCGCCTCGCCTAGATCGTGAATCTTGCCTCGGCGGGGGCCTGCTCCTCGGTCTCGAGGTGTTCCGATTGTTACTTCTGGAGTCTGAATTTCTGGGATGCAAGGCTATGTCTCTACAGTCAGCAGTGGCGTGGCTGTAGGAATGGTGATAGGTGCAATATCCTTGGGAGTTGCCTCTGCCTTGATTCGAATTCCTCCCCCGGCCTCGTCCTCTATGGGGGGCCTGTTGCGTTCGTGGGTTTTCAGGAGTACCCGTAATCGGTACGTCCTCGTAGGCCAAAGTTGGCACAGCATTCAATGTGGCTGCGGCAAGTGCCTGCCCTGAGCCTTGGGCAACTTCCACATTGGATTGACCCCACTGCTGATCCATCAGGTGGGAGGTTGGACCTCTACCACGTTGCCTTTGTTGGGGTTGTAGACCCCTACTTGCCCTGTTTCGATGTTCTATCAGTTCCTCGTTGATGATTTCACGTCGCATCATCTCCAACAAAGCATCATAAGTTGGGGGATCTTGATTCTGCACATCTCTCCAAAATAGGGTGTTCATGTTGAGGCCTCCCCTAAGGGCGGATAGAGCCTCGCGATTAGTGACTTGAACACAGCAAGTCATTTCGTCCGTAAAACGGAATGAAAGCTCTTCAAAGTTTCTTCTCGCTGTTGTCTCATGTCTTGGAGGCGTTGGATTGGGGCCTCGCCTTCTTTACTTACTGCAAATCTTTTCAAAAAAGTAGTTTTGAATTCTGGCCAACTTCGAATGCTCCCAGGAGGTAACCTACTATACCAAATTTCAGCAGCTCCGCTTAGAGTCAAATGAAAGGCTCTGCATTTTACAGCTGGAGTGGCGCCTCTCAGGCTCATGTGTGTCTTGTAGCTATTCAAGTGCTTTTCTGGGTCGCCTCTCCCATCATATTTGGGTATTTTGGGCATAGTATAATGATTTGGGACACAGGCATTCCTTAACTCCCTTGAGAATGGCAAATTGTCATCGTCATCATCTAAATCACGGGATCTGCTGGGACCATCCGAATCATAATTAGCCTCGGCTTCATACAGGGTCATTGCGTGGAGGGTCCTGCCTGGTTGCGAGCCTCCTCATCCCTCCTAAGGCGTTCATTTCGGGGTGGCATAGCACGGGGGGCACGTTCTTGCCTTTCCTCCGGCTGCCGAACCTCAGGAGGTGGGGGCTGTGGCCTATTCCTAGAAGCGTGGGCTGCATTCCTTTGTCTTCGCCTCTGACCTATCGGGCTAAGCCTCTCAAACACACCGGTAGACCTCTGGGGCCTCGGTGCTGGTTCATATTCGGGAGGGAAATTATCCTCCACGTTGAACGGGGCCTCGGAAGGTCGGCCGGAAGCATAATTGGAGGAAATATCGACTCCATGTTGAACGGGGCCTCGGAAGGTCGGCCGGAAGCATAATTGGAGGAAATATCGACTCCAACTTCTCTTTCTACTGGGCTTCCTCCCCTATACTGTCTGGAGGAGTAAGCTCCTTGACTCTGAACTTCGTCAGGTTGATATGGCCCTTGTGGAACAAAGGGGGGAGGTGGGGGACCTCCCTGGTCTTGCATTTGCCTCAACAGTTCTTGCATCGCCATGTTTTGATTAGTAATGCTCCTCATATTGGCTGCCATGGTTGCCATTTCCCTAGTAAGCTGGGCCGCCAACCTCCTACCACCTCGCCTGTGATGGTGGTGGGGTCGGCGTCGGACCGCAGGGGCCTCATTGTCAGCTTCTCTAGTTCGTCTGGGGGGAGCCTCTTCTTCTGAACTCATGTCTCTTGAGACTAGAATAAACTTGAATTTCGGGGGCTTCCTCTTACTCTTCTTTGAAGAATAAATCCTTTTTCAAAGGGGGATGCCCAAAATATTTCAGAGAGCTTTTTCCACGGGGTTGCTCGTGGTTATGGTGTCGTTTCCCACAGACGGCGCCAATCTGTTGACCCCAAAAAATGTTGCCAACAGATGCCGGGCCCACTCGTGCACACGTAAGCTTGATCCGACACGCTAATGCCGATCGACGGTCATGAAGACTCCAGAGAATGAGCGTGGGAGTAGCAAAAAGGCACGAGACGTCTCCGTTCAGGTCACCGGCAAAAAAGGAAATACGATTGTATAAGAAACCAATCGATAAATAACAAGATTGTGTTGTAATAAAATGTTGTAAAAATAATGTTGGAACGAAAGAAATATGGCTCCAAAAGATTCAGCTTATTCTCCAATTTTGCATTCCCCTTTTTCTTGTTACATGGTTGGGGTATTTATAGAGTTACAATTCAAATTGTGGCCTTTGGATCAACTTACACGTGGCCTCATCTTCTCGGCCAAGGTATCAAATCCTAGCAATCAAGTTGACTCTCATAGCTGTGCTAACATTAAATGCTCTGACATTGATGAGACAAGACATAAGTAAACTTTACACAAAAGTCACATCAATCATTTGTTAGAGATTTTCATCATGGCCGAATCCTCGCACGTGGGCCTTTGATGGGTCTCGGAACATTAGGAGGGGCCTCGGAGTAATGGCGAGAGCCTCGGAAAAGTGGCAAGGGCCTCGGAACCCACAACTGAAGCTAGAGAATTATAACCTGATCGAATTAAGCTGGTCCCACCGTCGTGATATGACGCCACGTGTCCATTCTGTCATTTAACCCGTAACACAAGGGATAATCAAAGCTTACCGACTCGTTGATTTAAGATTTGTCCATTTTATTTTCTAGAAAAGCTTCGCGACTTTAGTAACTTTAGCTATTGACTAAAGTTTTCTTCGTTTTTCTCTTGCACTGGTTGACTAAGTGCAAATATGTCTTAAGCTCGTGGCAGGTGGTAATGTTAATGCCGTTTAAATACGGCGAGCTCCGGCTGCTTAAACGGAGCTCGCTACCGACATCAGCGTACACCCATTGAGTGTCCTCGACAAATTTTTTAATCCACGTTGAAATATTAGCCATGCGAGTATCAGAATTGTTCGTCATTTGGTCGTTGTTGTCGACGACAAAACCTGGGACTTTTGTTATGAGATCATCGGAATTTACTATACGTAGTACTTTTGTGCCTTGTCTATTGAGGTGGCTTCTAAAGCTCCGATTCCCCACTCGTGGACCGGCGAAGGATATTGCGGTGACAAGGGGGGAGTTATCGAAGGTTTTCTTAATGTCATAGGCGGCGAGAGTGGCAAGAGCCGCGCCGAGGGAATGGCCGGTGATGGTGATGCTTAAAGTCTCATCATCGTAAATTTTGAGAATTCTTGAAACCTCTTCTCGTACCTGTCTTTGCAGGCTCGGACGATTTCCGATACTGGAAGTGTACATACTTAAAAACCCACTTTCCACCATTGGACATGAGCATTCACTTGGCTCGGAATTAGCACTGGGCAAAGGAGTGAGAGTGGCTCGGAGATTTTCCAGCCATTCCAGGCATGTAGCCGTGCCTCGGAATGCAAGTACCACGTCTCGTCGTCCAAGCCTGGAAATTTCTCTTCTGTCATGGCACACCGCCGTGTAACCGATCCAGCTTGATCGAATGGCCATCCAACTCGTTGCCTTTTCAATCCAACTTGGTAATTGAATCCCACAAGTTGCGACTAAATTCTTGGTAACTCTATATCCCGTCGTGGAAAATCCTGTTTCTTCGAGTAGCTTTCTTTTAGGGTACCGGCACGTAGCATAAGAAGAAGAAGATGGCTCAAAATCAAATGATCTATATGCAGCTTCGACGAAATTACCATATCGAATGATCTCACTGCGTAAATTATCGTCGAGGGGATCAAGTAAACCTTCCCAGTTCTTGATTCCCTGATAATCCATCCACCTCTCTTTAAGTTTCACTGGATTTGGAGACCTAAACCATCTGGGATTATTGATATTGGACTCTATGAAAAGATTTTCCAAATAGTTGGGAACCTGGATTTTCATGATTAGGTTTTTCTTGGAGTTTTTAGGTGGGCATGCAATTTGTGGAGTGGCATTAGAGATGCATGGTTGAACAGATTTAATAGAGAGGCTCATGATTAGAAATGCTGTGTAGTACTTGAAGAAGCTCTCAGTAAGGATGTCACTCTTAATTTGTACCCATATACAGATGCTCGAATTGGGCTTTTATAGGATTAGAACAAACTCACTGTAGGTGGGTTAGGGACAAACATATAATATCTGTATGTATATGTATATGTACATGTATATGTGAATGTGAATGTGTGTACACTGAACCCGTCATACATACATTCGTGTGATTGAAAAGTTGTGAATCTTATATAATGTGCGGTTAAAATTAGCTGTTTATTTAGATTAAAATCTAGCTTTTAATTTCTCCGGCATGCATAAACTATTGTTCACTCATTTGGGAAGAATTATTTGAACAATTTTGCCTTTCCATTTGGATTTTGAGCTTTTCACTTGTGTTCAAATTATTATGATTGCAGAATATTTTGAGTCGTATCATAGGTCATCATAGGCGTAATATTGTTCATTATTGAATAGGACCAAGATGAAAAAGCGGTAATGAAGTGTATGTTGGCTTAGTACGACGTAGAGAGACAGAAGGAAAAGGCAATATACTACCTAAATCCAGAGGGGAACCAATACACTGAAAAATTAAGACACAAGTTTCGCAAAGAAATCGAATTGAAAACCTTTACTTCCTCGTCAAGGACAGCTGTTCTACCAAGCAACCAATTACCAACCCTAAAATGTAGCCACTCGCGTAGGATAAATTCCTATTCATATCTAAATGCTAGACTTATCTCTCCCAATCTAGTTTCGATTAAGTAATATGTCTATCCCTAATGTATTACTTGCTTAATTGCTTATCTAGTAGTTGGAACTTGAAAAGCTTATCCCTAGATGAAAGGAAGAAGCACTTCTACTATTGCCAAGATCCATTCACAATTGAAGAACGAAGAAGATTTCTAGCAATGATAACCATTAGGCATGGAGAATCCTATCTCCAACTAGAAAAGAAAGTGAAACTCGATCTCGAGATGTGTTGACCAGAATACGGTAGGCTCTGATGGAGGAAAATTGAGGTAGCGTGATTGATGGCTTTCAAAGAGCTCCCAAAGAGATGCAAGGATATGTAAACATTAGCTAATGGTGCCTATCATAATGAGAAGGGCTCTACAGGGGGTTCACCTCATTAAATATTTCACTAATGGTTAGTGTAACGAATGAGGTAGACTTTGAGGATTGACTGTTGGCCCTCAAATTCATTGAAGTTCCATTCCATATTTACCGTTTATGACACTCTTTTAACCAAGCGCTAAAAAGTCTTTCACCACATTGTGATACCCGAACCGGAACAAACAGTAAGGGTACCGGTTTGGTTCCATCAATTACATGAACGCAAATGATTCCATTTACGAAATTAATACACAAGGTATAATGGTTAGTTCCAAATATTGAAATACTCAAATCAACCCACCCGATGCTGAAGCCTAGAGAACATGGACGTTAGACAAGCCAGGTCTGAGTGCAGTGAGACCCCATTTCTCTATATATATTGATTGAAGTTTGGATTTTCCAAGAAAGGGCTTTTGCTAAAAAGATGGTTTTAATTGGAATCGAACAAGAGCTACATGATAAAAGATGGAAGGAAACGTTTCGACAGCATGACACGTGTTATTTTGTCTCGCTCTGAAAATATCTCCCAAGTGGTTATCGTTGTGTGTATTTACGTGTGTGTAATCCCAAACATGGAATAGAGCCAAGTAGTTTTAGGGTACATGCTTATTTTGGTAGGAGAAGTTGCTTTTACTTGTTGGTTTTTGGCCAATTGGAATGTAGTGACGAAACCAATCCAATTTTTCCCACCCAAGAGATGTAACTTTCAAAAAAAAAAAAAAAAAAAGAAAAAAGCAAAGAAGTGACACGTAATCACTTCGTTTTTAGAAACAAAATTTTACTATAAATAGGTAATTATTTAAATTGTGGGCTTTCTACTTTGAAGTAACAATACTTATAAGTGATAAGTTTTGATAATATTAATCAATCGGTTAATGGTATAAAACGCGAAAAGATACTCCAATCTACGGAATTTGAAGTGAATTTATTCATCAAGAAATTGCTCGTGAAATATATATAATTATGGCATGCAAAAATTTAGCATTAATATTCCATCTTGTGCTACTCCAATTTACAGAAATGTTCTCATGCTCACAATGAAAAGTTTTAATTTGCCCATTTAGAGAGAACCTTATTTTAATGCGTTGAAAACTAAAAAAAGAGGCTGAAAATACTCTGCTCAAGGTGATCACGAGTTTTTAAAAACAATTTTGCTACATGTACATTGAGTTTGACGTCATAGATGACATTGTTTGACGGGACAACACTTTGTGCCATTAATTTTAACAGCATTTATTCAAATCAATAGTGTAATTTTCCATAAATCACAAAATGTCATCCATAATGTCACAACTAGTATAACTCTTAAAAATTGATCATGTTAATTTTGATTTTGTTTCTATCTTCTAATGTGTTTTGACCTCTATTTAGATTTTTTTTTTGGCTATCAATAAACTATTGGCAATTTTGGGACCTACAAGGCAGGCCACCTTTTCCAATTCTACTCATGACAAGAATAAATCTTGGGACCCATTTCCGAAGCACTCTTCGGGCAAAGGGAGGAACCCTAATTTAGCATGACACGCTTGGTTGAAGCAATGAAGTGAAAGTATTCTATCCTCAGAGCTTCGACGACAAAATCATTTTTTGTACAATTGCACTTTCTTGGTACAAAAGATATCAACGAATAAACTCGTTTATTATGTTCACTTTAGCTATATATTACTTTGTATTATTCCACAATCGTCATAGAAATGGAAAATTTCGACATATATAGAGATACTAGAACTTCAATTTCCTTATCTGACTCATAATGTTCTACCCGTGATACTTTGTCAACATTGATGTTTTCAACGAAAGTACTCTAATTTTTATGTTATTCATAATTTGAAATATTATTTGTTTTCTTGACTTAATAAGTATACTATTTATATTGAAACGATCATTGTCTTGACTTTTAAATTCAAAACTATTCTTTTAATATAGTTTTATCCATAATTAAAAATTAAATAATTGGGGAACTAGAAACAGAATTCGCAATAGTTGCTTAATTATAATGACCTATTTCTCTCTTACTTTTTTCTCATGCAATAATAAGTTGGCCTGTCTTGCCAATGATTGAGTTGTAAACGAAAAATGAACAAAGGTGGGATAGAAAAAGAGTAAGAATTCAGTCATAAGCCCCTGTTTGTTTTTATTATTGAGAATTCAATCATAAGCCTTTGTTTGTTTTTCAAGATTCTTTTTTTTATATACTCATTTTTAACCACATTTACACGATGAAATATCCAACAAATAAATCCAAAACTTTTCCATATTTTTAAAATTACACATTCTTCAAAAGATTAGTATTTAAAACAATATTTTCCCCCCCAAAAAAAAAGAAGCTCATAGACAAGGGCAATTCATACAAAAAAGGATTGTTGTGGCAGCAAAATTAGGGAGGGATGTAATATACATGTTCATAGTTTGGTGGCTGTAATGAAATAATTAAAAGTTTGAGTACTAAACAGGAATAAGGTGTAAAGTTCAAAAATTGTTTGGGCTTTTAACCCTTTTGTATATCAATTGTTTCTTGAGTTAATTTCACAAACGATCAATGACGTTACGTCAAAATCACAAAACGGTCACTGTAGTTTAAAACTTGCACTAACGGTCACTGAAGTTACGTTTGATTTCACGAGAATGGAAGCCAATTTTGGGAGGGAATTAGGTGAAAGTCATTGCTAATATCATCCAATTAATTCTTCCAAATCCTTAGTTTGAGCTTCCAATCAAGAATCACCTTTTTCAAACCTATACTTCTCCAATTTTTGTTTTTGTGCCAAAATCTAAAATTGGGGACCACTCACGAACAAAAAATTATTCGACATGTCAGATGTGGAGGAACAAGGTGAAAGTTATCACATCTTCGTTAACCTTTTTTGGTTGTATTAACTCTTCAAGTAGCATACAGTGTCCTTTAATAAGCTGGACATTAGTTGGGTCCTTTCTTTTGTTGTATTGGAGGAACATGTTTGCTTTGACACATTCCACACATTTTTATTTTTCAGCCACTACACTGTCAGCTAAGAAATTTATAATATTCTATTGTCCAGATTATTTGAATAGTGATTTTGATAAAGAAGATATCACCTTCAATGATTCTGATTATAGCCTTGGTGAAGAAAATGGCATTCTCTTTGAGGAAAATGTTATCCAGAATATTGAACTTGATACGAGGAATGAGATAGTGACGTTGGAAGCAACAAATGAATCTGACAATTCTGAATATGTACCCTCAGTTGATCTTCAAAGTGTGCATTTTGACAGTGACGAAGAAGTTGTTACATACCCAGAATTTAATGGTGAAGTAGATATGGTGGATCCCGTGCTTGATGTAGGACTTAAGTTTAGGTCGAAGAAGGAGGCAAAGGCTGTGGTTAAAAACTTCAACATTCATAATAGGTTTGAGGTGATATTTTCGTACAATGATAAAAATAGATTAGAAGGTCGTTGCAAAGGAAAAAAGTGTCAGTAGCGTATTTGGGCTTTGGTGTTGGAGGGAGATTCAACGTGGCAGATTAAATCATTCGAATGGAATCATAACTGTTGTAGAGCATTGAAGAAGATAAGTGTATCCGCAAGTTGGTTAGCCCGTAGATACATTGAGACTTTTACTATTGTGCCAACATAGGATGTGAAATTGTTTAAGGCAAGTGTTTTAAAAGAGTATGGTGACACAAAGGCATGGAGGGCTAGGAGATACGCTAAGGAGTTGCTTAGAGGATCGCTTGTTGGGCAATTTGGTTTGTTGGGTTCATATGCAGCTGAGGTTAAGAGAACAAACCCAGGATCAACTGTTATACTATCTTTAGACGACCTTGTGTTTAAGGCGATTTATGTTTGCTTTGATGCTTGTACGAATGGCTTCTTGTGTGGTTGTAGACCAGTTATTTGCATAGATAGGTGCTTCTTGAAAGGAAATTTTGGTGGTCAGTTACTTGCTGTAGTGGGTATTGATGGGAATGATTGTATATTTCCAATTGCGCATGCCATTGTTGAAACCGAAAGTAATGCTAGCCGGTCGTGGTTTTTGAAATTGTTAGGGGGAGATTTGATACTCGAAAATGCATATGGAGTCACAATTATGTCTGATAGATAGAAAATGTTAGAGAATATGGTGTCTGAGTTGTTTCCAATGGCTGAGCATCGATTTTGCGTAAGGCACATGTACTCCAACTTTTTTCGCAAAGACTTTAAAGAGTTGAAGCTCAGGGATTTCTTGTGGAGAGCAGCAAAGTCTACTTATTTGGCTGATTTTACATTTTGGATGGACAAAATGAAGGAGGAGAATAAACTTGCATGGAAGTGGTTATGTGCTAAACCAACCGAGCAATGGTCAAAGTCCCATTTCATGACGGCGTCCAAATGTGACATTTTGTTAAATAACCTCTGTGAATGCTTTAACAACTACATAAAAGAAGCGAGGGGAAAAGATATTTTGACTCTTCTTCAGTCAATACAAAACAAGGTGATGGTACGAATGTACAAATGTTGCCATATGGCAAAGAGTTCTAGCAATATATGTCCAAAAATTGTAAAGAAACTTGAAATGAGTACACATGATTCTTTTTCGTGGAAAACATTATTCAATGGGAAAATACAATTTCAAGTTTCTGGACCTTATTCTGATGGTAAGTTTGTGGTAGATTTACAAAACATGACATGCTCATGTAGAAAGTGGGATCTAACTGATGTACCTTGTCCACGCGAAATAGCCAGCATTCGTGAGTGGGGTAAGAATCCTTTGCAGTTTGTGGATGAGAGCTACAAAGTTACAACTTACTTAAAAGCTTACGGGAATTGCATATACCCTATAAATGGACCAAAAATGTGGCATTCGAGTGGCTTCGACCCCCAAAGACCCCCAACATGGGTGACCAAAAAACGAGGCAAGAAGCAGACAAAGTGCTGAAAAGGGGTTGAGGAAGCTATATTGTCCAAAGAGAAGATGAAGAAGATTGATAGGAGAGGTGATGGCAAGAAGAGAATGAAATTTAGTATTTGCAGTTAAACGGGTCACAATAAAAGATGCCATTCGAACCATGATTCGCGTGCAAGCTACACACCAAATGAGGTATGAACCATATTATAGTTGTAGGAGTATATCCTATTTTTGTTTATTTATTATGTTGGTTGACATCCTTTTTCATGAATTGTAGAACATAAATGGTCCGATGGAATGGGAAGTCGCAAGAGCAAATGTTGGACAGCAATTTGCCAATTCACAGCCAACTAATGGTGGACATGAACAACGTATAGTGCGGCGTTTTCTTTCCCAGCCTACTGATGGTGCTAGACAAATAGGGTTTGGTGGTTCGACGTCCTTCGTGCCAAAATCGAGAACCAATTTCAATAGGAAGGTATATGTACCTTAGCAAAAGCCAAGAGCCGGTGGAAGTTCGAACTCAACTCTTAGCGAAGCATGGAACGACTTGATGACGAATGATGAGGTTGAAGTCTATCATATGTTTTTTGACAATTAACTCTATTTTGATAGCGACCATCTAGTTTTTGTCATTGTTCCTTTTGTGATGAAATGTGGAATATTGTGAGCGATATTTCACTCATAACGAACTCTATTATATGCGTTGAGTGATATTTCGCTCATAATATAAATGTCATTATAGCATTATTTATCGAGTATGTTACATATTCTGCTCATCAATAAAGCAGCAGCAAATTGCATTCTCCTCATCAATTGCGGTCATCAAGGACCTAAGGGGCACGTGATAGCATTACTCATCACAATTAACAAAAATGAGAATATGCCTTATTTTAGGTTGTAAAATAAATGGAAAAATCGTCTTTGTGCAACATGGTGACTGTCTCTGTGCTGCACGGAAACGATTTTTCCTTCTCTCTCTCTCCCTCTCTCTCTCTCTCTCTCTCTCTCTCTCTCTCTCTCTCTCGTGGGGGTAGGGGTTTTCACCATATTTGGATGACATTAGCAATGATTTTCACCTTAATTCCCTCCCAAAATCGACTTCCATTCTCGTGAAACATCACAGAAAAAGAGAAATGAAATTTTAGGTTGGGGTGGGTGGGTGGGGGGGGTTATTGTAAATTTGCAATTTAGGTCCTCAAGGTTCAACATTCAACTATTTTGGTCCATTAGGTTCCAAATAAAATGAAAAGGTCCTTCAGTGACCATTGCTGAAACCAAACGTAACTTCAGTTACCGTTAGTGCAAATTTTAAATTTCAGTGACTGTTTTGTGATTTTGACATAACTTCAATGACCTTTTGTAAAATTAACTCATTATTTCTTCAATAATCTGCATAATGAGAAATAAAGTACAAAAAATATTTTTCCCATTGCTTGGGAATCGCCATTTGAGTAAAAGATAGAGAGAACATGATAGATTTAGTACATCGTATAGTATAGAGAAGATAAGATTAGACATAACATGATTAGAGAAGATGAAGGGCTTCATCGGTCTAGCTTAAAATCCAATTAAAATTGAAAATATGACTATTATTGAGACTCACTCGTCTAATAAAAGTCAACAATAACGGCTAGTTTTTCAATTTTAATCCAATTTTAATATCTATCGAACACACCCTAAATTAAGGTGAATTTGAGTGGATTGTTCTAATACGATGTTTAATGTTACATCGTATCATAAGACATACGAGTATTGAAAAAAAAAAATTTAAAAATTATTATATTATAGTTTGTTTATAAATCATTTTCCTTACTTATACATAATCCATTCATAAATACATGTTTTAGTTATAAAGTAATTTTTTTACTTAATAGTGTCCTTTTTTTCTCTTAAGTATTTTTTAAGTCAAAAGTTATTTTTCTACTTGTAAGTGATTTTTACTTAATAGTGAAATTTTAACTTGAGTAAGTTTGTACACTTATAAGTGAATTTTCACTCAAGCAATTTTCCTCAAAATGTGATTTTTAAATGTAACTAAAGTTTTTACTTATATTTAAATTATTCTGCTTCTATGTGAATTTTTACTTATAAATAATTTTTTAACTACAAGTCATTTTTTACTTGTAAGTGAAATTTTTAGTTCTTATTTACTCGTAAGTAAACTTACGCCTTTCGGTTCCACTAATTTTATTTTATTTTTTCATAAAATGGTGAATATATAAACGTTCTAAACCCCGCCCTCTCATATAGCATATTAACTTTACAAGGTTAACTAAATAAAAATAAAATCTAATACAGTGTGTCAAGCGTGTGCACATCAACTCAATATTATATGTATACTAAAATACAAATTTTTAACTAATGACAACTGACTATGAGTATATAACATTGGATGCTATACGAGATGAGATTTTTGGTTCCCATCATTTTCTCTAAAATTAAAATTTAGTGCAGTCTCAATATCTTTGGTCGGTTCCTACCCTATGGAAAATGTCCTATCTGAAACGTACTACCTCGACTTCTATTGCAAGTATTGAGAAATCAGTAAAATTAAAATCATTTTTTTTGGAACCATCGTAAAGGATATATTGTACTTGCACTCCTATTATAGTTTCTTTTTCCCTAAATTGCGTCATCCCTTTGAAGAAATTGATACACACGTTGCATACCATATCACCCTTTCACTAGTTGTTAAAATCACTCGCTATCGCTACATCTATTTCTCTCTTCTTAGTTGTATTCAAATTTCCAAGACATGAACTCACAAATATTATCTCACTTATTTACTATTTATTTTTAATTTAAATCATTTATAAACACTTCTCAAACATACTTTAGTGCTTGTTTTGTAAATTTTATGCTTTTGCTTCTACTTTTTATAGAAGTTTAGAAGTTATTTTAACTTGAATATTAATCAGATATTGCTCGGAATCTAACTACTTTTAAATTGTTTATTGAACATACATGTAGAGAGATATCAAGAAAACACTCCACCGCGCAATCATCATTTGCTACCTTAAAATATATACTAGGCGGATTATAAATGAAAACAATAAAATTGGAAAAGAAAAACTCGTGGTCTTAAGCCTGGCAATCTGGTTTAGACATAATGATGCAACGAGGCCAATCGAGCGTGAAATTTGCTGTCAATCAAAAGCACTTTGATCCATGAAGTGGCTATATATAAGATGTTCTTTACTACGATATTCCATATTCCCTTGTTTCCCCTTTGCTTAATTTCAATAAAAGGTGGGGTGAGGTGGGGTGGGAGTAGGGAATATAATGAAAATCTTAGTTGTTAGGTAAAAAATCACTGAACCCATGCCTACATATTGAATATGTTATTCTTTAGCAATGGTAATAAACATTTGTCTATGTGCAGCGGGTCAAAGTCAGGTTGTTGAATGAATAAAAATATATTCTAACTTTACTTCACTAGGAGATTGATTATTGTTGTATTCCCAATTTGTTGAGAATTCAAGTTTTGGACATAAACTTGAACGTTGTAATCTTGATTTATTATAGAAGAGCCTCTTGAGAAAACTACCTCAAGGCAGGCCAATTTTCTCTAGTTCTTCTGACAATTCTGAAAAATTATATAAATATATTTAAAAAAATAACTTTTTACCTCAGAAGAGCTTGCTTTTGACTTTTCAAAAGCCTTAGCAAATAGACGCCTAACCATGTATTAATTTGAATTTCTTCAAATTTCCGTCTAGAAAATTTATGACAACCATGGAAACATATCTATTCATCACACTTAACTATTGTCAAATAGTTTCTAACGCGCATGCACCCTCCAGCACACTTAAGAGGTAGACATGAGTGCTAGAAGAACAAGGGAGGAATTAAAGAAATGAGCAAATTATTTCAAGATAATAGATCCAGCGAGCATATGTACAGTCATTTGCCAGCTCAAATTAGTGTAATAGAGATGTTTGCTTGCATAAGAGATGAAGTTGGCTTCAATAGGGCCAAAGCATTTACTTTCAACAAGTGATCACTAAGGCTCCATTTGATTGCAATTGTGGAAAATGGGTGAAAAGAAAATGAATTTCAGGGAAAGTAATTGCCTAAAAATTATTTTCCAAATAATTGAAAATTAATTGTATTTGATTGGTATAATTTTCCACCAGGAAAATTTTTAAATTTTGTATTTGTTTTGACTTTATTTTACATGAAAATTGTCCATGAAACTGATAATTTTTTCCACAATTGGTTATAAAATTTATTTCCATTGCCAAAAAGTAAAAAAAAAACGAAAATTTTTTTTTTCCTAAAAATTCATTTTATTTATCAAAGTTTAGCGTTCGTTTAACTTTGTTTTATATGAAAATTGTCAATTAAAGTGAATTTTTTTTTTTTACAATTAATTATTAAATTTGTTTCTATTACTTAAAAAAAATAATAATAATAATAATAAAATGCAACATGGAATTCATTTTTACCACCAAAAAAGTAGGAAAACCAATTCAACAAAATCATGGAATTGGCATGTGTCAGGGAATTGTGAAAAAAAATTTCTAGAGATGAAACATGCCAAAAGATGGAAAATCCATTTTCCATGAAAAATATCCCCTATCAAACACACCCTAAATACTTCACATCGGGTGGTTTATCTCACCTTTCTGTGTGGTGGAACGTTGACAGGAATGCTAAATCTACCCGTACTCGAGTTTAAACTGTAACTTTACCTTTTTCTGTGGTCGATTGAAATAAGTTGCATGTTAATCCCATATGTATACAAAATTGCCAAAAAGAAAAAATCATTAAATAAATTAATTTGTCAACTCACTCTCTTTCCTGATCCACTGTCTTACTTGTTTTCTTGAATTTTGTGTCCTGTGCATTCTCGTGCTAGAATTGCTGTGCTTACTAGAGCTAGGCCTGTTGTCTGAATTCGTTTCAGATTTGACCGTTGGATCTTTGTTTTGCTGCTTGTTGGATCCCGGATCCGATTCTGTTGAGGGTGATGTAACTGGCCTGGGAAGATAATGCCTGGCAATAAAACCTCACTTCTTTTGGGCTGAATTAAGCCACTATTTTCTTGCTGAAGTTTCAATTCAGCCTCAAACTTCTCTCCTCTAATTCTGATTTGGACTTGAGAAAGTCCTCATCAACTTCAATTCCACTGGTGTCCTACAACTGACAAAAATTTGATTTACAGCATTTTACATACGAAAAGAAATTTATAGATTAATCAAACACAAAGCAGCAAGATAATGAACCAAATTAGCAAAGAGGAGGCATTATGTTTGACTTCAACATTATCTTTTTCCATGATTTGCCTAATAGATTAGGGACTCAAAATGTAGTTTTATCTTTTACAAAATATTATTCTCCCAAAGTACGAATAAAAACTAAAATGGGAGGAAACAAGTCCAAAGAGGTCTCAGGACTCAGATCCACGCCTACAATTATAGTGATTAAGAAAGTTATTCTTTCAAGAATTCTACTGCAGTTGCAAACTATAAAATTACACTCTGTGAAAGCTGAACCAACAAGTCACATTGGACCTCTACATAACAAAATATGCTGTCTACACTAGGGATTAAACCTTGGAAGAAAAGTAGTGGGTCCGTGATTGATTCGATTGAATCACCCCAACTTCTAAGATCATCCTAAGTCAATTAGCAAACTAACTGCATCCCTCAACTGAATTCTAATTTTCTCTCCAACGTACAACCTGTTTCGGAAGGTATTAAAACCATGACCCTCGGTGACTGAAATAGAAAATAAAAACTTGGCAGGAGAAACTGTAAGAATCATGGCAACACACTTCAAGTACTGGAGAACACTATTCAAAATAGCCTTCACTTTAATTATAACTAGACAAATACATAAATATTTTAGCAAATTACAAAGATACTAACATAAAATTATTTTAAAAAATCTAAATAGATAAGCTTAGTGACCTACCAACTGGGTATGAGTCCCAACCAAGTTGAGCACGTGTTCAATATCCTTGGCAAGGAAAACTTCACGACAAACAGGGCAATTTCCCATACTTTCTTCCGTCATTTTGAACATACCTATGCAAGACAAAAATCATTTTAAGAAGTGGAACTAGTACGATCAGGTAACTTTTCGATTACATGGAACTTTTCTAAGATGGTGAACAAAATCAATAACAGAAAACACAAAATTACAAGAATGGTGGAGCAGGAGCCCTTCAAAATCCAAAGAACACTGAAAATAGGGGTTCAAATTTATTGAAAAGGAAAAAGGCAATTCATAGTGATATGGAAAATGAAAGGGAGATTAAATTTTAGGGAAAGAAAAAAATGTTTTGTTTGTTTCTAGTATAAAAAAGATGAGAAAATTTAACTTGTAGGCACTGTAACAAATTCCTTTGGTTAATCAAAATTTTCTCTCGGTGCTCTATTTCACTACAGTTTCATGCCCACCCTTATGTGATTTAAGGTCTAGCACCTAAAAGATGGAAAGAGAAGGCCAGAAAATCCCCCCTAGATTGTAAAGCACTTGCTCCAAATTCGATATATTAAGAATCCTTTCATAAAATGAACAAGGGAAATGTATTTTCCTCAACATAGCTAATATGGAATAAACAAACACGCACGCCTTCTAGGGCCTATGACCTGTGGGACAAATCGAAGAAAATATGCAAACTAAAGTAAAAGGTTAAGACCTTTATTTCAACCAATAAAAACATTAAACTAGTTATATAAGAAAAGGGAAATCGAACAACAGCAGTGTTAATGATCTGCCCATTTGTGGAATTTGCCCTTGATATGTTAGTTGTAAAAGTTAATTATGAATACTTGGTGTCCTTTTCAATGGATCAAGCTGCTTTATTTTAAATACTTTATTTGTATAATTTTATTACATTCTTTATTCATAATCCTTTCGCAGTCTGCATCGATTTCAATGGAAAATATTACATCCAAGTACATGGTTCTGCGGATTCTGCCATTAGAGGTCGTCCTACAAATGTTAGCAGCGATTGTGAGTTGACAATCCTCAGCGATATTGATGTGTCATAGACAGGATTCGATATTGATATAATAATTGAAGAATGAGTAGAATCCTAAATAAGAACCAAATATTTCCTTGAACTTCTAGATAATATGAGAGTTGCAACAAAACACTGTAATTAAAGCTCCACCATTTTTCAATTTTTTGCATAATATCTTGTTGATCTCGTATATTCCTACAAGATGATGAAGCAGTAGACGAAGTAGTATCATTTCGCATCCGGAGCCAATTCCACCATCTGATGATGCAATCGCCGCAATTCAAATAAATTCTACACTAAGTACTAGTTGATACGAAAATACTATCATTATAAAGAAGAAATGGAGTGCACCGTACTCACCAGTGAAAGCAGTGGAAACAAGACATTAACTTCATAGAAGGCAATGAATTGCTCTGTGCATCTGCATGAACTAATGGATACAAGCACAATGGACAATTTCCTTCAGGATGGTTCTTGCTAGAGAGTCTCTCCACTGCTTCCTGAAATATTTGCAGTCATCAATATGTTGCAATGGTTAAAAAAACCAGCAAGAACAGTCTTCCATCTAATATAAAATCCCAATGGTGATAATTTGACAAGATACTAGACCAATAATTCAATATCAAGCAAGAGTTAAAGCAATCTATGCATTTAAATATACTGAAAGTCTAGCTCGATCATGATATAAAAGATCTCCAAATCTAGCGAAAACATCAATCGGCATAGAAAATGAGTTAGCACAAACTCGACCAACAGGACACTTAAGAAACTTAATCCAAGTGGTGAATATATTACCTCACAAAGTGCTATAAGCATGAAACAGGAGGCAATTTCAAAAGCCTTGTTACAAACGCCAGATATCAAATGGTTTTGCCTTTGCTCATCAAGACCTTTTGAGTCAACAATACTAATACAAGGTGGCTCTTCAGGATACTGCCACAAAGCAGAATTTTTTACTCTGGTCAAGTCGTAATAAATTCTTTACTAGTACAGGAAGGATGATCATATAAGTATAGACTGAAATTCAATAACAAAGCACATGCAGCAGAATAACCATCTCCATATATAATTAAAATCAGGAGAAAAAAGCCATGGACCTCTGTGGCCTCTTTGAGTTTGATACTTTGTAAGAAATAATGCAATGGTCTAAGATGCAATCTAACACCATCTTTCTAACTCCAATTCTAATGCTACATGGGTATAGTAGTAGTCTATAAATGTGTACGTTTATAATGTAACAAGTACCTGGGGTCCAGCTTGCATTGCTATAAAAAC
This sequence comes from Fraxinus americana, assembly GCA_035079005.1. Taxonomy (NCBI): domain Eukaryota; kingdom Viridiplantae; phylum Streptophyta; class Magnoliopsida; order Lamiales; family Oleaceae; genus Fraxinus; species Fraxinus americana. Next base: position 26,905,296 of record CM068719.1, on the reverse strand, counting down.
TTCCACAAACTGCACATGAAAGAAGTCGAAGTTCAATGTCCACTAATTAAAATAGAATCTTTGATGTCACCATCAAATAAACGTTAACATTAGAAACTCAGGCAGAGCTGAGGAAAACAAAGGAAATTGGAAACTCCCTGTCAAACATTGCCGACAAATAACTAGGCTCAATCGGAATCATTAGGTGAATATCATTTAAGGCAGAACTTGAAATCTTATGTAATTCTCCAATTTTATCCCTTTGGATAGCGTCAAATGATGTGAGCCATGCGTTAACTTGAATATATAAAGGAACAAAATTAATATTATCTTGTAAAGAGAATTCAGAGATGACATCAGAAAAATGTGTGTACAAGAGGGAGACACTGGGAACGACTACAGCATACCAAGTCAAGTCTTTGAACTCATATGCATTCTTTTCTATATTGATGAAGTCGAACCAGTGATGTTTGTCCAACTACTTTTTGCGTTTTCGATTTTCTCAATAGAACACAATTACAAGATGCGTGTCATCACATTAATCTAGATAACCTTTTAAGGACAATTTCAGATCAACTTTAAACTTGAAACATAAAATGGAGGTCAAAAGGCCTCCTAAGAAACTCTTATGTATCAAATGTTGCAAGTCTACTTTTTGGCCAACTAAATAGTACAAAATTTCAGACTTCAGCAAACTCCAATAGAAACAAGCATAAAATAAAACCTAATTCCGTGTATAAATCGCCCATCAATTTAACATTTTTTGTCTACAGATTCATTATAGAAACAAGGACTTATAGTGGTAACATTCTGAAGATACAGCACGCATTAGAGAAAGTAAAAGAAGCGGTTCGTTGCAGTGAAAGCGTAATACAAATACGTTTACTGTTGAGATGAAACATCGGCAGTACGCGATTTGAGGTGAATGAGGAGGGTAGGTCTCGACAACCTAGCAATCGTCTCCGTACACCGCCATGACTGCCTCAATTTCTGTCACTACTTCGGTGATGGCGGGGGTGTACGTCGATTGGTCTGCCGTTCGCACGTGACTTGAGCTTTGGAAGAAATGGTAGCGGGTCGGGTCGGGTCGAATGAGCTTCAGCCCAGGGAATACGTGAAAGGGAAGAATACATATCTAACGTTTTTACTTTACACCATTTCAAAAATACAAAAACAAGTTTCAAATTTCAAAAATCAGGTTTTTTAATTTTTTATTAATGAATTAATAAATTATTAAATCAATTTATTATTACATATTTAATACTAATATAACATAATTACCCCACCCCACCATAGCTCCGGGGACTATTCCGACTACCGTTCCGATCACAACTGATCTCCGGCAATCGTTCCGACGACTGCTCCGATTCCGGCGAATATATTAAGGTCACATATCTATGCAATTTGATCACAATTCAAAAAAATTTAGGTCACAATTCAAATTTTTATAGGTCACAATTCGTTCATCAGTCACAAATTAAAAATTTTAGAGTCACAATTTATTCATTGGTCACAAATCACAAAATTTATAAGTCACAACTTATTTTACGGTCACAAGACATCAAATTAATTGGTCACAAAATTATTTCTAGGTCACAAATTAAAAATTTTATAAGTCACAATTTAATTCATTGGTCACAAATCAAAAAATTATAGATCACAGTTTATCGACGGGTCACAATGAACCAAAATATCGGTCACATAAATTAAACACCCCACCCCAGTCTCGATCATCCGCCAATGTTTTGATCACAAACTAACCAAATAATTAGTCACAAATACTACCCCAGCCCTCGCCACAACACCACCGTCACACTACCACCACAACCGCTACCGCCTGCACCGTAACACCAAAAAAACCACCACCACTATCGTCCACCCATACAAAAACCACCACAAACAAAGCCACACCTCATCGAAAACCACCGTCTGCAACGACCCCACAAAAAACTACCGTTTGCAACGAAAACCACCGTCCACAACGAAAACCACACCTCATCAAGACCATCGCTAGATCTGCCGCAACACTACAGCAGCGACTGCCACCTAAACAACAACACCCCCACCATAGACCATAGTCACACGAGCACCACCACCACAACCCAACTGCGATATCTTCCAGCAACATCTACAGCACCCACCACCGCACCACTCCACACACCTCCACCATCGAACGTCATCACCACACCACTCCACTCAAAACAAGAGGAAGACGAATCGAAGAAAAGAGACATCCAACGTCACTTCACTCCGCGACGTTCAAATCGCCGTCGCTCGGTAGCGGCGTCTTTCTGGTGGTGGTAGTGGCGGAGTCTTCGCAGCTGTCCGACGAAGAGATAGAAGGAAAAGGAGCACGGTGGCGGCGGCGTTGGGTGAGGAGGGTTACTGTGAAGAGAATGGGGGGAGGGAAAGATTTGGGTTGTAATTTAAGGTTTGGATGCGTGTGGGGTGTATGTATAGATTAAAATAGATTATTATTATGAAATATTAATTTATATTAATTATCAATTAAAACCTGATTTATGTATAATTAAACTTGATTCCTTATTTATGAAAATGAAAACTTAAAAACCTTTCTAGCTGTAATTTCCTCTACGTGAAAATGGCTGGACCGGGCTCTATTTCTTTGACCATTAAAAAATGTGGAAATTACATCATGAGAAAATTACACCCTCACATATTTTTAAACTTTCATTTTCATAAATCCAAAAACAACTTTAATAATGTATAAATCAGGTTTTATTTAATGATTTTTAAATTAATTTCTATTTAAATCAATCATATACCATTTTAAACCCTAATTCTCTCATTTTCTCTCACATTTCTCTCTCCTGCCATCCGTTCTCTCCCCTCTCTCCCAAATCCCGCCGCCGCCACCACCTGTTGGCGCACCACATCGCCGGCACCTAAGCCGACGATCGATAGTTGCACCACCTCTCCTGCCATCTATTCTTCCCAGTCTCACCCATCCTCCATTGCCCTTTTTCCCCGTCGCCGTCTCTCCTCCCTGTCAAACCTTGAAGCGGGGACGATGCGCCGTCTCATCTCCTCTCCTCCCGTTCTCTCCTCCCCTTCTCTGTGAAGCCACCGCAAGTGGTGGAGGGGTGTTTGTGCGTGCAGATCCATTTTTTGCGAGCAGATCTTTTCTTTTTTTGCGTGAAGGAGTGTTTGGGTCGCGATTTTAGTGGTGATTTCGGGTCCCGAACTTGGTGGTGGCAGATGTGGTGGCTGTGTGCGATCAACTGCGAGGTGGTGGAGGCTATGGCGGTAGTAGGTGTGTGCGATTTGTTGCGATTTGGTGGTGGCGGTGGCTGAGCCAGTGGCTGTGGGTGCCGTCTACTGCGTTTTGGTGGTCGGCGATGGTTGTGATCATTTTCATTAGGTGCGGTTGATGCTTCGATCTGTGGGGTGTTGGTTGCGTGCAGATCTTCTTTTATTCTTTTTTTTTTTTTTTTTGGTTATGGTGGATCGGCGGCTGATCCGGCAGCGGTTTTGTTGTTGGTGGTGGCGTCGGTGGTCCATTTGGTGTTGTTTGGTTACTGGGGCGGCAACAGTGGTGGAGCCGCTAATGGAGGAAGTGGCGAAGTCGTGGTCACAAATGATTTGGGGGTGGTTACAAATGATTAGGTTGTTTGTGACCAATAATTTGGTTAGTTTGTGACCAATAAATTAGATAAACTGTAACCAATAAATACTTTGTGACCTAAAAATAATTACATTGTGACCAATAATTTGCTAAATTGTGACCTAAAATATAATATATGTTCAATTAATGGGATGTTTGTGACCGTAAATAAGTATTGTGACTTACAAATTTTGTAATTTTTGACCGATAAAAAAATTGTGACTTTTAAATTTTTAAGTTGTGACCGATAAATAAATTGTGACCTATGAAAATTTTGAATTGTGACCTAAAAAATTTTGAATTGTGACCTGATTATATAGATCTGTGACCTTAACATATTCGCCGGAATCGGATCAGTCGTCGGATAGTCGTCGGAACGGTAGTCGAAACAGTCGCCGGAGAAGAGCGATGATCGGAAAGTTGGTTGGGGTGGTGGAGGTGGGGTGGAGTAATTATATTAAATTAGAATTAAATATTTAATAATAAATTGATTTAGTAATTCATTAATTATTAATTAAAAATTAAAAAAACCTGATTTGTGAATTTTCAAACTTGTTTTTATATTTTTGAAAAGGTGTAAAGTAAATACCTTATAAATGTATTGTTCCCTTACATCATTCCCTACTTTTCAATATCTAGATTCTAAAATGGGGTACTTACAAAAATACCCTTAAAATTAGGGATGTTTTGAAAAATCATATGAAAAGTTTTTAGAAAATAAAAAATACTGTGTAAAATGAAAAAGTGACACAATGTCACTTTTTTTAATAAAAAATTGTCACTTTTTTACTCTTTTTAAAAAAGTGACACAAACTCAAAAAAAGTGACAAAATTAAAAAAAAAATAACAAATACCAAAATAGTCATCTATTTGGGCAGCACCAGTAATCATGTTCTTAAAGTAATCACCACGTTCAGGTCAATCCACATGCTGATTATGTTAGAAAAATATAACATATTTTTTTATCTTCTTAAAAAGTGACAAAAAATTAAAAAGTGACAAAAAACTGAAAAAAGTGATAAAATTCAAAAACGCGATAAATTTTTAAAAAAGTGACGAATTCAAAAAAGTGGCACAAATTAAAAGAAGTTATACAGATTTAAAAAATGACAAACAATAAAAAAAAGAAGTGACACATTCAAAAAGTGACAAAATTCAAAAAAAGTGACAAACTCAAAGAAATGACGAAAATTTAAAAAGAAAAAGTGACAATCTTTTGACGAAATTCACGGGTTTCCTCATTCTGTAACAATTGGAGTCGAATTTTTCCTTGCAAGAACATTGGGCTGGCTCTCAATATCCTCCTCTTCTTCGATCTCCTCATTATGAAATTATAAGTTTATGACAAGTTTGTTTAACAAACTGGTGGCAAATATTCTACTGAATTGACCAAGACATGCATAGCTTTGATATGTTCTGCTCATCATGGTGTCCAAGAATATACGCAAAAGTGTTGTTGCCTTCAAAAATTATACGACAAAAAATTTCGGCATTCGGGATTGTTAAAAATGGTATCTATCATTCACATAATCCAGTCAGATTAAGGTATCTACCATTCACATAAAACTGAAAATGGAATAAGCAATTAGATTCAAGTACCTTAATTATTCTTTCACACTGAATGATTAAATATAAAATTGAAAATTGTATCTACCAGTCACATAAAATCAGTCAAATTAATGTAGGTATCTACATTCACAAAAAACCAGTCACATAAAACTAAAAATGGAATAAACAGTGATATTCTTCTGAAAACCAGCAAATATTACAACATAAAATTGAATAAAAGCCATAAAAAAGTTTAAACAACGAAAAATCTTAGCTATCTTAGGTTTATAAAATTTTGAAGAAATTTTTTCCTTCTTCCCGAAGATCCTTCTTTATTAAAACTTTTTTTTTCCCTCTTTAACCCATTAAATTCCCTTTCTCCAATCACATTTGTTTGATTCAGGTGACAGTTTGCAAAAGCCGAAGTCAGACTCAGTACGGGTTTCGGAGTGAGGTGAGGTTTCTACAATTTTGGGCTTTTATGGGTTCGGTGTTAAACAGGGTCTTAGGAGAGGAGACAAAGGAAGATAGCAAAGATGGCGCAGTGGCGAAGATGGAAGAAAAGGGCTAAGATGGAGGTTTCTCTTTGGTTCTGGAATTGTATGTTTGGTTGAGAGATATGAGAGGAGGTTTCTCTGGAGGTTATTGAGATTTGGGATTTTAGTTAGGATGTATTAATTACGGTTCATGTGAGGTTGAATTCGTTTTAACGCATTAATCTAATTTTTATCAGTTTCAGCGTATTGAGCCTAATTTTCCCTTCTAAAATCAGATTTGAAGTTTTAATTTTCAAAAATCAGATATTTTTTAATTAGATACATTATAATTATATATATTATAATTACCCAAACCCACCATAATATAATTACCCAAATCCTAATCAAAATATTTTGCTAAAAATTCATTTCTCGCCGTCTTCTCTCTCACCGTATACTCTCTCACTCTAAAAAATTGTTTTCTCTCTTTATTTTCTTTCTCTCTAGAAATCCCTCCCACAATGGCGTCCCTTCGCGAGGAGAATGTGTACGTGGCAAAGCTAGCAGCGTAGGCCGAGCGATATGAGGAGATGGTTGAATTCATGGAGAAGGTGGTGGCGACCGCTGACTATGGAAAAGCGCAACCTCCGGTCAGTGGCCTACAAGAACGTGATCGGCACTCGCCGTGCATCATGTAGATCTAGCACTGTTGGTGGTGGATCCGACATTGGTGATGTGGTAGATTTGATACTATTGACGGCGGTGAAGTGGTGATGGGCTATGTTGGGTGCGATGTTGGGTGAGGTGGTGATGTGCGGTCTGTAATGGATGTGCAATGGTTGTGTTGCTGTGGGTGCGGTGCTGTAGATGTGCGTGCGTGCGTGCGAGTGCAATGTGCGGTTGGGTGACTGGTGGTAATGGTTGTTTGTGCGGTTGCGGATGGTGGAGGTGAGCGATTTGTGGCGGTGGTGGTGGTGAATTTGTAGGTGGTGGTATGTGGTAGTGGTGAATTTGGAAATGACGATGTTACTATTGATTGTCGTGGTGTTTGGATGGTGGTGATGTTGGTCGTGGTGGTTGTCGTGGAAGCGGTTGTAGTGGTCGTGGCGATAGTGCAGAGATGGTGGTCGTGGTGGTGGATCTGGTCATTTTGATTTTTTGTAACTAAAAATATAATCTGTGACCTTAATATTTGATAACCCGTGACTAAAAATATAATCTGTTACCAACCATTTCGTTATTTGTGACCTAAAAATTATATAATATGTGACCGTGAAAAAATATGTGACCAAATAATTTGGAAATATGTGTTTGTGTGACCTTCTATAACTAAAAATATAATATATGACCTTAAAATTCGGTAATCTGTGACCAATAATTTTGTTATTTGTGACCTAGAAATTATATAATCTGTGACCGTGAAAAAATTCGTGACCAACTGATTTGGAAGTTTGTGATCGTGTGACCTATAAAAGTGTTGTGACAAAAAATCAATATTAACAGGTCACATGTGTTTGTAGAGTCACGGTTCAAAAATACAGGTCACGTTTACCGAAATAATCGTCCGAACCATAATCGAAATAATCGCTAGAATGGTCGTAGAATCTGTAAGGGTGGTGGAGGAGAGGTGTGGTGGGTTAACTATGTTATATATATATATATATATATATATACAGAAATGATTTAATGAGCACCGGTGCTCATTTTATTCTAAGCACCGATGAGTTGGCACATTAATTCATTGGTGGATAAAGATTTTGTGAGTTCCAATCCACCAATGAATTAATGTGCCAACTCATCGGTGCTTAGGATAAGATGAGCACCGTGCTCATTAGATCATTTCTGTATATATATCGGTACTTAGAATAAGATGAGCATCGGTGCTCATTAGATCATTTTTGTATATATATATATATTACTCAGTACTTTTCTTAATTGTGATATCTTTATCTTTTGATAAAATAATATCCCTTTTTTTTTTGTAAATTAAAACATGCCATCTGAGATATATGAACTGGGCCCTAACTCCATTCTTGCAAGGACACCACTGGCACTCCCTTAATAAGAATTCTTAAAAAATAGATCACTTTCCCTCTTCTATGCGTCTCCAGCCTCTTCACTGGACTTTTACGCTTTGAGAGGTCACTCAAGACTTATTTTAAAAACAGTTTAAACTTTAACTTGGAGTTAAGACATGCTCTTATCATATACTCAGCATGAAACATAAAACTTTACAAAAAATTACAAAACCATAAAAATTTATAAACAAAAATTGTTCTTAAAAGATCTGGAACCAATATTAATTATTAGCACTATATCTTAGAACTGTAAAAACTCATACTGATAATGTAAAACAACATATTTTTGTGGGATATCATATTACCAAAGAATAAGATCAATTAAGAATTTCCCTTTCGGGAGAGGGAGAAAATTAGAACATGTTTTTTGAGAAACAAAAGCTTATATTGTATATTTTTTTCCGTGTGTCTACAATTGAAGAAATGATCTCCTTATATAGGAGAAAAAATAGAGAAAACACGTTTTTCAAAAGCAAGGAATCTTTGCTTTTTTTAAAACGTCAAAAAGAAAATAGTAAAAAGCTATCCTATTAAATCTTACTTTATCAAATAGTAAGATTTATTACAATTTTTTCAAAAAGAAAACAGTAAAGATTCTACTTTTTGTAAAAAAATTCTTTGAGCTTTTTTAAAATTTGGTCAAAATCTTCAAGTGGTTGAGTCTTGTCTCAAAATTCTCATCTATCACCATAATGTTTTGCCAAGTTCCTCTCTTTACATCAAAAGATCTTTATCTCGTTTCATAATTATGTCTGCCAATGCTGTCTAAAGAGTCTCCTCCATCAATACAGTCACCTGGATTATTATTTTCTTCTGAATTATTGTCTTTGATATCTTCCAAATCTTTTTCTTTTTCAGCTTTCTTTTTCTTTTTAAACTGTATCTTCTTCTTTTTTTGTAGTGCTTTGTTTAACTTGTTGCTGCAATTCTTCAATCTTATCAAACATTTCTTGAGTTCTTTTAATACCTGTCTGAGAAATTTGTTCTGGATCCTGAGAAGATTGAAATGATTCTGAAAAATTTATTGGCCTTTTCTGTTTAAGATCTATTGGACTAATAAGTCTTGTAGCAGAATTATCAGTCTGCTGTGTCTAATCTTCAATAATCTTATTTTCTGTAGCGGGATTTTCAGCCTGTTGAGTCTGATTAAATTGGAAAGTAGGAAAATCAACAGTCTCCTAAGTCTGTTGAGCTTTTGGTAAGCCCATAACCATAAACGGATTTGAGAAGTCTTTACCAGCTTCCGTTTGAGCTAGACTAGCTATAGAATTTTTGGGCTCTATAGTACCTGATTGTGTTTGAACAATTGGATTTAAAATCTTTAAATTAATAATTTCTTGTTCTAATTCAGAAATTTTCTTTTGTAAAGCTAATTTTTCTTGTTGTAAAACCTGATTAGACTCATTTAAAATTTTAAAATTCTTGGTCATACATTCACAATGTTCACAAAATTTTGAAACATAATCTAAAGGCTGATCTGAAACATTTTTTAAAGAAGGTGTAACAAAATAATTTATCCCTAAAAATTTTCTTCATTCTTCTAATACTTCTGAAATTGAATAAAACCATTTATAAAGAGGATTTGGAAAATTTTTAATACAATCTGAAACTTCTAACCAAGTATGATAAACTCCTGGAAGTCTACCTTGTAAAACAAAATAACATTTAAATTTTTTATGATCTTGACTAAAATGTTCTGAAAGCGCATTTAAACATGCTAAAAAATATTTTTGGTCTTTTGAATTTTTATTGTAAGAAATCAATAAATTGTCTAATATACATTTTTCTGGTTTAGTTACTGAAATATGAGGAAGTGTCTTAAAGCTAATATTACTATTTGGAAAACACAGTAATTCTATACTACCAAACCTTAACTTATCATGAGTCTGTATTATGTTTGTCTGAGAACTTGAACTGCCAACAATTGGCAATCCTGGTCTGGTCCTCTGGGTCTTTGCATCTGCAAACAATCAGTCATAATCTTTATTTTTAATTATTCTACTTAATATATATGCTATCTGGTTATTGCTACCTTTAATATGTTCAAAAATAATTATTAATCCAGTATTAGTAATTCTGTCTATAAAATTTAACCATATTTTTTGATTACTTCTTTTATTTTCTAATTTCTTTTTATTAATAAAACTTACTATTGCCTCACAATCTGTTCTTAAAATAATTTCTTTTTTAGAAATAATAAATAATTCAAAAGAATCTAATACATAATTAACTGCAAGTAATTATAAATCTATGCTACTTATCTTACCTTTTTCTTTATAATTTTCACTATTGTATCTAACAATTTTTTCAAAATTTTTACCTGCATATTTATTAGGTTTTGCAATTAAAATTGCTCCCAACCTGTTATACTTCCATCTGTTTCTATGATCAAATAATCTGTATCTAATGGCATATCTAATTTAGGTGAATCTTTTAATCTTTCTTTTATTTTTTGTTCTAATTTAATATCTTCTATATTAAAATATCGTTGTCATTTAGGAGATGTTTTTCCATACAATGGTCCTGCCATCTTTCCTAAATCTTTAATGAAAGGTCTAGCATAATTTATTAATCCTAAAAATTTCTGTAATTGTTTAAGATCTTCAAGCTTATCTGGAAATTCTGAAGCTTTCTGAGTTATGTGAGGTTGTAATTCAATCTTACCTTTTCCTATATTAACTCCTAAAAATTTTATATATTCTTTAAATAATATCATCTTTTTCTTGTTTACAATTAAACCATGTTTTATAAATTTTGAAAAAAGAATTTGTAAATGACCTCTATGTTCTCTTTTATTTTTACTAAAAACTAAAATATCATCAATATAAACTATAATAAATTTATTATGCTTGTTAAAAATATTTTTCATTTTTTTTGGAAATATACTAGGAGCATTCTTTAAACTAAAAGGCATAACTAACTATTCATAATGACCTTCGGAGAAGTAAAAACTGTCCATTCTATAGAATCTGGATACATCTTAACTTGCCAAAAAACTGATTTTAAATCAAACTTGCTAAAAATATTACAATCTTGAATTTTATTTATTAAGACAGTTTTATTTGGAATGGTATATGCATCATCTATTGTATTATCATTAAGTCTTTTATAATTTATAACAATTCTACTTTTTCCTCTAACAATTTCTGAATGTTTTCTAACTATGAATGCTGCAGATCTATGAGGACTGATTAATTTTCTAATTACTCCTGATTTCAATAAATCTGAAATATGCATCTTAAAATCTTCAAGATCTTGGTTTGTTGCTTCAATATTTTTAGTTTTAATTATATATTCAGGATTTTTTATTTTTAATTCACATTGAACTTTATCTTTCTCCTAGTATTTTAAAACATTTTCTACTAAAATTTCTTGTTTTTCTAATTTACTTATCATGGTTTCTATATCATGTTCTGTTACTAATAAATTATACATTTTTTCGATTTCAACAAATTCTAAACATATTTCTCCTTCTTCCTTAAAATTTCTAAAATAATCTTCTTCTTCTATTAAATACTCTTCTTCTTCTTCTATTAATTGACATTCTCTTTCTCTGGTATATTCACATTCTTTTTCTTCTTTAATCCCACCACACTTCTCAGCAAACTCTGATGGAATAGACTTAGTATAATTGGGTGTACAAATTGTAAATTTTTATAATTGCATAAAATCTTTGCTAATCATTATACTTCAATTTTCTTTTAATAAGAAACTTAATCCTAAAATTAAATCTGTATTTAAAGATAATTCTTTTACCCATACAGAGTCTTTAGGTAAACTATATTCTGTACTTCTTCCACAATTAGTCTCAAAACTAATTCTAGCTGGTTTTAATATATCTTGATAACTATAAAAATTTCCATCCATTTGTTGGGCTTCTATAGGTTCTTTTGACTTTATTATATATTTTTCTGTGGTAATTCTTTTATTAATTATACAATGACTACAACCTGAATCTATTAAACCTAAACACATTATTTCATAATTTTCTATTCTAACATAACATTTTACTTTAATACTTTTTAATTTTTTTGAACTACAAAAAATTTGAACAAATTCCGGTTTAGGAATTATTTCTGTATTTTTTCCTTTCTTATTTGATTCTAATAATTCTAATTTTTGTAAAATATATCTTTGCATATCTTCTAAGTTTTTTATTCTTTTCCTTAAAATTTTAATTTCCGACAATTCTATCTGAATTCTGAATTGAATCAATTTGCTTATCTTCTTTTAATTCTATTAAATCTTTTTGTACTAAACATTTTTTACATGCCTCTAAAATACAGTCTTTACATTTTACTCTTAATTTCTTACTAGGATACCATTTACATATATAACATGGTATATTGTCTAAACCCGTTTCTGTTAACCAATTATGTTTACATTCTAATTCTATATCCATTAACTCTAATTCTTCATCTGAATCTGATAAATTTTTTAAATTTAAAAATTCTTGTATAAAATTTTCATAATCTGATTGTTCTTCTAAATTATTATTATTAGAATCTTCTATTAATACAATACTGTAAACTGATTCTTTATCTGAAATATATTCGTCAATTTCTAATAAATCTTCATTTGTGCATTCTATTATAGTACTTTTTTTATCATTATTATTTATCTTTTTAGGACAAGTTCTGGCTAAATGATATATTCCTCCACAGACATAACAATTTAACTTATTAGGATAATTCCTTTCTGGCTTGAATTTTCTAACATGTCTGTTTTCATCTAAATATGGTTTTCTTCTATTAGATTTTCTTAAATAATATTTTTTCTTAATAGGTCTATTTAAATTTTTTCTATCATATTTTCTTTTACTTTTTTCTCTAAACTTATTTCCATAAGTTTGCGGTGTAAAAATGTCTTTACAAAATTTATAATCTGTCTTTTTTAGTTGATTCTGAATTTGTAATTCAATACATTTATCTTCTAAACATTTCATTATAAATTGAGTTCTTATTCCTATACTCCATAAATGATCTTGTCTTTCTATAACATTTTTATTTTCATTCCATCTTTTTGTTATTTCTAATCCTAAAGGGCCTGGTAATTTATGAAATAATTTTTTACCTAATTCTTGATTAAAAGTATTTCCTGAGATAGATACTAAATAGTGATATTCATTTAAAAATTGTTTTACTTCTTTACCTTTAGCCCATCTATTTAAACTAAGTTGTTCTAAATATCTTATAGCCTTATGTTGAATTAATAACTATCCTATATTAGGATCTGCTCCTGTTAATAATTTATGTATTTTACTAACAAAATTATAAGGATTATTTCCTAATGCAACCAATGATTCAAATTTTGTTTGTTTATCTTTCTTAAAAACTTCCCATGTAACTTTAGCACTTTCTCCTAAAAATGTTTCTAAATATCTATACATTTCTAATGGTTCCATATTATCTGCTAGTCTAATATAATGACCTATTATTGTATTTTTCCATACTTCTATTATATTATCCCAAGTCTGAGGGTCATGTGCTGTAATATTTAATATCTGTGGTTTATGTAATGTCTGAAATTCTATTTTAGGTTCTAAAGGTCTAACTTTTCCTCTAGCTATATAGTTTCTTTCTTTATCATTATAATTTGTATAAGCAATTTTAGGAGGATGACCACCTGCATATTGATATGTTTCTGGCTCTGGTTTAACTTGCATTACTTCATCTACAAGTTCTTTATAATTACTAATTTCTGATTTATTGTCAATTTCATTTATATTAATTCCTACTCTTATATTTTGATAATTATCATAATATAAATATTCTTGTTCTCCTATTTGTTTATTTAAAAACAAATGATCTTCTAATCTTAAAAGTTCTGTAGGGGATAAATTCGGTCCTAATTCTTTAGGATAAAAAATTTTATCCTCTATCTCTGTTTCTACTGCATTAAGAAAATGTTAAGAGTTCTTGTTTTTCTTCATTAGTAGTATTAGATTCTGTATCAAAATTATTAGTTCTATTTATATTACTGTAATTACCAAATCTTAAACTAGTTCTTCCATATAAATCTTTATATGTTATAACTTCTTGAGGAGTTAGGATTTGTTCTTGAGTTTCTAAAAACTTTTCTAAATCCCATTCTAATCCTGCTAAAAGTTCTGAATCATAAGTTTTGGGTTTAATCATTTTTATTCCTTTACTACTCATTAAATTTACTACTTTATCTATATAAACTTTATATCTTGTTTGAAAATTATTACTACATCTACCCAGAAATCCTATACTTATTAATAAATTTTCTCCTGAAATTACATCTTCATATCCATGTGTCTGAATGCCAATTTTAATCTTTTCTGAAAAATCTTTTATTGTTAATAAAAAATCTGGATTACAATATATAATTCCATTATTATTATTCATATCTACCTCTGTACTAGCTATCATACTTTTTTCTATATTTTGAATTCTTTCATCATAAATAGTTAATAAAACTTTATTACCTAAATTTTTTCTCATTAATCCCTTAATTCCTATAATTATTAATCCTAAATGCATAAATCTAAAATTCTTCTTTTTTAATTCTTTTTTAGATTCTTCTGATATTAATGATAATTGTCTTACTTGATCATCTAAACACTGAATTGAAACTTCTCTAGTATGTCTAAAAAATTGAGTTCTTGATTCAAAAATACCTCTATTATATAAATTTTCTGGATTTAATAATTGTAAACTTTGAAATCTATTATAATCTTGTTCAGGATCTATAACTATAAGTTCTTCTATATTCTGATTATACTGAGGCTGTCTGTAAAATTCTTTCTATTATATTTGTGCTTATACTAGAAGTACTATGTCTACTTCTATCAAAAATCTCTGAAAATGATCCTTGTTCTCTGCTAGTTCTTGACCTACCAGGAAAATTATTCATATTTTATAAAATTGTTGTAGATATTTTTCTGGTTATTATTTCTTTTAATGTATTTTTTAAACTTAATTTATCTAACTTATTTGTAATATTTTCTAAATCTTGAGTTGGTTTATTTTCTATATTATTAAATTTTTTATTTATATTTTCTATTGCTTCTGTAGTTCTAAGATCTGGAAACTTTTCTTTATCATCGGCTTTAATAATTTTATTTAAAATATTTAGATTCTGTTCTTAGAAATTTGAAAGTTGTTTTCTTATTTTTGAAATTGTATATAGTAAAAATAGGTATATAGTAAAAATAGGAGAAATGAATTTTTCCCATAAAATTTTTTTTTTTAAAAAGTTAAATACTAAAAGTCAAAAATACCCCCATCTTCGTGCAAAAGTGTTTGAGTGGAGAGGAAAAAATAAAAAACTCACGCAATCTCTAACAGTCAGAAATCAATCCAAGTCGCCATCCTTACCACCACACAACCCAGTCACCAGTTGCATTATCTTCAACAAGATTAGTTTTTTTATTGATTATGAGATTGATTTTTCATTTATAAAGTTTCAAAAATTTGTAGATTTTACGATGTTTTAATGTTTTGTTCTTGTTTATTTACGTAGATTATAGAGTGTAGTAGTCATTTAAATGTTTTTTGTTGGAAAATAGCTTCTTTTAGTCAAGGATTGACGATTTTTCGACTAGATAAGGCAATTGGTGAATGTTAACAATCGCCATATTGCTAACAGTTTGATTGTTAGTGTTAACAGTCGGGTTAGGCCAGTTGGCCCAAATCCTTTTATTTATTTATTTATTTTTAAAATTGTAATTAAGAAACTTTAATTCTTTTTTAAATTAAATAAAAATATTTAAATTGAAAACTACCAAATTAAATATTCTTTTTAAAAAAATTACCAAATTCTTTTTTTTTTTCAATTTAAAATTCTTTTTAATTAAATATTATTTTAAAACAAATCTTTATTTTTTTCAATTTTAATTAAATAATATTTTTATTCTTTATTTAACTTTTATAATTTCATTTTATTTAATGTTTTTGTGTTTATTATTATTTTTTGGTAATAATTTAAAAATTCCTTAATTGTTTTCTTCTTATTATAATTTTTTTTTCAATTTAAATTAATTTTAATATTCTTGCTTTATTTTTTTATAATTTTTATAATTTATTTTTTATCATTAATCTGTATTTAATTTAATTTATTTATTTTCTTAATTTTTTTAAAATTTCTTAATTATTTTCTTTTAATCATAATTTAATTTTTTTTCAATTTAAAATGATTTTCATATTCTTTCTTTAATTTTTATATTTTTTTCATTATTTTCTTTAAAAAATTTTTTTGTCTATAATTCTTGTTTTTCTCCTTTAATTTATTAAATTATTTTTTTTATTATGGTCAATGTAAAATGAATCTATTTCTTGCGTATAATAGTTATAATTCAATTCGCTTAATTTTGTGAAATTGTGTTTTATTTCATTATCTCTTGTTGAAAGTTTTATTATATAATTTTTTGTAGGATGGAGTACTATCTCGATGTTGAGTTGAGATAGATGGCTGAAAAAGCTATTTAGAACACTAGATTTAAGAGTTTTCTTACTGTATTGTAGTTGCTCGATGATCAGCACAAAGATATACTACACCCGTCCTTCTTGTGACCCATGTATCAGTTGAGAAATGTGCAGTGCTCCGGACAAATCATTGATGCATTACTATATTGGCTGCTTAGGCCAGTCGACGGTGATACCCTCCACTTCGACCTCGAGAACAAGGTCGTTAGTTTTTCTATGTTTGAGTTTGCCCTGATGATTGAACTGAAGATTACGAACGATGAAACAGTTAGTGAAGGTACTCAAAGAAACAATAGAGTTAGAGAAGTTTCAATGCAGATCTAGAATTTTCTAGTTGGCTTTCTTACCAATGTTGGGTCGGATACCCATCTTGGATAACTGGCATCTTTTATGAAGTTGTTCTGCAACAATTACCCACTTTTTTTTTCAAGGCATCATATTTTTCAGGATTGAGAGGTTTTCGAATTTCTCTTATAAGAGTGTATTGTAAGATCAATCTTGAGCATTTGACAATGGACCTTATGGTCGATTCCCACTACATCTTCTTGTTTTTAAGCGAATACGTCTAAATTTTGGTTGAGAAAATCTTTGGGAGACTATTTAGATAGATCACTTCCAATGTGAAGAACTTCAGGGGGTTCGTTAGGATCCATTGAGAAGCTTTCCATCCCCATCTATGCCATTTAGGAGTTAGATTCCGTCGTGCAGATCCAAATCATCAAAGGCTTCCGCCTCTTTTAAGATGTTCTCAACCTAGAGTATCCTAGGTTCCATCCAATAAGAGAGATTTTCTCCTTCCATCTCTTAGTATCTTAGGTTCCATCTTCATTTTCTTAAATAATAAAAATATTTTAAGCATATTAATATTTTTTAAAGAGTCAATGGAAACCACTTAGTAAATTTTTTGAAATATATATATTGAGTAAAATAAGTAAATTTTTTTTTAAAAAAATCGGGGGAACGATTCAATTTGATTTAAAACAATTTTTAAACATCAAAATCTAAATTTAATTTTTTTCAAACAATATAGCACCATTAACATCAAGCACCAATTTAGATAGCAAATGCATGACATTAAGTGATAAGTTCACTTGAATACAATATCACAAGATTCATTTAATTGAACATATCAATTGTGACAATCTAGATTGATGCTCGACACTTCTAATGTTAAATATGATTATTATTATTTTCACCCATACCCTGTTTGAACTTCATTAAAATGTATTTTTGGGGAATAATATAATTTGGAATAATAATTTTTTGAAAAATGTATGATTGAAAAAAAATAGGAAAACTTTTTAATTTATCTGTAATATTATTTTATTTAATAAAATGTAATTAAAAAAGGAGATAAAAAAATGAATTAATAGCAGAAAATCCCCTACAAACGTTTTCATTTGCGATGTACTTCATACCTATTGTAAATTGCAGAAAACCCCATATTTGAAAACCCTTTGTGCGAAAAAAAATCATGTTCCATCAAAAAAAAAAAAAATTTTAAATAGTAAGCCCCTATTTGGTACACATTTTTTCAAAATACATTATTTCAAAACTCATTTTCAACCACACATTCTTCAATAAAATAATATTTTCCATCACATCAATAATTTTTCTTTACTTTTTAACCACATATTTCCCATCATATCACTATTTAAAATATATTATTTTCTCAATAATATCCATCAAATACACCCAAAAATGTTAAAATTAAAAATCAATAATTACAATTTTAGTATCTAAATTTTTTATTCTTTTACAAAGTATACCCAATTTTTTTTATGTTTCACCCACTATGCCAGAACTTTAAAACTTTATTTTCCACACTACCCCACTTCATCTTCTTCTCCAAAATTTTATTATATTATTTAATCATTTCCAAAATCCTCCTAAAGCCCTCATCCCAAATTCATCATTTCTTATTCTCATTAACAAAAAAATCATAATCAATACACACATGTACAAAATTTAATAGAGACAATATTCATATGCACTCAAATAAGTGCAATTTAAATATTTTATATTGAAATTAAAATAAATTTAGAATGCATACACAGTGGATAAACATATACTTGAAAGTGGTGAGAGGGAAAGAATACCGACTGTCACCTATTGATTTCTAAATTAAACTTTAACTAAGCTCATATACAATAAACTGAAAAGAAAGAAAGAAAAAAATATACATTATAACTATTTCTATGTCGAGTGTACATACAAATAAAAAAAATAAAAACACTCAAGCTAAATAATATTTCTGTAAGAAACTTCAAATTGGTAGTCAAAATCACTTTTCTTAACTCCTAAATCCCTCACACCAAAGATTCCTAATTGGAATGAGAAGAAAAAATGATAAATTTGGGGTGAGAAATTTAAGAGAATTTTAAAAGGGATTAAATAAAATAATAAAGTTTTTGGAAGAAGATAAAGTGGGGTGAGATGAGGTGAAAAATAAAGTTTTAAATGTTTAAAATTGTGGGTGGTACATAAAAAAATTTGGGTATAATTTGTAAAAAAAATAAAAAGTTTGGATACTAAAATTGTAGTTATTACTTTTTAATTTTGACATTTTTAATGTTTTAACGGCAAATTTGACGGTATGGAGTTTTTCACACAAAATATTTTAAATAGAGGAATTTTCTGCTATTAATTCTAAAAAAAAATCTATTTTGAATAAAATGGAGCATGATTTCAATTCGGAGCAAAGCAATTTGTACATAAATTGGTAGGGTTGGACATGGTTCGATTATCTTCAGAATCAAATCGAACCAAAATTTTTGGGTATTTAATAAATGGAACCATCGGGTCCAAATATAATTATGGAACCGTTCGGGTTCGGTTCGGTTCGGTTCGGTTCGATTCGATTCTATTCGGTACCGTACCTAATTAAAATTTTTAACATATTTTTAATGGTGAACGATCAGTGATGGTGGTTGGAGGTCGCGGCTTCGATGGGCATTGGAGAGTGGAAGTCGGACTCGGTAGTTGGTAGTTTCGATTTAGGCATGTAGATATAGATTTTCAATTTACTAAATAATTTGGGGTCAGTGACTTAGTGGTTATCGAATGAAAGTGTAAAATTGGAAAAAGAATGATAAAAACTTAAAAAGACATAGATCTTGGGCTAAGAATGAAATTAATAATAAGACCAAAAAATTGACTTTAGAAATTAGGTTTGGATGGGCTGGTTGGGCTGGCTGGGCTAGCTAGGCATGAACTTGGTTTGGGAGTTAGAACATTAATCACTAAATTAGTTAATTTATTTAGAAAAAATTAAAAAAAGTTAATTAATTCAATATAAAAAATTAAAAAAATTATTTAAATTCGGTTCTTATTCGGTTCTAGATCTAGAACCGAGAACCGAGCCGAACCCGTCGATTTTCGATTCAGATACTCATTCGGATATTTAACTTATGAAGAATCGCTAGGTTTTGTTCAGTTCTGATTCGGTTCGGGAGTTTTGTCAAACGCTATAAATTTGTTTCACATACCAAAAAAAAATAAAATGTTTCACATACCCTCACGTGGGTGGGCCCGTGTGGGATCCACGATAATAAAAAATTGTCAAAAAAGAGGAAATTACATAATTTCAAGTGTTTAAAGTATCAAATTCAAAAATCAGGGACTAAATTTCAATCTTCAAAAATCAGGTGCTATATAAATACTCTAACCCTAATTTTTCACACAACCCCCATCCCCACTCTGCTGCGAATCACAGCAGAGTGTTGCGATTCGCTGCGCTTCGTAGCTGCACGCTGTTGCGACCCCTGTGGGTGGTGGTTTGCGGTGGAGTATTGGGTTGCTTCGACGCCGTGGGTGTGGCGGATTGCTGTTGGTGGTGGTGGTTGTAGTTGGCTGTTGGTCTATTGTTGTTGGGGTTGGTGGATCTATTGTTGTTGGCTGGCGGTGGTGGTTGTGGTTGGCTGTTGGTGGTGGTGGATCTATTGTTGGCCGGAGATGGTGGTTGTGGTTGGCTGTTGGTGGTGGTGGATCTATCCTTGTTGGGGTCCAGTCGTGCGTTCTGTGGTTGGGTAGTCCGTGTTGGTCAATCTGTGACCTGTGACCAAGTATCGGTGGTAGGCGGTAGTATGTGACCAAATTTTTGTCAATCTGTGACCAATTACTCAAATGTGACCTAAAAATTTAATAATCCGTGACTTCAAAATAATATGTGACCAACTAATTTAAAAATCTGTGATCTCGAAATAATTTGTGACGTACAAATTTTTTGATATGTGACTTCGAAATAATTTGGGATCAAAAAATTTGACGATATGTGACCAGTAAATAAATTTGTAACTTAAAATTATGAATATGTGACCATTAATCACAAAATGTGACTTTATTATCTTTATTTAATAAATATTTTTAATTAATTAAATAAATACCTGATTTTTGAATTTTTAAACTATTCACCTTATTTTTGAATTGAGGTAAAGAATACACCTTAAATATGATTTTTTCACACAAAAAAATCACACCCTCACCCTCTATTTTGCGGTATCGGTGGGGTCCTTATACCCACAGCACAACTCTTTCAATCCATCCCTCGGTTTCTCCAAACATCATCATGTCCATATCACATTGGAAATAAAAAATCGCACAGTACTGACGACACGAGCTCCATGGAAATAATAAACAACAATAAAATTGCGGTCGACAGGGATTTTCACCGGATCACAAACACTCTCTCTTCTTTCTTTGTCGTCTCTGGTTCACTAATCGTATGGGGAGTAAATAATGAATAAATAGGGTTTATTATTTTTGGGGTTCATCTCAAAAAGATAGGTTTTTCTTTTGGTGTCGTGAGGGAGAAATGGCGACAGTAAACCCGTTTGATTTGCTGGGGGACTATGATACGGAGGATCCATTGCAGTTGATTGCCTCTCAGCAGCCCAAGAAAGCCTCGGCTCCATCGGGTAAGCCGGCGACTAAGCAGCAGAACAAGCCGGCGGCGGCTAAGCTTCCCTCCAAGCCCCTACCCCCTTCTCAGGCTGGTCAGCTCTCCCTCTCTCAATCTCTATCTCTACAAGTATACAGATATGTTTGTGAGCACACACGCTTCTATTTCTGTCTATCGCTTCCTGTATTTGTTGTGACACTCTCTTTTCATTTCTGTCAAGTATGTGGACATTTTGAGGTTTTTTTTTTAATTGTAAAAAACGAAATAGAAAATTCAAAGAAATGTGTTCCTTGTCAAAATATGGTCTTGTATTCTGCCATTACACGTGCAACTGAGTATATACAAAATTTGATATCCTGTGATAGGGTTTTATTAAGTGCGTATCTCAATATGATAACGATTTTGAACCATGTTGCTATTGGGATTTGGCAAGAAAAATGTTTCAAAATATTATTTACCTAACACTAAAGCCAAGTTGGATCTAACTTGAAAGATCAATACCTAGAAGTTTTGGGAATTGAGACAAAACAATTAAGGAACACGTACTTGCTAGTGGAAATCTGTTAAAAATATTGTGATACAATTGTTACTTCGAATATTTATCTAGTGAGCAATCGAATCAGAGCTCATTAAGTTATGATGGGATCATTGAACTATATGTTTCATAACTAATTGTCTTATAAAATGACTCTTTAAGATTAAAATATATTTGGAAGGATATAATAGTCATTTTGTCCAACTTTGAAATATTGATGGTCAAACAGGTTTTACTTGTTAGTGTGATAATCGGAGGATATCATTATTGGACAATGTTGAGCTTTTGTAATAACACTTGAACCCAGGGTGCATTCTTGTATCTTTAGTGGAATAGGGCAAGATTAGTAATTAAATCTCAATTGGGCAGAAGTTGACTAAAGGTCTGTTTGAGCCACATTATTTTGAAAGAATGTATTTTGGAATAGTAGATTGATGAAGAATGTATGGTTAAAAAAGAAAGAAAAGTTATTGATGTGATGGAAAATATTATTTTATTGAAGAATGTGTGGTTAAAAATAAATAGAAGAATGAAAATGAAAATTTTAATGTGACTTGAACATTGCTAAATTGAGATTCGATTTAGTGGAGCTTTAGTTGAGTGAGTCCAGTCAGATTCCTCTAATGACCCCTAATATAATTTACTCTTTTGAGTTTCATTTTCATTCTTAGGGATTTTATGTAATAGAACAAGCTATATTTGAGATTTTTTTTCAAAACCTTAGCCCCCATTCCGCCCAATTTCCCTGCTGATAATCTAATGATAGTTTCACCCGTAAAAGGACATAGGCCTGAGGCAACAAAGTCAATGTCATTTGACTCTCAATATTCCGGAGTCACACAAAATGATCGTTATGCCTCTATTAGCCTTGTTTGGGAGAGATTAGATTTTTCTATACAGTAAATCAATTCTCATTTTCAACCACACATTTTTCAATAAAATAATATTTTCCATCACATCAATAATTTTTTCTTTTTTTTCAACCACACATTTCCCATCATATCACTATTCAAAATCAATTCTTCCCCCAAAAATCTCTCCCAAACAAGCTCTTAATATAGTTTACTCTTCGAATCTCATTTTCATACGGAAATAAATTGTGATTACATGAAAAATATAATTCAACAATCTATTCGCTACATTACTCGAGCTCAATTTTGATTTCTACTTGTAAAGCACTCAAAGAGATGGTTGTCTCATAATGTGATTAATTGATTCTGTCTTGAAAATATATGTTCCTTAACTATTTCGTCCCAAATCACCAAGCATTGATCATCCGATTAGATTTGACTTAGTACATCAAAGAATTTGAACTAATAATCAAAGTTCATTACACGTTCAAGATTAAGGTAACTCGTTTGATCATCAAATAAAATTGTTCGTGCGAAACCTGTAAGCGTATGAGATCGTTGACAAGCAATGTTACGATGAGATTAGAGTATCGTCTCACAAGGAATAAGTCTTAAAAACAAATTATATTAGTTTGAAATCAGATTCGAATTATGTATCACAAAAGAGATTATTTGTTATTATTCTAACTTATTCTATAGATTATCTAATTGTGTTGTTTTATATGAATGAATGAATGCATGTATTGGACTTATGATCTACCTATTGTTGTTCTTATTTTGATTCTCAACATATGTAATTAGTGATGTTTATGTGTTCTTGACGATAATCCAATTATATCTATCTATCTATCTATCTATCTATCTATCTATCTATCTCTAGGTTAGTTAAACCTATTCAAAGCACGATACGATCATATCCCTATTTCGAATTCATATGTAAAGTATTGCATTTATGCATATGATTATCAATAAGATTGCACACTTCAACATCTTGTTCCTAACATCTATTGTCCGCATGTTAATATTACAAAGTTCTAACTTATTGTGGACTTTTCAGCACTACAACAAGTAACTAATTACCTAATTGGCGACTCCCTTCTTGACTAGACGAAGGATATATGAATTCGATTCCTTGTCATTTTTCTTTTAATTTTATAGAAATTATGCTAGGCTAAAAATTTTATTGTATTGAATGAAACCTATATTTTCTTATTTTTAATTCGAAGATTAGTAATTTAGTATATTTGTGAGCTTTTTGATTAATCTTGCATGCTTTGTTACCTTACTTGATTGATTGGAACGCAAGGTCAAGCCAAGACCTTACCCGCCTGAGTCGAATTCATAGCAAGGAATTGAAGGCTAAACATTTTGTTAATTTTCAAGATCTTGATGTAATTAGCCTTTAATTCCTTGCTAGGTTTGATCTTTTCTCCTAAAATATGTAAATTTCAAGATCAAACCTAGCAAAGAATTGAATGCTAAACATTTTGTTAATTTTCAAGATCTTGACGTAATTAGCCTTCAATTCCTTGCCAGGTTTGATCATTTCTCCTAAAAGATGTAAATTTTCCTCTTCTTCTGGATGAATTTTATGATATGATGTGATATGAGAGGCTAGAGATAGATGAATTAATGTTTAGTCATTGTCTTGTACTTACAGATGGTGAAATTAGGTCAAGAAACGAGTTTAATTTGGGTGCCAAAAAAGTTTGTAACAAAAGGAAAATTCCCTTCGTCTAACAGAAATACTACCATGCGTGCGCAGCAGCGCATGGTATGATACTTTGCCCGCGCATGGAAGAGCAATTTAGAATGCTGCATATGAAATTTAACACCATGCGTGTGCATGGTAAAATGCAGTTTGGGACCAATTGCAAGTTGGTCCCTAAACTTTCTCCAGTATCTGATTTGGTCCTTTTTCGTGCAATTTCACTCCTTTACCTTTTAGAAGAGGTAGCTATGGATTGAATGGAATAGTAAAAAAAAATAAATTCATAAAATTTATCCCAACAATATTGTGAATGAGGCTTAATATTGTTCTATAGAGTACAGAAGGCATATCTAATTTATTATCCATGGTTTTCATGCTTATTAAATTGGTGGCCATGCAGGGACAAATAAGATTCATTTGTAAAGTTGTTTGTCAGAACTCTGAACTCTCTGTCTATTGTAACTTAATGTTAAACGCCTTGTCCCATAAACTGTTCACCTTGGATGTCTTTTGTTGTTATTATTCTAGATATCTTGTGTTAACTTCCCCGAAATGAGGAAGGAGATGGTTTAAGTTGCTCACTTATTTATTCTTATGGATATTGATGATTATTTAAGATAGGAATAGTAGGTATATAAATATGGTCTTCTGTGTCAATTCTTTAATGTACCGCTTATTTATTTACTTGTTTTCATTTATTTGTATTCATTTGCTGTGAAGGCAGCTTATTATATGTTTTGTTGCAAGTAGGGCGAAAAACTTAATATGTACAGGTTATATAGGTGATTTTCCCATCTTAAATGTCTTGAAATATTGGGCCATGAAAGTGTTCGTGCATTAGGTAACATTATGACCTGAGTAGTTAGTGCCTTAGTGGTAATATGCTGATTGAAAATGTAGAGATTTGGTTATTAGTGCATAAAAAATGCTATATCGAGAATATGCCACTGTCACCGGAATTTTGGTGTCCAACACGTATTGGATACAGATCAGATGGTCACACTAAGTTGTGCTCCTCGTTGACACAGCTTACAATAGTTGTAACCAAAAAAGAAGAATCTCAATGACAACTCAATTCACAAATCAAACTGAATGAAGAACGAAAGCTCTCTTACAATCTAACAGAGAGGAAAGGAGGTAAGAATATTTGGAGAAGGGGTGAAAGGGTAAACATGTGGAGAAGGGGAAAAGACAGTAGGCATCTTTGAAGAAGGCAATTGGTTATTGGAGGGAAAAATGATGATAGCCTTTTGGAGAAAAAAATAGATCATGACGAAAATGAATCTGGACATACTGGGGTGGGTTGTTTGTCAGGTAAATAAATGCAATTTTTACTCTGCTGGACCAAACAATAAAAACCCATTCCTGCACAATTGAAAATAAGAAAGTCAACACATTAGAAAGCCTGAAGTGTCCCTTTCAGCACCCTTGGAGCAGATTTTCGTACTTTCTTCAGCGGCAATTTTATTATTTCTATTGAAGAACAAAACATTATTTTTTCAATGTGTCAGTATTCTTTTTTTTTTCTTTTCTTTTCTTTTTTTTTTTTTTTGAGAAAATCACTTGTCCATTTGTGTATGTCCACGTGTCAGGTCCATGCTTCTTAGAAAACATGCCTGTGGTGTGTAGAATTTTTGCTTCATGAATGGAGGAGGCTTCTAATATTTGTTGTCTCTTTCATATTTCTGCTATTTCTCCCAAATCCTATCCTGATCAATGTACGTGCTTTTTGTTTATCATTTGTATAGTCAGAGAGGCAAAATCTGATTCCTCACGAGGAGGCCGTGGACGCGGGCATGGGTATGGACGTAGTCGTAGTGGCAGAGATTCAACCAATTATGACAATTCATACAGAAATAGGGAAATTTCTGGTGGTGAAGGTCTAACTGAAGAGACTGATACTAGAAAACCTTCTGAGAGGTATGATGGCTATGGTGGACCTCGTGTGCCTTTCCGAGGCAGTCGCCGAGGCGGTTTTAGCAATCGTGAAGTTGGTGAAGGGGAAAATGCAAGGCCTCGAAGGGCGTTTGAGCGCCATAGTGGAACTGAGCAAGGGTAAGTATCTTCCTTTGCCAATTTTATCTTTTTGTTATGCTGCAAAGTGGTTCTTTAAAACAGTTTTGATAAAGTAATATTTTTATGTAAGAGGTTTTTGAACATTTATTCTAAAACGTAAACTCATTTTATGTGTAGAAACGAAATGAAACGTGAAGGAGCTGGCCGAGGGAACTGGGGAACTCAGACTGATGAACTCACCCTGTGAGTAATTGCATGTTGCCTGTGGCCATTAAACTTCTTCAACATTATGAGATACTCTGTATCTCATATAATTTCTCCTTGCATAGTTCTGTGTCTGCTAGCTAACCCAGTGTTTCCTCTACTGCGTTTTATTTTCTAGAGAGGCCGGAGAAGTTGATGAAGGTGATAAAAATGTGAATGCTGAGAAGCCCACAGGTGAGGAGAATGCAGCAGAAGGGTACAAGGGAACTCCTGTGGATGAAGTTGAAGAGAAGGAACCTGAGGATAAGGTAGAGCCAGAGGACTTAATATAATTCAATTCTTAACTCCAATTGTTTCTGCAGCAGTTATTGCTACCTTTGATGTTTCTGTTCCTTAAATCTGCAGGAGATGACACTTGAAGAGTATGAAAAGGTCCTGGAGGAGAGAAGGCAGGCCCTGCAGGCTCTTAAAACTGAGGAAAGGAAGGTTGATGTAAAAGAGTTTGAATCCATGCAACAGCTCACGAACAAGAAAAACAACGATGATGTATTTGTCAAATTGGTGAATCCATTAACACTCCCTGCCGAATTTTTCATTCCTGTCAATATTTAATTATTTTTGACATGTTCGTGTTATCTGTCTACTCTCAATTTGATTCTGCACTTTAGGGATCTGAAAAGGATAAGAGGAAAGAGTTAACCGAGAAAGAAGAGAGAGCTAAGAAGGTAATTGTTTATTATCTATACTCCCTAGCATATTACATATTTGTTATGAGTCCATTGGTGGTGCAAGATCCGTTTCTGGTCTTTATCGTGGTGTTCCAGTTTTTTCCATCAGTGCTTTTTCATGTTTTTGCCTTTTCTTCCCCCCTCCCAATACTTCCAGACTTCCAGTTCCAGTGTGGGCGAGTGGCAGCTGTCGATGCTAAAACTTGATAATTCCCTGTTTACAAATATTGCCTACAAATATACTAATCGACAATTCTGACGTTTCATGTAATTTTCTGTTGGAGACTACTGCAAGGTGATCTTTTTCTTTTTGAATGGTTTAGTCTGTCAGCATCAATGAGTTCTTGAAGCCCACCAAGGGAGAGAGGTACTACAGTACTAGTGATCATGGGAGGGACCGAGGACGTGGCTCCAGAGGAGGATATAGTGGTGGTGGAGAAAATAAAGCTCCTTTCATCGAAGATCCAGGCCAGTTCCCTACCTTGGGTGGCAAATGAAACGTCCTCCTGCCATCATCTCGAATTATCTCGTGTTGGGCATGGAAGTTGACTGAATAAATGAGCTCTGTATCATAAATGTACATAGCGTGATGCTATGTTTTCATGTGTACCACTGAAGCTTTTTCCATAATGTGATGCTATGTTTGATACGAACGATTAATTTATGAATCAAGATAATTGGTAACAGTTTGGTATACAAATTCAGTTCATTATATACACGTAGCATGCTGGTTGTAAAGGCTACAATTATGTTCGCGTCTCTTCGTTTAAATTGAGCTTTCCGTTAACTGGTGATAAGAAAAGTTGATTTAATTTTTAGTTCTTGGGTGATTAAGCTTCTGTTTGAGTTTCATTCTCTGAAAATCATTTGTTTACGTTCTTTCAATAAAATAGTTTTACATGTAAATTCAAAATTGCAAAAAATCACTGTTAGAAAATTCAATTTGGGGAAATTTCAGAAACAAGAGCACAAGTATCACCTATTTCAAAACTAAGAAAATAAGTTTCAAATTTCAAAAATCAGATTTTTTTAAATTTTATTTATAAATTAATTTATTAAATATATATTTTACTAATTAAATATATTAAGGTAACAATTATATATGCAATTTGGTCACAATTCTATAATTAATTAGTCACAAATTAATTTTCGACATAATTTATCAAAATTATTGATCACGACTTACTTCTCGGTCACGAATCAAAATTTTATCGGTCACAAATTATTTATCGGTCCCGAATAAAAATTTTATGGTCACGATTCAAAAATTTTATATCACAATTTGTTTATTGGTCACAAATAAAAAATCTATACGTCACAATTTTTTTACCGATCACAAATCACAAATATTACAAATCACGACTTATTAGATAGTCACAAATTATCAAATTATGTTAGATCATACATTATTTTTTGGTCACAATTTATCTTTTTATTGGTCACAACTTATTTCCTAATCACAAATTAAGAATTTTATAGGCCACAGTTATTTCTCGATCACGAATCAAAAATTTTATTTGTCACAGATTATTTATCGATTACAAAATCAAAACTTTTATTGTCACAACTCGATTACAACTTAATAAATTGTGAGTCACAGTCACAATTTTTAGGTCACATATTATTTTTTTGACAAAAAATAACCAATTATTGGTCACAAACACCACCACCACCACTGCCACTTGCACACCCTTACCCACCACCACCACCACCAACACCACAACACCACGGAAAACCACCACCTCCACCACCAACAGAAATGCACCACTGTGACTGCCACCACCAACAACCACCTCCACCACCAACAAAAACGAACGACCACCGCCTAACCACCGTCACTGTCCATGGCCACCAACAACAAAAACGCACCACCATCGTCACTGCCCATCGCCACCAAAAACAACCTATCATTGCACCACCACCACTAAACAATCACCACAACAAGCACCACTAAAGCACAGACCACACCACCCATCTCACAGCATCGAATTTTAAGGTCACAATTAATCTATTATGCGATTTTTTTTATGACCACCACTTCACGGCTGCCTCTAATAGCACCACCACCACCGTCACCGCACATTGGTCACAAATTTCAATCAACTAATAATATCGTCACAAACACCCACACCACATTACACCACTCTAAAAGCACCGCACCACCGTCAGTGACGCCTCCCACTACCACAGCCACCGTCCACATCACTCTAAAAGTATACAGTAAACTGGCAGACGGTCAATTTATCATAACCAAGTCGATACCGAGCCGACTTCGGGGGAGATTCAGGCAAGGCTTCCGGCGTTGATAAGAAAGTCGGCAAGTGTGAAATCTGCATTTGGGCACTTTGAGGAGGAGATTGTGGAGGCAAAATGGCTTGCCACTGTGAGGGAAAGGGGAAGTACTAAACTCACTGAAGTGGACGAACAAGTAGATGCGGCGACGGTAGTGTTCTTCATAGCAGCGACGACAGTGTTCTTCGTGAGGCAGATGAGTTAGGGCGGCCGTTGATAAGTGTGGATTTTTGCACTTATTCGGACCATTAATTTAGATATTTGTGAGTTTCATTATCGATTTATTACTTAATTTAGTTATTTTTATTATGTAGGTGAAAACCCGAGTATGAATGATGATTAGAAGGAATTTACGCAATAATTGAACAAAAGGAACCAAAGATGCAAGAATTCCAAAGTTTGGGAACCAAAATTATCAGATTTTGGTAGTTGGAGGACCTAACGTGCAATTTCTGGAAAATCTGCTACAGAATTTACACGGAGTCCAATTTTGTTTTACAACAAGTTGGCGCCTAGGCGCCACTGTAAAGCTTTAGGACCGTTGTTTTTATCTTTCCAAAGTTGGGGGGGCTTGGATTGCAATTAATCATTAGGTTTTGAATTATAAAACACTCCAGCAGCCCCTGTTTTAAAAGAGAAAACGTCCAGCAGCTGCACTTCTGGAATTTCTCTCTCTCTTTCAATTCATTTTCTCTCTCTCTTTATTTATTTTTCCTTGAATTTCCTTGGTAATTTTTGAATAAAGTTTGGAACTTGGCAATGGTGAAATAGTTTGGAGAAGAAGACCCACTGATATTTTCTTTATCAATAAGTTTTTATTTTCTCTAATTTATTTTCCAGTAATGGATTGTAAGAATTTGTTTGCTATTTTTAAGTATTTAATGAGTAACTAAATATATTTGTGATTGGAAGGTGATTTCAAACCCGAGTTATGATTTTTCATTAATTTTTGCTTCATAGTTCTCTTGATTGATGTGTTTAATCCATTGATTTAAATGTTTATTTTGTTCTTCTTGATTGTTTGAGTGTATAACTAAATAATTGAGTTGTTTTAATGAATGTTATTTTGGGATTTATAGTACGTAATCGCTATTTATTCTAAAACCTTGTGACAATTACATTTCAATGGATTATGATGAATTTTCTATTGATTGTATGTGGATTAACACTTAAGTAAGTAAATCGAGCTTGTGAGTTTGCCCTTAATTCAATTCATTTCTTTTGTCGTAATGCTTTTGTTAAATTAAATTTAGAGAGCTTGTTCTAAGTTGTTTATTGAATAGGGTTGAGTAAAGAGCTTATTTTATTTAAATAACATGTAAGAAGAGATTGAGATAATTGAGTTTGTAATTATTCTCGAATTGTTGTTAATCTAGAGAAAGAAAATCTATTGTGTAATTGATATGAAAATCATTCTCATGGTAACGAAATATCCCCCCAATCACATCTTCACATCTTTGATGTAAAAACTACTTTATTTATTTCCAAATTCAAGTCTTTTCTATTTTAAATTTATTGCTTTCTTTAGTTCAACGAACCAAACCCCTCCCATTTAATTACTTTAGTATATAACTGTTAATTTTACTTTCTAGTGTGCAATTGATTAAATTGAAACAATCATCTGCGGAAAATGACCTTTACTTGCCATATTACTATTTAAGACGACACGTTTAAAGTTAAGTAAGAAAATTAGTTGGTACATCATTTCGACGTTATCAGTCGTGTTCTTCGTGAAGGAGATGAGTGAGGGCGGGATGTGGTGGTGTCTTGTCGACAGTGTTGGCGGCTCTTCATAGAGGCGGTGGCGGTGGCAGTGTTCGTGAGAGAGATGAGTGACGTCGACAATATTGAGAGATGAGTGAGGGATTGAGAGAGAAAATAATATCAAAAGTGATTAGGTTTAGGTATAATTATATTTAGTAAAAACATTACTTTTATAAAATTATTAATTAAAATAAAATATCTGATTTTTGAAAGATTAAACTTTGTACCTGATTTTAGAATGTTGAATAATTAAAGTATGGATTGGCGTAATTTCCACATTCAATTTTCTTAGAAATGGGCTTGAACAAAGCCTAAGTGTCGTCATTCGTGCAAAATGAAAATATGATGTCTAATATATTTTATCCAACCTATGTAAATAAAAATTAAATCAATGTATGTTTGGCATAACTTTGCCAGAATTCAGGGGTGGGCTAATTTTGGGTCCATTAATTGAATCCATAATTGAAGTCCAATGCTCCGCGTTGTTTACCTGTTCTTGTTACAAGACACACCAATTTCTGCAACTAACTACGGATGCAAGGATGATGTAGGGGTGTCAACGAGTGTGATGCATCCTACAGAGAGTCACAATTTGTTACTTTGAGGATTAACCTCTTCCATAGATGGATCAAGTACTATAGAGGAAGCCCTTGCAAGGAAGAGTTCTTCTCTTAAAAGGAGGTAAAATAACCTCATCAATGACAAATGTGATGCATCCCATAGAGAGCCACAACTTGTTGCATTAGAGGATTAACCTCTTCTGTGGATGAATCAAACACCATTGAGGAAGCCCTTGTAAGGAATAGTTAATTCCTTGCAAGGAGGTAAAATAACCTTATTAAGGACAAGTGTGATGCATCTCACATAGAGCCACGACTTGTTCTTTAGAGAATTAACCCCTTTCTATGGATAGATAAAACATCATGAAGAAAGCCCTTGCAAGGAAGAGCTATCCTCTTGCAAAGAGGTAAAATAGCATCATCTAGGAAAAGTGTGATACATCTCACAGAAAGCTACAACTTGTTGCCTTAGAGAATTAACCCCTTCCATGGATGAATCAAATATCTCAGAGGAAGTCCTTGCAAGGAAGAGCTATCCCCTTACAATGAGGTAAAATAGTCCCATTAAGGACAAGTGTAATGCATCCCTCAGAGAGCCACAACGTGTTGCCTTAGATGATTAATCCCTTCCGTTGATAGATCAAACACTGTGGATGATGCCCCTGCAAGGAAAAGCTATCCCCTTGCAAGGAGTTAAAATAGTTTCATCAAGAACAAGTGTGATGCATCCCACAGAGAGTCACAACTTGTTGCCTAAGAGTATTAACCCCCTTCCGTGGATGGATCAAACACCATGGAGGAAGCTCTTACACGAAAGAGCTACCCCGTTGTAAAGGGCCTTGGCCAACTTCAATTTATCTTATCAACGACTGCCTCTTCCCGAAGGGGCTCTTCCTTAAGCAAAGGGCCTCCACCAAATTCAATTCACCTTATCAATAGCTGCTTCTTCCCGAAAGGGCTCTCCTTTATGTAGAGGACCTCGACCAAGTTTAATTCAGCCTTATCAATAACCGCCTCTTCCCAAATGGGCTTTTCCTTATGCAAAGGGCTTTGGCCAAGTTCAATTCTGATTTATCAACGACTGCTTCTTCCTCTCTTTTATGCAAAGGGTCTCGACCAAGTTCAATTCAGCTTTATCAACGGTTCTCTCTTCCCGAAAGGGCTTTCCCTTATGCAAAGGGTCTTGTCCAAGTTCAATTCAACATTATCAACAATTGCGTTTTCTCGAAGGGGCTTTCTCTTATGCAAAGGGCCTCGACCATGTTTAATTAAACCTTATTAACGATTGTCTCTTCCCGAAAGGGCTCTCCCTTATGTAAATGGCCTCGACAAAGTTCAATTCAGCCTTATCAACGACTATCTCTTCCCTTATGGACTCTTCCTTATACAAAGGGTCTCAACCAAGTTCAATTCAGCCGTATCAACAGCTGCATCTTCCTGAAAGGGCTCTCCTTTATGCAAAGGCCCTAGACAAAGTTCAATTCAGCCTTATCAACGACTGCCTCTTCTCGAATGGGCTCTCCCTTATGCAAAGAGTCTCGACCAAGTTCAATTCAGTCTTATCAATGACTGCCTCTTCCCTAATGGGCTCTCCCTTATGCAAAGCGTCATACCTAAGTTCAATTTAGCCTTATCACATGCTTCATTTTCACCAAAATGCTTGCCTAAATGTAAGGGCATTGCTTTAAATCTGGTTCGCGAACTGCTTTAAAAATTTACTCATGTTGTATATTTAAAGTCATGCATTATATAAATATTCATACATGGACTTGGGGACAATTGTTGCGCCTCTTTCAACGAAACTTTAAGCATGGCCAAGTGGTAGCTACACATTAAGTAAACCTAGACCTGCACTCCAAGTCATTATGCTCATGTGGCAATTTGGCCAAACCCCCATGGGGAGCGGAGCCCTCATGGAGATATGTAGTGGTGTTTTAGAGAATATCTTAATACAAGATCTTGTATTAAATGGATAATGTGACAACTCACTGGATATGTGACTATATTCAATCAAATAAGTCAAATCTAGTATTAAATATCAGGCCTAGGCCTACCGAGCCATCACAACATTAAATGCAACATGACCTAGTTTCACAAGATACCTTTCTTCTTAGCACGGAAAGGGACATCATGCAGCAGTAGTCTACTCCGCTAGACTATATTCCGCATTCTCTCGGTTATTTCAAGACGAAAGAAAATTTGATTACAATTTGTAGAAAGCTTGCAACATGAAATTGAAATGCATTGAATGTAAATTGATCATTGGTTGTTTGAAAGCTAAAAATTACAATTGATAAAAGTAGGAAATTACAATGGCTGGTGCAGGAGGTGAAACCAGAAAGCTTGAAAGACTGTTTGAAAGACTAATACCCATATAATAGCATTCTGAACAAAAACCTAAGTGATAAGAGTAGACGTTTAAATGTCGATGAATCATACTAAACTTTTACCAATATCAGAGTTATTTTACAATTGAAATAATCTATTACAATCAAAAGGAAATTACAACTCAAACTTGAATTAATATTTACAATGTAAGGGTCCAAGTTGGGCAAACTGCGGCTGCGATTGGGTCAAGGGGCTTAAGAAAAGCTGCAGTCCTTGACATTCTCCCCCATTTGTTTTGGTGACGTCCTCGGAGCCATTGATGAATGATATTTTTCAATTAATGGTCTGAAGGCTCCATGGTCTTTTTTCTTTCCCAAGTATTCTCTTCATTGCAGCATCCGCTCCATTTGACCAAATACTCTTGATGATATTTCCTAGAAGTTTGAGTAGTTCGATGGTCAAGAATCTCTTCAACAACCTTCTTTCCAGTTCTTTTCAGTTCAAACACATGTCGTTTTGGCTTATTTTTGGATACGTCCTCCTTGTCGGCAAAGTATGGCTTGTGTACACCAACATGAAGGACCTTGTGGATTTTGCACCAGAAATGGAGTGCAACTTTGTATGCGACTCTTCCAATCCTCTTCACGATGGGTAATGGTCCAATATATTTTGGCACCAATCTTGAGTCTTTTCCTCTATCGGTTTACAAACGTTTCTGTCAGGAAGTTTAACCATTACTCCAACATTAAATTCAAGGAAACGGCGATTTTGATCTGCAGACTTCTTGTACTATTTTTGAGCTTTCTCAAGAGAATTCCGAGCAATTTCAATGTTGAGTTTCCACTCTTGAGAGAAGCTTTTTGCTTAAGGGGATTTGGTATTTTGATAGATATCCACAGTATGAGGAAGTAAAGGTTGCTGGCCAATAGCAATCTCAAAATGGCTCTTATTGGTGGAAAAGCTCTTTTGGGCATTGAATTTGAGCTGCATCTAAAAGCTTCACCCAATTTTTCTGTGAGTAGAGATAAAAGTACCGAAAATATTCTTCCAGCATAGAATTGAAGCACTCCATCTGTCCATCAGATTGTGGGTGAAAACTAGAACTTATGCTCAAAGTTGAACAAAGAAGTTTGAATAATTCGGTCCAAAATATGCCAGTAAATCGAGGATCTCGATCACTGACGATGTCCTTAGGCAGCCCCTAGTATTTGGTAATATGTTTGAAGAAGAGTCGAGCTATCTCTTCAGCTGATACATACTTAGGCGCTGCGATGAAAGTTGCGTACTTTGATAGACGGTCTACCACGACGATGATAGTGCCAAAATCTCCAACTTTTAGCAATCCAACAATGTAGTTCATCGACACACTCTTGAATGGTCTAGTTGGGATGGAAAGAGGTTCAAGCAAGCCTGCCTTTTTCTGATGATCTATCTTATCTTGTTGACAAATAAGACAGGTTTTCACATAAGTAGCAATGTCGTCCTGCATTTGAGGCCAGTAGCACGCACGCTGCAGTAGTGCAAAATGTGTTCCTCTCCAAGATGCCTCCCAAAATTGTGTCGTGGCATTCCGTAATTAATGATTTCCTCAAATCTCCACCTTTAGAAACATACTTCTTTAGTCTTCACTAGGCCCCCATCGAGCCAAAACTGACGAGTTTTGCCATATTTGATGAGGTCGACCAAATATTGAGTAGTCGGGTCCTTATCCAAAAGTGTCCGAATTTGGTCCCTTGTATTTGTGGTGATTGTACTCCCTGAAAGAGTAGCCATAGAGCAAATGGTGGCCAAGTCGGCCCGATGACAAAGAGCATTGGCAACATGATTACTAGATCCGGGACAATACTCTAGCATAAAATTGAACTCTGAAAGAAGTTTCTGCCAATGAGCCCGTTTGCTTAATAGTTTCGGTTGGGACATGAAGTGACTCACCGCAGTATTATCTGTCTTCACAATAAATGGAAACCCAAGCGAATAGTGACACCATCCCCTAAGGTAATGGACTACTGCCCACAACTTATTTTCGTGCACCGAGTAACGACATTCTGCTTGATTCAGCTTTTGGCTCTCATAAGCTACATGATGTCCTTCTTACATAATGACTCCACCAAGTACAAAGTCTGAAGTATCGGTATGCACTTCAAATGGTTTAGCCATATCCGGCAAGGCTAACACCGGGTTCGTCTACATAGATTTCTTCAACTTTTCAAAAGCATTTTGGCATTGGGATGACCAGTCCCAATCCTTATCATTCTTTGTCAATTCAGTAAGTGGCAATGTAATTTTTGAGTACCCTTTCACAAATCTTCGATAGTAATTGCATAGCCCGAGAAATGAACGCACAATGTTGACATTCTTTGGTGGTTGCCAATCTTTGATAGCTATAACCTTCTTCGCATCTATGCGTATTTTACCTTATTCAATGATGTGACCCAAGAAACTGATAAACGTCTGAGCGAATGAGCATTTAGATGGTTTGGCATAGAGTTCATACTCTCGTAGCCGATTGAAAACCTGCCTAACATGTTGAACACGTTCCTCTAATGTCTCGCTATAGATGACTATGTCATCCAAGTATACCACCACAAAATCGTCCAAGAACCCGTGAAGTACCTGATTCATCATTGTACAAAATGTTGTTGGAGCGTTTGTTAAGCCAAAAGGTATTACCTTAAATTCAAAGGCTCCATATCTGGTTACCACCGTAGTTTTTACTCCATCTCCCTCTTTGATCCGAACTTGCTAGTATCCGGACCGGAGATCAATCTTTATATAGTACCTCGCCCGGATCAGTCGATAGAAGTAATATGCAACCAACGGAATAGGATAACTATTCTTCACAGTGATCTTGTTCAAAGCTTGATAGTCGCAACACATTCTAAGAGAACCATAAGCCTTTTTCTGAAACAAAACGGGAGCTCCATATTGTGATTTCGCAGGCACGATAATCCCACTTTCCAACATTTCTCCTAATTGTTTTCGAAGCTCTTCAAGCTCCGGTTGAGACATGTGGTATGGTGCCATGGTAGGGGGTTTAGCACCTGGAATAAGTTTAATCTCGTTATCAATCGCCCTCTTTGGTGGCAATTTCTTTGATAACTCGTCCAACATAATGTCCTCAAATTCCTTAATCAACCTTCTAACATGTTTTGGAATAGGACCAGTTGCCTCTTCGATCTCCTCTAATTGAAGAGTGCACAAAAATGAGGGTTCATTTCTTTTGAAATCCTTATCAAATTGCATGACCGAGATACTCTTCTTGCCCATCTTCCTAGCTTGTATCGTGATGATGCACAGTTTACTACCCATCATCATTAATGAATCGAAATATGGCAGCACTGGTGTCTTAGTATCCCGAAGAAATTCCAATCCCAAAATAAGTTTGAAATCATCCATCTGAACTGTAGACAGATTTGTCCTTCCCTTGAAAGGACCTACTAAGGACCTACTTTGAGCAACACAAATTTCGCTACTCCAACTATTGGTTGAGCAGTAGAGTTGATTGCTTTGACCTTTCCACTACCTTTCTCCAGAACAAGTTTGAGTCACTCCACTTCGGTACTTATGAGACAGTTGTGAGTAGCACCCATATCTACCATGCCCCTGATTGGCTTTCCATTGATCTTCACATCAATGTACATTAGGCATTTGGCCCTACAAATGCGAGCTTTTGATTCTTCAATGTTTACCTCTTTCGAGGGAATATATCATTTTAATAATTTGGTGCGACAGTGTATTGCACTGATGTGAGAATGCACCAACTACATCCTCATCCTATTCAGAGTTAGTCTTACTGTGATAGCTAGCATGTGGGACATCTTGCTTTGAACTCATTCCGCCACTAGCTAGTTGACAATATGCATTTACCATCCGCTTCTGAGGACACTCCGTCACCCGATGGGGTCCTTCACATAAAAATCACATCAATTTAGGAATGACATTAGATTTTCCCTCAATTGCTTTTCCTTTATTCCAGTTATTACTACTGTTGCCGTTATAGTTTCCTTGATGGCTGAATCGCAAGTTACTTTAATGAGTGCCTTGACAGGCTCCTCCCTTATTCTGAGAGTAACGCTCTCCCCCATTTGAGTTCAAGTTGGGTCTGTAAGGTCTGTTTCCACCCCAATAGCTCGACTATTCCCTGAAGGTCGATCTTTTCTCGACTCAGCTTAATAGTCACTTAAACATTCGACGGCTCCCATGGCTGCGCTCAAATCAGTAACCTTCTATCTTCTCGAATTCTTTTGCATCGCTTGTCTCTCCATAGGTACACAGTTCTAAAATTCTAAGCCTAGGAACATGCTCTCGTGCAGGGGCTTGCCCATTGCCAACCGCACATTGAAGAACTAGTAATTGAGCTCTCAACACTTCTATATCATCCTGCAGATCATGCAGGATAGCAACAACTTCAGTCTCTGCTGTGCAAGCCCTTCGACTTTCATCCAGCTGGATGTATAGTTCACGAATTTCCATCTCTGTCACATCGACTTTTTTCTTGAGGCTATCCGCGGCATAGCACAACCTAGTAGTTGGCATCTCAAGCGTATCCACGCACTATTTCGTATTCCTCTTTTGAGGATCTACGACTTTTGTGGTCCATAACTTCCATAGCTTTTTTATCGAGGAACGTGAGCCGCAGTTTTGATACCAACTTTCACAGGATACCTTTCTTCTTGGCACAGAAAGAGACACTGTGCGGTAGTAGTCTGTTCCACTATATTACCTTTCGCCGAAAGGGACACTGTGCGGTAGTAGTCTATTCCACTAGATTACCTTTTGCCTTCTCTCGGTTGTTTCGAGACGAAAGAAAATCTGATTACAATTTGTAAAAAGCTTGCAACATGAAATTGAAATGCATTGAATGTAAATTGATCATTGATTGCTTGAAAGTTAGAATTTACAATTGATGAAAGAAGGAAATTACAATGGCAGGTGCAGAGGGCGAACACCAGAAAGTTTGAAAGATTGTTTGAAAAACTAATATCCCCTATAATAGCATTCTGAACAAAAATCTAAGTGATAGGAGTAGACGTTTAAATGACGAGAAATCATACTAAACGTTTACCAATATCAGAGCTATTTTACAATTGAAATAAATTATTACAATGAAAAGGAAATTACAACTCAAATTTAAACTAATATTTACAATGTGCGGCCGAAGTTTGGCAAACTGCGGCTGCGATTGGGTCAAGGGGTTTAAGAAAAGCTGCGATCCTTGACACCTAAGAATGATTGATTGATGTCTATGACAAGACACTCAACCACTTGGATGAGGCCATGTGTATCTTCATCCAACGACTCTTATTCATACTTGAGGAATCAGACTTGCATGGACGGAGAGGCCTTGAGTTCTGTTGGCTACATTGGAGGTACGAAATTTGAGGTCAACAACAACTTTGTTTTAAAATCAAATAAGGAAAATAATTAAATTAGATTTGACTAGTTTTCTAAACATAACAAAATATGCTCATAAAATGTATGAAATAGAAACATTTCTTATTATAAAACCAGCCAACATTTTACATCCTGGTTTGGCAAGGTTGAGCAAACATCTTATGTATCTTCTTGTTTTATGTATTATTCCGGGAATATCTACCATTTATCAAAGGAAAGAACAAATTAAGATGCGAAATAGATCATTTTTAATGAAAATTACGCTTGTTTAAATTTTCAATAAATTGTACACAGACCTGATTTGGAAAAGAAAGAAAATTAAAATCTTACATATTATTTGGTTGTAAATCTTGTTCAGTATTGGTAGTTCTTTAAAGTAAACATGTTAAATACCTAATAATTTCTTAATATTGTCTCTATTAAATAAGTAATTAAATTCTAAACGCAAATTAACTAGAAGATTGAGGGTGATACGTTTGCAAGGTTTTTGAAAAGTCTAAAATTGCTTCTCATATTAAAAGTTATTTTTGGAAGTACTTCGACTAGAAGAGTCCTTAGAAAAAATTGACTTAAAAGTACCTTTCTCGAAAGACTCTTTTATAAGAAGTAAAGATAGGAGTTCTGTTAACCGAGCCTTGAGTTTGTAATCTCCATGGGTACGAAGGAGCATTATAAGTCCAACTATTCTGTCATATTATAATTTAAATTCTAAAATGTACAGCAAATAAATATTTAATCAATTCATAACAAAAAATATTTTTTATTTCAATTATTTGAGCATATGGGCAAAACTATTTGATTGGCTTATAAACCTCAAGGATTCACCTCTTAGAATAAAATTATTAAACCCCAATTTGGTTTTAATACAATTCAGATTTTTAATTGATTTCGATAAAAGTTGTAAATCTCATTGATGGATCATACCAAACAAAACCGTCTTTCTGGCTTGGAATGTCACTGGACCTCCTTAGATTTCTGATGATAATATTGCAATGAAATAAATACCCAACCAAGGAGCATCTAAGTTCTAACAACCACTTGACCATGCACAATGCAATTTTGACTTATTTGGTAAAATAGATAGTGTACAAGAAATCTAAACCATTAACCGAGAAAATACTCTACAAAATATCAAGATAAGCTTCATGCCTTTCCTGACTAGCCCGACTGGAGAGGTCATATTTAGAAGAGAAAGGATGACCCTTCCCTTCTATTTCATGAAGGCCGGGTAAGAACTTGGAAGAGGCTCAAGTCATCCTCAGAATTATTGATGGAAAAGGAATGTGGTTTGTTTCTTTTCTTGAAAAAGAATCAAATTTTCTAGCACATCCTTTATAACTTAAGGATTGTGTTGGAATTTTGTATAGGAAATTGGTTGTGATCAATCTAAATGATTTAAGCGGAATTCGTTATTTGGTGAATGAGAAATTAATCCAAATTTAAGCCGTTTAAACACTTGAAATTGTTGAAAAACTGTGTAGAATATTGTGAAATATTCTAGAAAACGTGTCTGTTCATATGGAAGATCATGACCTTTGGAGATCATGAATTTTGGTATGATTACTCTTCAATAATTATGAATCTTAATTTCAAGAGATGTGTTTCTTGGTATGGTTGTGTCTTTTGACAAACATTTCCAACTACTATATATAGATCCTTATGTGTTTGGATTGAGTACAATTCAAAGTGATAGTTCCATATCATTCCATTTCATGCTTACACTTTAGTTTTCATAAAACACTTGTATCAAAATCATGGTTATGGCAGAGAGAGAATTCCGTTCGAGTTCGTTGGTCTAAGCCATTTGGAGTGCTCATATGGCTTGACGTGCTCGTTGTATTTTGGGAGATGATTGCT
Organism: Fraxinus americana; assembly: GCA_035079005.1. Classification (NCBI taxonomy): domain Eukaryota; kingdom Viridiplantae; phylum Streptophyta; class Magnoliopsida; order Lamiales; family Oleaceae; genus Fraxinus; species Fraxinus americana. The sequence goes on along the minus strand of CM068719.1, from coordinate 26,864,000 downwards.
AGAAACCGTTAGCACCGATGCGGGGCAAATTCATCTTAAGGATAAAGTGTTAAACACTTGCCTCGACTGATCGCATCACTTGCATCTCATCTTTCTTTTTTCGATTTCATTCTAATTTAATATTTTGATTTCAGAAAGTAACTATATTTTTTTGATTTCAGAATATGGTTAATTTATTTATGGGTTTTATTGCAATGTTTGAATTAAAGAATGACATGCGTTCAAGATTGGAAAGTGATGAATCTATATTCATATATTCGAAATCGTTAATTCATGAATTTGTCTTTTAAAATCAGATTTCGGTAAGTCGAATGATATTTCGATTTGACGTATATTAACAACACGTTTTTGATGAATATAATATGCACATTATCGGTTTAAAATCTCCTACAATCTTAAGATGAATCTTGTTGATGTGCGTGTTATAATGAAAATCATGATATTGCATAGATAATTCCAAAGTCATGGATAGCCCACGATTTGGATAAAATAAAATTAAATAGAGGCTTTGCTTGCTTTATGCTAGTATATAATTATATGTATAAATGCATGTTGGAGTTAGCGGAATGTCACCTGCCATTTCATGGGTTTAAAAAAAAACATGTTTTATATGCATGCGTGATTTCAGATTTGAAAGTGGGTTTAGAAAATCTATATTTTAAATTCATTCTAATGAATTTGCTATTGAAAATTATCATAGCCATATTTATGGTCATTAATGTATGTGATGTGCATTACAATTTAATTGACAATGGATTTAATTTTAAAATATATAATAGTGCATGGCTATTAGTTGCATGAAGTATGCATGTTATAATTTTTGGAATTATATAATTAAATGTATAGATGGTTGCACGGTTGGAAAAAAAATGATAGAGCATGTCTTTAGATTTTTGTGACAATTGCATGTGAAGGCGGTTAGTATGTGATGCCTAGATTTAATTTACTTCTTTAAAATAATTTCTTCATATCTTTCGGCAAATGAAAGGGCACGAGTTCATTATCTTCATGTTGTTTAGTGTAAAACAGATTATATGTTCCATATCATGACATGTTCGAGGTTTGTACCATATCAATGGTTGACCTTTTGGTCTTGGTAAATTGATCGAAATTGAGATCAATGACTATATTTCTAAATATGGAAGTGTATGGATTTCCTCAAGATATTGATATTCCTAGTCACGACATGCGTTGACTAAAATGAAATAAACTTATACAATGAATGTATAAATGTTTGGAACATAAGTTGCTATTTCGTCACCTTGATTGTGATGAATTGGATATTGTTGAGACTAATACAATTCAGGCAACGAATTGATAGAAATGAGAAAATTTACTCATAACGATTGAAAATATATAAATGTTGAAAGAATGCCAACTAGTTATTGAAAGTATATGAACTTTCATGATTATTCCTTTTAGGAATATGGAAAATTACATTAATGATGATAGCCTCAATTAATTTGATGAAATTAAGTGAGATGATTTATGCAAAATTGTGATTGCAATAAAATATGACAAAAAAAATTGAATATGGTGAATAAGTATTATTTAACATGAGTATTATTTAACATGAAATAATACTATATTGTGAAATGTCACAAATGTGATATGTTGCATATATTGGGAGAAGTTGCAATTCTTGTGAATCAAGATGTTTAGTCTTCTTCATTGATATCAAACCAATTAAGTTGGTATATGATTTGAAAGTATTGATATTCTGTGTGATGACCTCAATTTAATTTGGATGATCAAATTAAAAGAAAGTTGTATTGAAATATAATTTATGCAATTTCAATTGAAATAAATTGTGGGTTGACGACCACTATTTTGAAAGTACTTAAACTTTCTCGAAACATTCGATATGTACATTATCTATTTGATAAATGAATTGAACTACGAAAGAGTTGATGAACTCTTAAGTTCAAGTACAACCCAAAAATGTAGGGGGTTAACATTAATGATTGCGAACTTATATGAAAAATTCAAGATTTGTGGATGCAACATTATTAGTTTCACATGCACTCCTAATTGAGGAATTGTTGGTGGGTGGGGGGGGGGGGGGTAATTTATGTTAAATGTTATTTTTTTATACCTTATAATCATAGAAATATATCTATGAAGGTAAAAAATGTAGAAAACTCTTATATTAATTATAAGGATGATATACACTAAGTTTAAAGTGAATGAAATGAGATAAAAGACGATTATGGCGTTTGTTTGGATATGCAAGATCAATTGGAATATTTGAAGAATATTCATAAAGTTGAAATTCATTGTAATATTTCAATAATGGTATTGAATACACATGTTTCTGAAATCCACTAGTAAAAGTGATAGACTAGTGTAGTGCGTGATAGAAATCCTCTAACATTGTTATTTGGAATTTATAAAGTTTTAGATAAAGTTAGTTAGAAGCATGTAGCTTCATGAAATGATTTCTTGGTGGAGACATGTTGTATCTATTAAATCAATCGATCATTGGCTAGCTATATTTGATGAGATATTAAGTCACATGTAATGGTAAGTCTAGACGTATAAGTCGTAGACATAATACCGTTAAGCAATCGATCTCAATAGTGTAAACTCGTGGTACCTTTAAGAGACTTACCGAGAGATCAAGAATACTGTATATTTCAAGCCTACTACGTAAGAGTCTTTGTAATGGTAACCCTACCTTGTTGACTGAAGATCCCAAGATTTTGATTCAAATGGACAACTAAGTTGTGAAAATTCCACGAAGCACTAATGAAATTATTCCTTTGATAATTAAAGTGCTTTCTGCAGAATGATTGAATGTTAAGATATTTTTTTAATGATTCATATATCTTGATTAAGTGAAGTAGAGTATGACAGAATACTCTTAATAAGAGATCACCTATGTAAGTGTGAAGTGTGGCCGCTTCAATGAGAATTGTTCGAAACTAAAATTCTCTAAACACTTATGAAACCAAGAGTGGTCCAGGACCAAAATTGACACAATCATGAGAAGCATGAATGATTTAGGGAAGACATTTGTGTAAGTATTGTTGTCTTGGCTTACACCAACAGTTGAATGGTTCAAGTCATCACGTTCACCAATGAGCCAGTAAGTCCGATAGTATTTCACTAAGATAGGTTCAAGGCCATAAACTACCTTCTCTGATGCAGTGTTTTCCACCCTCACTTTACTAGTGTCTGCATAGTCATTTGCATTAATTTTCATTTATGTGGGGAATTGTTGAAATTTTGTATCGAAAATTGGTTGTGACCAATTTAAATGATTTAAGCGGAATTTGTTATTTGGTGAATGAGAAATTAATTCAAATTTAAGCAGTTTAAACATTTGAAATTGTTGAAAAATCGTGTAAAATATTGTGGAATATTCTAGAAAATTTGTCTTTTCATATGGAAGATCATGACATTTGGAGATCATGACTTTTGGTATGATTACTCTCCAATAAATAATTATGAATCTTAATTTCAAGAGATGTGTTTTTTGACTAACATTTCCAACTACTATATATAGATCCTCATGTGTTTGGATTGAGTACAATTCAAAGTGATAATTTCATATCATTCTATTCCATGCTTACACTTTAGTTTGCATAAAACACTTGCATCAAAATCATGTATATGGTAGAGAAAGAATTCCGTTCGAATTTGTTGGTCTAAACCATTTGGAGTGCTCATATGGCTTGACGTGGTCGTTGTTTCTTGGGAGATGATTGCTAGAAACCGTTAGCACCAATGCGGGACAAATTCATCTTAAGGATAAAGTGTCAAACACTTGCATCGGTCGATCGCATCACTTGCATCTCATCTTTCTTTTTCCGATTTCATCCTAATTTAGTATTTTGATTTCAGAAAGTAACTATATTCTTTTGATTTCAGAATATTGTTAATTTATTTATGTGTTTTATTGTAATGTTTGAATTAAAGAATGACGTGCGTTCAAGATTGGAAAGTGATGAATCCATATTCATATATTTGAAGTTGGTAATTCACTAATTTGTCTTCTCAAATTAGATTTCGGTAAGTCGAATGATATTTCGATTTGACGCATATTAACGACATTCCTTGATGAATATAATATGTACATTATCGGTGTAAAATCTCCTACAGATTGTAGTTCAATCACTTGGAGCAGTATTACGTTAAAGTAAAAATTGTATCTTGAAATCCCGTTAATCCCAATAAATTCAATAAACAACATCGTATCATCCACTTCATCATCTTGATTAAGTTAAAAAAAAAAAAAAATTTGGCCGGTGAAATTCAGATCTTATTAAACCCGTTCTCTTGTTCTTGTTAATTGTGCTTACATTTCATCAGCATTTTTAAGGCGGATCTCGAATTTTCACATATCTCCCAGTCATTGAAATCTTGTAAATGGTACTCGTGCTCTGTGCTTCTAGCTTCATTTTTCACTTTCCCAACATTTCATGATTTATATATACAGATGAATATACAAGAAATTATTTATTAAGCGACAATGACATTATACATCAATTCAACAAATCAAATTTAGTAGTTAGTACGTGTATAATCTTACCTGCAACCGATTCATCCTTTATAGTACTATTGGGAACTAAAATCGTACCGTCCGATTTAACTAAAAAAATTGAAGTCCTAACAAGAAATAATCAAACAAATCGACTTAAAAATAGTACCAAACTCGTTCAGTTTAACTAAAATCAACAGGTTCAATTCGCCTAATTTCTTGAAATATGTGAAAGATACAACATGAGGAGTAGATCTAAATTTCTCTGTATCCAATCTGAAGACCTACCATTGAACTACATTTCTCTTGGTTGGATATAGGTATACCTAGATTCCAACACCTTATCGAGTCAATTTATTCAGAAATTCAAGATATTATACAATAATGCGTTATGCCTTCAGCGATTGGTACACCCATTTACCGATATGTCTCGTACTGGCCTTTTCGGGCCACAACTATAATACATATGGCGTGTTCTTCCTTCACTATTCACGTCACGAACTTGAAAAATGTTTGGCATTGTCGTGGGACACATGAAATTAGCATCATGTATTGTGCCGAGTCATACTATATTAATTAACTATATTTTCATGATATCATAGTAAATTCTCAAAACTGAGGGCCCTAATGTTAGTCACATTTATTTCTAGCTTTCAACGCAATGATGTTGAGACATAAGCCAGTCTTCATAGCTTTGTAGCTTTCACTATATTCCATTATATATTTATGATGCCTTTCCAAGCACAACCACCCCATGATCTCCCCTTCTGCTTTAGGGTAAAGGGTGGTTAGATAATTCAATGCAGGATAAGATTTCAAATCGTTTAAATACAATATCAATGATTATTATATGAGGCTTTTAGACCATTCATCTTAACAACTTAGGGTATGTTCTCTTTGTCATTTTCAAGTCGTTTTCTGTTTTCGATTTTTCAAAATAGTAAAAACGCGTTCTTTTTCCTATTTTCGAAAACGCATTTTTGAAAACAAGTTAAAAATTTACAAAGAAAACCCAAAATGACAAATTTGTCATTTTGGGTGTTTTCAGTTATAATCAACCCAAAATTTTCAAAACACGTTTTGTGTATTTTCAAAACAATTTTTCAAAATGTCAAAAAGAACAAATTTTCAACAATCTCAAAATGAACACTCAAAACACAGAACTCAAAATGAATTCAAAACACAGAACTCAAATACAAAGAGAACAGTCCCTAAGATATTTCAAATTGGTTTGATTCGTCTGAAATTCAAAGAGGATAGTTAAATTTCTAGTTTGGTGTTCTCAATCGAGTTACCAACTTAAAATAGAACCCCGAAAATCCGTAGTTGGTGAATCTAATCAATGACTACTACCATTAATCAGCATCAATATTGGCCATATGAGTTGATGAGATGACATAGAATCGTGCAAATTAGCTTTTTCCTTCCGTGGGCATTAGGTATTGGCTAAAGAGAGATTGAAAACGAAATGTCCCAAGAAGAAAAAAAGTAAGTGTACAAAGTTTCTTTGACAGTTTGAGCTTTTTCTAAAGAGAAGCAAACATTGGACCACAACATAACATGGTTGGCGCATGAAATAATTAAAGTCATGAGATATCCTAAACACGACCTGCCTACTTTTTAGCTACCTCGTCCTTTCTTACACTTTACTTATAAAATTCATGTTTATTATTACATTATTTCGACTTTTCTTTTGCACTAAATTATATATATTTATTACAAACTTTTATATGGATATGATACTCTTGAATCTTTTTCAATATAATGAAAAGTTAACTCTATTTTTGTATTGAATGAATTTGTTTATATTGCATTTTTAATTATTTGAGCTAACATGGCTTGAGAAGCGCAAATAATACATGTCTATTTAAAGTAGATTTGACCGACTAGACTTTTTTCTTGTATGCCTAGAAAATAGAATGTTGGTCAAAGCCTTTATCTCCCATCCAAAAATTTTGATCCACTTAAAATCACAACTTTTTACCTTTTGACATGGCTAATATGAAATCCACATTGAATCAAGTAAGAGTCCACATTGATTGGTCAAAGGAGCCTTTTCGTCAAGAGATTGGACATATAAACTTGGAACATCGATTAAAGACCCTGTCAACACAGGTCAAAATTGGACCATTTGGCAACACTGTCCAAATCCACCAATCAAGAGGAAGTCATAATGACCTAAGGTACAAGCTTAAGGCTCGCCACATCGAACTCTCTAGCCAACCGAATCCCTTCAAGATTGGTAATGGCACACAAACTTACGTTGGACACCGTAACTTGATACGCTTAGGATGACAAGTTGTGTCTGAAGGCCTATATAAAGGGGTGATGGACGATTGAAGAAGGGACATGTTCAAAATCTCTCTATAAAACTAATATACAAATTACATCCTTATTTTGTCTAGATTCCAGCAAATATAACACTCGTATTCTGTTTAAATCCCTATAAATGATGAAGAATTGATAGATCGTTTTTTTATCATCAACACGTTCATTAGAAACCAATGCGTGTAGACCATGACCTTAACTTGGAGGGTGTTGATAATTATACACGTAACCACAAGTAAACTACAAAATTGGGTTGTGGGGTTGAAAGCTTCAATTGGCAATAAAGATGATATCAGGGTCCACGATAGCCAACACCCCGTGTGAGAATTTGGCCTCCCTTTCGAAGGGAAAAACGAAATCCAAGTGATTACTTAAAGCTAGGCACATTAATTAAGTCCCTAATCTTCTTGTTCTCGTTTTTTTTTTTTAAAGCTAAGCACTTTTTGTTGGGAAAAAAAATATGTTCGTGCTTGTTTCACGAGTCATTATAGAGTTTACTCTAGTTTGATTCGAATGTCAAAATGTTTGACTTAGCTTATAAACTCGTTAATTTTTTAAAGCAAAAGCTTTAATATCAACTTAACAAGCTCAAAGTCATTGTTTGGTTGCTGCTTTTGTGGCTGCAGCAGTCGATCAACTTATAAAATAAAGTATGTACAATTGAGATGGAACTATAGTATCTCAACGGAAGGCTTTTGCCGTTTAAGTAGAATTTCTTGTATAATTGCAAGCTATAATTTATGAGATTTATGCGCGACACTCGTAAAAGTACTTGTAAGAGTCTAAAATTTTACCCTAGACTACTATAATATGAAGAGTTCATTGGTACCACACGATGATGGATTTGAAACAATGTTGAACACTATGAGAGTAAAGTTTAGGACGTTTAGAAAAATAATTAAAAATTTAAGTTCGAATTTGATGGGGATTAAAATGAGAGTTTTAGTAGATGTTGATAAAAGTTTATGAAATATGTGGTTGAAAGTTTGTAGACCTCGTGAAATATATTGTTAAAATCAATTATTAACTTTGACTTAAATTAAAATTTAGATTTTAATCCCTACTAAATAAGGGCTAAAAGTATGATAACCACACTAGTGGTAGTAAACGAATCCATCAATCAGGACGACCCGTAACTCAACTCAACTCAAAAAAGTCCGAGTCAACTTGGAGCTCATTTATACGAGTCAATGCTGGGACCAAGCCTAAAAAACGAGATTTGGCCCTATCGTAGGCAAACCCGCGAGTTGCACGAGCCAAATACAGATCGGCTCGTGTGACCTGCCTTTAAATCACTAACATAATTAATTTTTTTAGTTTATAAATTAATGATCACTTAATTTGTAAAATTCAACAACTTACATAATCTAGTTTTTAAATTAATTTTATATTTTGTAATTAAATAATTAGTTTTTCATATATTCTAGTAAAAAATAAAATTAAAAAAAATCTAAAAAGCCCGTGAGCCGGCTCGGCTCGACAAAGGATCGAGCCAAAGCCCTGACCAAACCTCATTTTTTAAGAACGAGTCAAATTCATGCTCGGCTCAAGTCCAAAAAAGCTAGGCAAACCAATACCGACCCCGAGCCCCAGCTGGGTTGTAGGCTCTAATAAATTAATATTTATCATAGGTATCCCAATCCGTCAAATTTAAAAGAGCAAAATCCGTTACCAAAAATCCAGATCATCTTCTCAAAATTATCGCCGCCTCTTTGTCTCTCTCAAAGAACAAGCGAAGCGCAGGCTGCCCAACTTAAAAGAACAGCACCAATACAAACAGAACTTCACCATTCCTTAGAGAGAGAGAGAGTAAAACTGAAAAATGTAGAGAGAGAAATTATCTGCTCGTTCTCTGTCAAGCTATGTATGCAAAAATGAACCGCATATACATACGAGTATAAATATTATATTCGTTATATATATATATGTGCACAGCTATAAATCGATACAGAGAAATTTTCGAGTTTTTGTTAATATACAGTGGATCTTGAAACCCTAACGGAGAAATCTTCATTAATCTTCAATAAATCATTTAAGAAAGCACTTGTTGGGTCCAATTCGTTTCACATTTCGCCGAAGATTCTCGAAATTTCACCTTGCATTGAAATTTCGGCTTGTTGAATTCGAAGGAGTTGGTGAAATTAGTTATTTGAAAATATTGAGAGTTCTTCTTTGGTTTGGATTGGAATTTTCGGGAAATTCATTGATTGAGAAAAGAGTAATAATAGAGGAATGGATGATAGAGGAGGAGGATCGTTTGTGGCGGTGAGGCGAATTTCGCAAGGTCTTGATCGAGGGAACACTTGCCATTCTACTTCTGGTATACTATATTCCATTTTCTTGTACTTTCCATCTCTCTATATTTTTTATGTTTCTCTCTTTATGTCTTCACTTTTCGGCAAACTTTATATCCATATCTTCGTCTATTTGCGCGCGGAGGAGTGATTCTTCACGTAGGTATAACTGTATTTATGTGTACACTGAATATTCTGGAGTTCTAGATCTGTGAATTTGAAATTAGGCTAATTCATGCCTACTTGCGTCGAGATTCTTGGTTAGTTCCGTATTTATTATTCTGAATTTGTTTTCAATTATTTATGTTCTTTACTAACACTCCTTGAATTAGCGGAAATTATTTGGTCCTGTTCTATTTGTATTTGTTTCGAATTTTTTTGCATTTAGTGAATATATTTTTGTAGCCCGAGGTCTTTTCTGTCACTTTGTAACTGTGCGTCGAGGTGATAATACACACTAATTATATGCTATTGTCGCATAATTGCTAGAGGATACTAAATCAGTGTAGACGTGTGAACTTCTGTGCTTTAATAGATCATAAATTGAGCATATCATCTATGGAATAGTTCTTGCCTAAAACACGAGCTATATTTTTCTTCTAAACATTTTATATCTGAGACTTTTGTTGTTATAAAACAGAGCTCATGTTGCCGTCTTTCAATTACTAATAGTAAATAGTCTTTGTCATACGCAATTTACTTAAATATTTAATTAATTTTTTTAGAGAACAAATAATTGTATTTTTTACTGCATATGTTTGAAATGAAGTAAACATGTGACAGAACCATTTTTTTCCTTCTTATTTTGTTGCTGCAATACAGTTATGCTTAGCTATGTTTACATTGATGAATGGGTGGAGCATTGCCATTAAGCTGCACATCACCATTCTGTGTTCATCTGCAGTCAAAAAACAGCATTCGAACACTACATGATTTGGGTTTTTGTATCTACTGCAACTAGACATCGTACTATTTTCCATTTAAATGTAATAATTGTTTAATTGTCTATAAATGTAACCTAATACTATCGAAATTAAGCATATGAAAACTTTCAGATACGGAGAGGTACTTCTCTGGCATAAAATGTTAAAATTTCTTATCGTGTTATTTGTTTTTTGCGAGATTGATGTTTGCAGAGTTATTTCCAGTTGCAGTTTTATTGTCCATATGATATGTGATCTAATATTCCCCTCTAAAAATGTAATTGCTGGACAGTTATTGGTGTTTAGAGCATAATTCTCCCATAGTACCCTTATATCTACCCAAGCTGATTATTTTTTTCTTTTGGCTATTGAATTTTATGATCAGACCTAGAATGAGACGAGCTTCTCATTAAAAGCTACATACGGTTGAGTATTTAGAATTTGAGTTCAAAAGCATGTAGATATAACTGTGGCATGTACTTTTTGGAGGAAGTTGACTGTTAAGTTATTTTTTTTATAGCTTTTTGTTTCTTAGCTTATCTTACTTATTCAGTCTCTCTATAGAATTCATAATATGCCATGCCCATTTCTTTTGCCAACATATTCTTTGCCAATTTTTGTTACAGTGGAGGTTGTGGCAGGATCAGCAGCATGGTTAGGCAGAAGCCTTTCATGTGTTTGTGCTCAAAGAAGAGAGAGTGATGCTCGCCCATCATTTGATTTGACCATTTTGCAGGTAATTTCCTGGTTGGTTGGAGTTCATTGAAATTTAGTTTCATGGTACTTGTTGAGGTCAATTTGTGGGATAGCACGTGGTCTAAAGCAAGTCCCATTTGGATATCAATGTTCAATATTATTGACTACTTGGAAGTTGGAATATTGATTTCTTTGGCTTTTACTCTCCATACCAAACTGATGAGTGATGAGTTTCATAAATGCATGTATTTATGTATCAAATACTCGTTCCTGTTTAAGTTTGTATATGAGCAACTGAAAAGACTAAAGTGTGTCTCTTGAGCAATTGACTTAATGCAGTTAAAAGAAGTACTTTTCTTCTTTGCTTTTGGTTTTGTTCTGTTTGATTAATCATCTTTTTGGCCGACGAATCTATAACTTAAGCCATTAGATCTTGATGTCTCATTTCATTTTTTGTGTCAGGAGGAATGCCTACAGAGGCTACAGAATCGAATAGATGTTAACTACGACAGTTCTCTTCCTGAACATCAGGTGTGGTTTAGGGATATGTAGTGCATGATAACATCATTCTGGACGGTCAGATTGGAGAGTCCTCCTTCTATTTTGAGATTTTTCAGGAGTGCTTCTCTTTCTCAATCAGTAAGCTTTTGTCTGTAGGAAGCACTGAGGGCACTGTGGAATGCAGCCTTTCCCAAGGAGGAACTCCGAGGTTTAATATCTGAACAGTGGAAGGAAATGGGTTGGCAGGGAAAGGATCCATCTACAGACTTCCGGTACACTATTATTTCTTCAACTTCTTCATATTAAATGAAGTTTTGACTATAATTTTTATGGTTGTTGTGCCACGGTTTTGTAACCTTCAAATGTGATGTGCTCTTTTAGGGGCGGTGGTTTCATATCTCTAGAAAATTTATTATACTTCTCAAGAAATTTCCCAGTATGTCCATCTCTCTCTCTCTCTCTCTCTCTCTCATCGTGATAATGTTCGTTTTTCTGTCTAATGTGTTTGATCTAGCTTATGAACCTCAGTGTGATAATTACTGCAGAATGGCGCCTCATTGATAATAAACCCTTGATGAGTGTTTTTTTTTTTATCATATTAATCTGCATATCTAGAAGAATGGCTGGTAGTTCTCACGATTGCTCTTTTTTTATTGTAAACGTTTGCAAAATTGTTGCTTCTGTATAATACAAAAGCTGCCAGAAAATTCACGGTATTGCAATCCACTGTCCACCTGAATGGTTTGAATATAATTTTTGGTTGTCATTGAGATCTTTCTTTACTTGGGAATTTGATCCTAGGTTGCATTTACATACCTTCTTGCTTTGGACTTTCCTCACTTTCATGATCTTTTTTTTTTTTTTTTTGATAAGTAATCAAATATTATATTAATCAAAAGATAATACATAAGAAATGTATTATCAATTTAAATAAGAAAGGAACAACATGAAATTGGGCATCCCATCTATATGACTTGTAGCCGCATCACTAAACTAAGTATACAATGTCAAATAAAACAATTCTCTGATCTGCTCAATGCTCTGTTGTCCGTGTTTGATCATTAAAATAGCGACAATTCTCTAATCTGCTCAGTGCTCTGTTGCCCGTGTTTGATCATCAAAATAGCAACCGTTTCTTTCTCTTCACACCTACCATACGATGCAACCCGGAATAAGGTCCCAAACAATCTTACTATCCTTATCGCAAACTTTCTCCTTCATGCCTTTAACACATCTTTCATTTATCTCAGCAACACCCAATCCATGTGTTGAGATGCTAGAATATCGTTCCACAGCAAACGAGCAGCATCATAATGATGGAATAAGAGGTCAATCGTCTCCCCATCCTTCCACATATAACACCACTCCGTAACATAGAGACCACTTATTCGAAGGTTATCTACCGTCAACACTTGTCCCCTGACAACCGTTTATAATAAAAATGTCATCCGCGGAGGCAGTTTACATTGTCAAACCATCTTCCAAGGGAATGAACTCTCTACAAGTCTCAATAAGGATCTAAACGTAGTGCCAACTGAATAAAAATCATATCGTGTCAGCCCCACCTGCTTCAACCACCCTCTCCTACCTTGATGTGCACCTTATACAAAGATGTCAAAAACAACGCATAATCATCCAATTCTCAGTCTTGCAAGCCCCTCCCAAAAACAATGTTCCAACTGAGACTCCCGTCGTGTATATCTAAAAAATCATTCACCATAGCAGACTACACCAAAGCAATACGATACAAAGAAGGAAATCCCAAAAACTTAGCGATTGATCTCTACGCCAACAGTCGTCCCAAAAACTGATAGTATTACCATTCCCCACCACAAAAATCAATCTATCCCAAAAGTCACTCTACATTCATTGGATATATTGCCATAAGCTCACCCTATATGAACTAGACCTTCGACTAAGCATCATCCCCCCCTATAACACCACATTTCGCCCCTATAATTTCTCTTCAAAAACTCTCAATCTCCACTCCGAATCACCACAATCACTTACCCAACAAGGCCTTATTAAACAATATAAGGCTTCTCAATTCGAGACCCCCAACCTTTTAGGAGACCAAACTGCCTCCCAATTAATTAATCAAGTGAAATTTCCTCTCTTTCCCAAATCCTCCCCAAAGAAACTCTCTTTGAATCCTCTCTAATCTTTTCGCCACTACAACAGAAATTGGAAACGATAACAAGAAATAAGTAGGGAGATCCGATAAAGTGGACTTAGTGAGAGTAAGACGACCTCCCTTTGAGAGGTACATACGCTTCCAATCCGCTAGCCTCCTCTCCACCCTTTCTGTAATATTGTTCCAAATATGTATACATTTAAACCGTACTCCTAAAGGGAGCCCAAGATATGTCATAGGCAGCTGCGCAACCCTACAACCCAATATAGCGGCCAACTCCTCCACATTATCGACCTCTCCCACTGTGATAACCTTAGATTTTCCCAAATTTATCTTCAATCCAGATACAGCTTCAAAGCACAGAAGTTGAGACACGGGTTCCTGAATTGCTCAACGTCTGCATCACAGAAGATCAACGTATCGTCTGCCAATCACAAATGTGATACCTGTTGCTGATCAATTATAAAGCCCCCTTAACAAACTCTCCCCCACAGCCTTCTCAAGCATCCTACTGAAAGCCTCCATTACAGTAACAAACAACAATGAAGACAAATGATTCCCTTCCCTCAAACCTCTACTATACCGGAAATAACCCCCAAGAGTGCCGTTCACCAAAACTGAGAATGAAACAATAGAGATCACTAAAACTAAATCTACTGATATCACTTATCCTCGAAGCCACCAAGTTCACGTGATCAATATCAAACTTGCATAACATCCCTGGAACCCTTAGACATAGTCTTGAGTCAATGCATTTATTTGCTATAAGTTCGGAATCCAAGATCTGACACCATTTGACAAAAGCATTCTAAAACTTAGACACATCTTTCCCCAACACCTCCTTTAATCTATTCGTTAGAATTTTTGCAAATACTTGTACACCCCACTTACTAAACTAATAGGATGTAAGTCCTTAATATCCTTCGCTCCCGATTCATTAAGAATTAGCACTATGAATGTAGCATGAGAACTTCTCAAAAACCCGCGACAATGAAAGAAATAAGTACATCCATAATATCTGGTCATACCACTTCCTAACAAATCTTATAGAATAAAAGAAAGAGATTCTATCCGGTCTTATCGTCATTCATGCTAAATGCCACCTCCATAATCTCTCACTCCCCAAATGGTCTATTTAACCAACTATCATCCTTCTCAATAATAGTAGAAAAATCTAGCCCCTCCAACTCCGACCTCCTGTCAAACTGTTCCTGATAAAGATTTTGATAGAAACTCACTATTTGGATCCCAATATTCCGTGGGTCCTCATAAGTAATCCCATCTACCTCTAACATAGTGATATAATTGTTGCACCGGTTGGAATTAGCGTCCCCATGGAAAAACTTGGTGCATTTGTCCCCCTCTTTTGACTACTTAACCCTTGATTTTCGGCGCCAAGCAATCTCCTCCATCTCCACCAACCTCTCCAACTCTCCTCTTAACTCTCCACACCTCTCCCTCTCATCCCCTACTAGTCCTTGACTCTCCTCCCTCCTATCCAACTCTTCTATATCTGAAAGGCACTGATTTTTACAACAGTTAAACATCTCCCACCACGTCTTCATTCCACCTCTTTAAATCCCCTTTCAAGGCTTTCAATTTTCGATCCAACATATAGTTAGGAGGCCCACTAAGTTCGTATTCGCTCCCCAAAACCTTCCACTTTTAGTCACATTTTCTCAAACCTAAAAGGCCTTCTTCCATTCCATCTCACATTCCCAGTTCCCAAATAACGAAATAGGAAAATGATCAGAATACGCTCTTCCCAATCTCCTCGGAGTGCTTTGGGTACTTAGCCTCCCACTTACCAAAAATCGATCTATCCTAGATAGAACAGGTTGGTCCCGATTAGATAACAAAGTAAAATCTCCCCCAATCATAGGCAAGTCCACCAACATATTCTCCCTGATAAAATCTGAAAAGTCCTCTATAGCTCTTGTTAATGTCCCACCACTAGACCTCTCAGTAGGAAACCGAACTGCATTAAAATCACCCATAATCAGTGTTCTAAAATGCGTAATGCGTTGCGAAGCGTCGAGACCGAGAATCAAGAATCACAAGTTTAGGCGTGTCAATGCGAAGAATAAGCGTCATAATGCGTTTCGTATTTTTAAGGTATTAAATATATTTTTATATAAAAAATAGATTTTTTAATATATAAAAAAAAAGATTAAAAAAAAAAAGGATTAGGCGGGATAATGAGCGCCTAGGCGCGCATTAGGCGAGCCTTTTAGTTGGAAAACGCATTTTTCCCTCATTTCCCGAATTCGATGCTTTTTGGTCGCGGGTCGCGCCTAGGTGCGCCTAAGCAGCGCTTTTTCATATTTTTTAGAACATGGCCCCTAATACACGTTGGGAGGTTCCACCAAGCCATCATACTAGCCAACTCATCCCACAATCCACCTCTAATCTCATCAACATTAGGCCCATAAACTTCAATAAACATCCAATGGAATCTATCCCTAATAGTTCTAACTAAAAGCAATAGAGAAAATAGCCATTTACTAACCTCCTCCATATCAAAGACTCTAGTGTCCAATATGACCAGCACACCTCCCGAAGACCCTGAAGACCCCTCAAACTGATACTTGACATGTTGTCCCCCCATAAGCCACTCACAATAGTCCTTGAAACGGCCTCCAACTTTGTTTCTTGTAAGCATACAAGGTCGGCCTTCCATCTCTTTAATAGATTTTGAACACCTAACATTTTCCCAACTTCATTCAACCCCCTCACGTTCCAACTAATTATTTTTGGAATCATCTTAACGCTTCGTCATCCCTCCCCATCAATCCTCTCCTTGACTCGCCACCTTTGACGTCATAATTAACCGAGCATTCGAGCCGCTTAAGCTCACGATTACCCTTTCTTCTTTCTTACCTCCTGGTGTACCCATCCCTTGTCTCTTACTAACCTCACGTTCCTCAAATAATTGCAAGTCTATTTCCATACCCACCGTAGGACACACATACCATCTTGATGAAGTCCAAATTTTTTTGAAGAACTCAATTTGACAATAGAGGTCTAACGCCAAGTACATAAGCTTTCGCTATCTCCTCAGCGTAAAGAGGATCATAGTGTCCCTCCTCTTCCTCCATCTTCACTACATCATTGTCTATATCTCCCTTCTTGGCACCATCAACCCATACCACCAAAGCTTCATCATTCCCTAAATCCCCCTCTTTTAGGGACTTAGAATATCTCGTATAGTAGGTGTTCACTACTATAGTTGCTGAGCCTGTCGCCCCTTGCTATTTCTTAATTGTCAATGCTGATCTTTTTGCCAATATAATTCTGGCCTCTTACTCCATTGCCGACACTAATGCCTCTACTGGATTCGTGTCCAACACACCCACAATCGTTGAACAATTGCCTTTGGTCGCATCCAATATCTCCGACTCCGAATTCAACATACTTGGCTCCCCTTCCTTAACCCAAGATTCCACCTCTACCACTTTAGTCCGCCCCTAAGACTCACCACTTGGTCCAACAAACACCTGATTAGTACGTGTCTAGTTCGACGTCAACTCCTTAGAAAAAACTATCAGATATACTTTCTGTATTTGTTTTCTTAGACTTATGCAACGTTAGTTGTCCTTATTAGGTCCCGAAATTTAGCTCATGTCGATCACTTCTCTCATTTACCGCCCTTTCCTTAAGCAACATTACTCGCTAATCGGCGTTCTGCAGGGCTCGTATGCTCGTTGTAACTCCGGCATATGTCATCCCTTGTCGGCTCCTTTCTTCAATTGTTCGACTTTTTACCTTATATCCGGCAACAAAGGAATCGATAACTGCTTGAAGCACATACAAAACCGATGCCCATCTCCATTTCCATTTGCACCTTGCGGCACCATCACAACTCCCTTCTGGCGCCTCTCCCTATAGTGCTATCATCAAATACCTACCACGACTGTTAGCACAGTGTTGTACCCAAAAAGCTCGAGAAGACTCATACTTAGCGACGAAATCCTCCAACTTGCCAGCCCCCCCTCAACTTCTCAACATATTCACCATCCAAACAGCTCCAAATCTCCTAGTGCAAATTGTGTTTGATATCTTCACCCCCATTCCAATAGCTTAACAATGCCTAAATCGCTAACTAACACTACGAATTCCTTCGCCTCCACCCTAAACCGAGTACTGAAAACCATCAAACCAGCAGCATAGGATCGTTTCATCTGATACTCTACAGATGAAGCAATTGATGATAAAACAGGCATGCGAGATTGTCTGGAAGCTGCGTGGTGACTCTGCACAAATTCCGGCGTCCACGCACCGGCACATGCGTCCAGATTGGCGTGTACACTTCGCGGCAACGGTTGTGGTCGGAATGGCTGCAAAGTCGACTAGGCAGGCGCTTGGGTCCTAATGTTGGCCGGATATTTGATATTCAGTCTAACTCCATGGATGGGGCCGTCGGGAACCTCCATATTGCCATTGCTTGTCGCTCCGTCGCTGGATCCATTATAACGATCGGCGGAGCTAGGGTTGACCACAGCCTGCAGGTAGGAGTGGCTATCTCTTTGTGGCGCGAGGCTGGTGGTTTTGGTATGTCCGGTCGAGGCTTTGAGGCCAACTCTAATGAAGCCTAGACCGGTGGTTTTAGGTAATGGTTGGGTTTTGGATTTTGGGGGAGAAGTTTCCATCCTAGAGAGAAACCTACATCCAGCAAGTAGGGGGGAAGGAGAATAGAGTAAAACAATCTGCAAGTGCAAGTACAAATATTCGAATAGAAAATGCATCTTCATGGTCTTGTTTCTGCTAACTAGTATTAATGTTACTTCTTGAATTGAAGTAGATTCAGTTCAAATGTTTGAATTGATTTCTTTTTTATCTTAAAATATAATACTTTCTTTCGCTTTTTTATTTTGGAAATTTGGGGTAGAAAGCCTGCATATTGGTTTCTGTTGGCTTGAGTAAGGAAATTTCTGCGGGACCAGAAATACATTAGAATAAGAGGTGGGTTTATGTCGCATGGTATGTAGGCTGCTTTTGGAAAGGTTAAGGAACATGCATGTACATACAACCTTCCTCCTTGCCGTCGGATTTGTTTGACATTTTTTATGGGGGTTTATGGGTCCAAAATTCTGTCCACAGGATTTTCCATCAATTTTGGTTCATCTTAGCTTTTTTCTTTTCCTTTCAGTGGGATATGCAAGTCAATGTTTGTTATCTTATTAATTTTTTCCAGCAGAAATCTTTTCAGGATCTTCTTCGAAAGCAGGAAGGTGATCGAGCATTATGGGAATACCCATTTGCTGTAGCTGGTGTCAACATCACATTTATGCTTATTCAGATGCTTGATCTTGAAGCAGGTGAATTTTTTTTATCTTGTTGCCAGAAAGGACCTTTCAATTTTGACAACGGACTACTGTGTGACCAAATAACAAGTTTTGTGATTGCTTTATCTTTATTGTGGTTACTGTCAAAATGTACTTGGATCCCTACACACCTTCGTGACCCCACCAAAAAAAGGAGAAAAAATAAAAAAAATAACGATCAGAATCCAAGATTGACCTTTGTGGAAATGGAAATAATCTGTCTTTAGTTATTATAATTGATGAGTCTGGATCCATTGCTGATGGGGTTTTTTATTTTGGGGGGGGGGGGGGGGGGGGGGGGTGCGTTTCCTCACTTTTGCTTGTAAAATAGTGGCTTAAGTGTGGATCCAAAATTCTTTTCCTTAGTTCTTGGCAAATGCTTTTCAGGGATGTGAATAAATTGCAAGAATGCAGGCCATAGTTTTCCAGATTTCACTTACATGTGCAAACAAAAAGATATTAGTAAAATCTTGAATGATGATTGATGGCTCAGAGAATAATCCCACAACATGCCTGAGATTTTGAGTGCTTGATGTTTGTTCATCAGCTGACATTTTGTCCTACGAATGCAGTGAAGCCTCGAATGTTGGTAGGAGCAACCTTCTTGAAATTTCTTGCAGGTACTAACCTCCGCTCTCACCTTACTGAATAAAAGTCTGTTAATTTTGACATTGAAAAGAAGTGTGGTTGTTTTTGTGTTCTGCTCATTAGATCAAGTAAGCTGATATTTTAGGTGCATATTTGATTATTTTTTGCGTGGATAACTCACAAATTTGGCGAAAAATCCTTTGTTTCCTAAAGGGAACTTGTTTTCGTTAGTTAAAGCGTGAATTCTTCCTGCTTTCTACTTGTCAGAGAATGAATCAGCATTTGACCTTCTATATTGCATCACATTCAAGCTAATGGACCAACAGTGGCTAGCCATGCATGCTTCTTACATGGACTTCAATGTAAGTTTCTCCTTTTTGTTTGTGATTAAAAATAGTGTTAAAAGTACATTTTCTTCTGCCTGCACCCCGTCCATCTCTAGTGGTGCTGTAGAAATTTCTGGGTTTTAGGTTTTGGTAACTCAAAATAGGACTTTAGAAAGTGAATCAGGACTGGGAAATGATCTACTGATATCGTATTTGCTAAGTTTAGGTCAGCCTTTTCTACTTGAGATAGCCACTGATTATGATTCTCTTGTATTTAGAACCTATGAACTAGTTTTGTTATTTTTAGAGAAACGATGACTATTACTATACCATTTGCGTGATTAGAACAACTTAGAAAAATATGTAAATTTCTGGTAATACTCTTGTACCAAATTTATCTCTACAGTTAACGTCTTCTCATATAACTTCTATAAATGGCACATTTATGATCCTCTACATTTTCTTCTGCTTACATTTTATTTGTGAAGGATTACTTTATACCATTGTTTTGTTGTCTTCTGTGGTTCACTCAGACTGTGATGAAAGCTACTCGTCATCAGCTGGAAACGGAGCTTTTGCAAGAAGACGTTACATGCCTTGAAGACTTGCCCTCATATAGCCTTCTTAGTCGATAGTATAACATCTGTAACATTTTTGAAAGACAAATGGCCTTTTATGATAGATTTGTGATCTAATGGATGCTTCTCTCAAGTTCCGTTGTGCCTTGCTCCTTTTTAGTGCTTTAACTAGATTGTTGTTGGGGCTCTCTGATGTTAGATTTGTAGGTCATTGTGCTTTCTTGCGAGTATGGATGAAATTGAATTGAAACAAGTAATTGGAGTTGCTGCATCGTGATTGCTCTAACTACAGGATTTATCCAAATACCTTGTTCTTGCTGCAAGCTTTCAGGAGCAAAATAATTTCAATCACCCGCTTGATTGATCAAATATATTAACAAGTTGGGGTCTGATTCAAACGAGTTATTTTTTGAATATTGCAATCATGGATAGTGAAAAGGCTGAAAGTAATAGCTACAACAGCAACTTTATTACGTAACATGTGAAATTGTTTTGGCAGGGAATCATCTCCAGACGTAAAAACTTTGAACTTGCAGCTACAACTAATCACAACAAATTAGCCATATCCGAAAGTACAGATCAATTCGAATGAAGCATTTCACTCGTTGATCCAAGGGTAAAGGCTGCTCTTCCATTCTGCAATTCCTTCTGGGAACCAAAGAGCAATCTCCTTCCTTGCACTCTCTACTGAATCACTACCATGAATTACGTTCCTGCAAAGGGTAAAACACGTTTCTAAGATAAAATGCAATAGATACCAGAACATGATAATGTTTTACGACTAATAAAACCAAATAATATAAACCTACGAGTGTTCAGGCACTACGCATCCAACATAGGCCTAGTCGCCTAGAATACCTTTCTATTAACAAAACAAATTAGTATTCTTACAGTCTTATTGATGCAATTATAATTTGGTATTAGCATCAGCATAAGAATCAGAATCTAACCGGCCAATGTCGATGGCATAATCACCACGGATGGTTCCAGGAGAAGACTCGGCAGGGTTGGTGGCTCCAATAATCTTCCTGCCAATAGTCACCACATTCTTACCCTCCCAAACCATTCCAACAACAGGGCCAGAGATAATGTACTCAACCAGCTTACTGAAGAAGGGCTTTGCAGATAAATCAGCATAGTGCTTCTCAGCAAAAGGGCGATCCACAGTGATGAGCTTCAAACCTGTAGCCAAAGAAAATTCATGACAAGGGAAATCATAAGTAGAAAATAAATCAAGGTTTTTTTAATAGTGTCAGTGCCAAGAAATATTTAGTAGTGTTATCCTCCTCCCCTCTGAGCAGACGGTTATAAGGAAAGATTTGCATGAAAGAGGGGGAAGCATATGGAATTTTTGACAATGCAATTTGGAAGACCCCATATATAAGCTTGAACGTTGCCACCCATCCAAATGCAATGATTTTCTTTAAGGGTCCGTTTGATTGCAAAGTTGGAAAATGGGTGGAAAGAAAATGTTTTATAGGGAATTGATTTTCCTAGAAAATGTTTTACTGGGAATTATAATTAATTGTGTTTGATTGGTAAAATTTTCTATGGAAAATGTAGAAAGTTTTGTGTCCATTTGACTTCATTTTTTATGGAATTTGTCCATTAAAGTGATAATTTTTTCTACCATTGGGTCTAAAATTTGTTCCAATTGTAAAAAAAATTTGAAAAAAAAATTGAAAAAAAAAAAAAATTTACCATACCGAATATCATTCGTTTGACTTTGTTTTGCATGGAAGTTGTCAATAAAAGTGAAAATTTTTTTTACCATTGTATTTAGAATTTGTTCACATTGCAACAAAAAAAAAAATGGTGGAAAATGTTTTCCCACCAAATAGGTGAGAAAACAAAATCAAGTTTTTGTGCATCAAAGGATTGTACCTAGAAAAAGGTGGAAAATCAATTCCAGGGAAAAAAAGTGCAATCAAACACGACAAAAGTAGGAAACGGAATTTCAATTCCAACTTCCATGGAAAATAATGGGCTATTAAACAGGCCCTAATATGAATTACAAGGTGAGATCATTTGATGAAAAGGCACGATCAAACGAAAGGAAACAATTTTTGCATGATCACTATAGCCTCTCTTTGACAAACATTAAAGAGAGTTTTTTTTTTTTTTTGGAAAAATGAATTTTGAAATAGTGATTTTTTCGAAGAATGTGTGGTTAAAAAGTAGGAAAATTTTTCGATTTACGTGCATTTTTTTTTTGTGAATGCGCGATTGAAAATGAGTTTGAGAAAAAAAGGTGTTACAAGAAAATGGATGACAAACAAGGGCTTAATTGAACTGAAAAAAGTCTTTCAGAAGTGAAGGTCATCACTGAAGTAGAGACACTGCTAGATTAGAATGGTTACAATGTACATCTAGCATAATTATACAATGTTTGAGCCATTCCCATTTCACTTTTACTAGTAGGACAACTTTAAGGGTTTGTTTCATTGACGAAGGTGGAAAGACTTTTCAATTCCATGTAAGTTGAAAAATAAAAACCCAAATACCCCATAAGAATGCATTTTCTATGAAATTGATAAAAAAAACAAGCATAAAGTGGTTGTACATTGAAATTTGAACTCCATTTTGACTTTCGTATCAAACAGCGAAAGAAGAAATTGAATTCCTCGGATGTGACATTTCCATGGAATTTAAACTAATCAAATAGACCCTAAAATTAAAATAAGATAGACCAGCCCACAATTTCGGCAACTACCCCCATCAAACTATTTGAGCCCACTCATTATCAAATGGATCATGGTTACTTCCAGCAAGAGATAAGATATTTAACCCCATTTTGATAACCATTATTTTGAAAAAATGGAGTTTTGAATTGTGATTTGTTTGAAGAATGTGTGGTTAATAAATAGAGAAAAATTTTGGATTTATGTGCAAAATATTTTATTGTGTAAATATACGATTGAAAATGAGTATGAAAATTAAAGAGTTTTGAAATAATGATTATCAAAGCAGGTTAGTATAACCCAAGCCTCAAGCTTATAACCCGGGTCCTTTCCCCTCCATAAAACTTGGGTATTTCTTGGGGCTCAAGCTTATTTTCAAACTTTGTCTATAAAGTTATTACTGCACTTGATCATAGTGAGATAGAATCCCTAATTTACTTAAAAGTAATTTACTTTTCTTTTAAGCTTAACTAAACAAGCTCTTATTTCATCGAATTATGCTAAGTGTACATTTCATTGTGTACATTTTTGTGCTCATTTTATTGTATTTAATAAAAAAGCGTTCGACGGGAAAGTATTTTTTTATTTTAAACTGTTCAATCATGTATTGTGACGTGACACAATGTCAAAAATGATGTAAACAAAGATGTAGCATGATTGTATTTCATCAGGCGGCAAAGTGCAAGAATCCCTCTTTTTTTACCTTTCGGAAAGTCGTGGACTGTAATAGATAAGAAGCCATAATTTCAAAGTTGAAAAAAAGAAAAAGAAGCTACCTTTCAAGGAGAAACCTTTCTTCTCAAATCTGCCAAGGATCTCACCAACCTGAAGCATAACATTTGCCGAAATTTTTAAACATTTCCATTGCAGAAAACACTAATCCACTTCATTTCTTCAATATCACGCTAAGACAATTAAAGTCAGAATTTTATTTTTTTTCCTTTCTTTTTCCCTTCTTCAAACAAAAATCAATTAGTTCTTTTCTTTTTCTTTAATCCATAATTTCTCTTAAAAAGAAAAGACTTATACAAAAACTTGCCAAACTCATTGATCACTTCCAAATCCAAATAGAACTGGAAAACAAAAACTTACCAAGCCTCTTTGAACGCCATCAGGCTTGATCATGATGAAAGTCTGCTCCATTTGTTTGTGGGATTTTTCTGAGGCAGGCAATGCAGATAAACTTAAATGGATTTTAAAGGCTGATGTTAGAAGAGGATTCTATCTATCCACGTGGGAGACCTCGAAAGCAAAGGTATAAGTAAAACAGCCCCAGTACCAGTAGTCCATTCTTGGAATATTCAGTCGGTGAACAGTGATCATTTTCCTTTTTCTTTTCTTCATATTTTTAGTGCTTTTTCTTTAGAGAACGCCAAGCATTTGAACCTGATTCTCTTCTTTCTCTCTTTTTTCAACCTTGCATTCAGCATTTTCTTTTGCTAATAATATTTGAAGTTTGGCTGTATCAATGTAAACTTTGGTTTTATTTTATCCTCATATTTCGATAGGAGTTCTGTTAGAGGTTTTGTGAGAGGGCCTAAATGGCATTGTGGAAGCCCAACTTTAATTAGGCCTCTTAAACGGCTTCAGATCCATATTGTGGATCCTAACTTTTTAATTTTATTAGGGAAAAATCATAAATAAGGTGTATATGTTACACCAATTCAAAAATCAGCTATATAGTTTGAAAATTCAAAAATTAGGTTTTTTTTTTAATTTTCATTTATGAAATAATAAATTATTAAATCAATTTATTATTAAATATTTAATTCTAATATAATATAATATAATTAACCCACTCCACCTACACCACCTCGCTCCGGCGACCATTCCGACGATCGTTTCGGCGACTGCTCCGATTCCGACGACTATTCCGATCACAGATTTACAATTTAGTTAGTCACAAATTATAATTTTTATAAGATAGATTATTTTACGGTCACAATTCAAAAATCTTGTAGGTCACAATTAATTAGTTGGTCACAAATTTCAAAATTAGTTGGTCACAAATCAAATTTTATTGGTCACACGGTCACAAATTTCAAAATTAATTGGTCATAAATCAAAATTTATAGGTCACACGGTCACAAATTTCAAAATTAGTTAGTCACATATTTTTTCAAAGTTACAGATTGTATAATTTTTAGGTCACATATAACAAAATGATTGGTCACGAATTATATTTTAGTCACAGATTATCGAATTTTAAGGTCACGGATTATATTTTTAATCACAGAAAACCAAAATGACCAGATCCACCACTACCACCACCACTTCTGCACTATCGCCACGACCACTAGCACCGCCTCCACGAACAACATCACCACCACCAAAACACCACGACAATCAGTAGTAACACCGTCATTTCCAAAACCACCACCAACACCCAACTGCCACCTTACCGTCACACCTCCAACACCCAAATCATTGTTGCCACAATTAGCTCAAATCGCAGCTTCGTGGCACCATGAACCGCCACCGCCACCACCCAAATCACACCACAAACCGCCATCACAACACAAACACCACAACGTAAACACCACAAAAAAATTGAGTCGAAAAATACCATAGCCATCGCCATCGCCATCGCCACAACCACACTAACACCACTGTTGAGAAGGAGACGAGGGGAAGATGGAGATAGCAGAGGCGGTGGTTGCACAGTGCGACCACCACTGTGCGACCACCGCGAAACACCACAACGCAAAGACCACCAAAAAATTGAATCGAAAAATACCATAGCCATCGCTACCGCCACACCAACACCAATGTTGAGACGGAGAAGAGAGGAAAGGAGGGAGAGAGAGGGAGAGAGAGAGAGAGAGAGCAGAGGCGGTGGTTGCACGGTGCGACCACCGCGACGGGGAAATCTGTGTGAGGTGCTCATCGGAGCTTATATCGCCAAAAATTAGATCAAATCGCCGCGGCTCCGATGAAGAGAAACTCCCAGTTGCAGGTCATGGCCGCTGCAGCTCCGATCGGCGGATGAAGATAAGCTCTGGTAGTGAAGCTCCCAATGCGGCGGTGACAAGAGAGGGGGGGGAGAGAGAATTAGGGTTTGAGATTTTAAATTGTGTGGCAAATGAATTAGTTTTTGAATTGTTATATTTAGTAATAAGTTTAATTATAATATTTATTTTTTGAAGATTTAATTATAATATTTAAAATATCAAATACCTGATTTTTGAACAACAAAACATTTATCCTGATTTTTGAACATGGAACTTGAAAGGTAGGGTTCCATGTAATTTCCTCATTTTATTATTTTACATGGTACATTAGTTAAATCTTATCTTAATTTTTATTTTTAAAAAATTGGAAACATTTAATAAACTACTGAATAAATGTACTAAAGTTTTATTTAGTGATCTTATTATTTTACGAAATGAATAAATTAAATTTTAACCTTGCTTGTCAATTTAATTTTATTATTTAAATAAAAAATTAATTGTTGAATAACTAAGTAATTTAACTTCTAGCAGAAAGGAAATGTTTATTATGTAATTAATTAAAACTTTACTGAATTTATTTGAGTTATTCCACTGGCGGTAACTATTCTTTCACTTATTATCAATCAAGTAATTGTACTTTAATTTGTTTCAATTGTGTAACTACATTACAGGATTTTTTTTTCTAGAGATTTTATTATAACTATTTCATTTTCAAGCACACGTTCTATAGTACTCATAACTTTTCTATACTTTCTAAACACGTATTTTTAGGAAAAAATAAATAATTTTTCCCTTGGAAAAATCTCTCCCAAACGAAGGCTAAATTTGATTTCAATTCATCCAATTTTGTAAATCGAAACCGACAAATAAGGATGACGTGATAGCAAAAATAATAGTAATTATTTATTTTACTAAAGTTGTACTTATTCCATTAAGTAACTAATGCTTATGTGTAATGACAATCATTTATTTACTGATACATCATCAATTTATGTAAGTGGAATTGAATGAAATTGACTTAATTGAATTTGAATCAAAGATTGAACATATTTGAAGTATACTACTGTGTTAAGAGTGAAATCCCATTTCAAATAAACTGAAAAAAATCAACCCAACATATAAAATTAACAAGGTTGATTTTTAATATGAAACCCAACATTTAATATAAATAAATTTTAAAAATCGTTAGTTTATATATATATATTGTCGCTTACTTTTCAGGTGATCATCCCGTAGTGACGCATTTCACCACATACAATCGCCACATACATTCTAAGTGGGAGCATGGATCAAGCTGTATTCAGGAACCACATCATAGTTTTCGCACAAACCATAAATATTTTGTCAAAGTTAGTGAACTTCTTTAAAACGCATGAATGCCATGTCTTAGTAAAACATGTTTTGTCAAAATCCACATCGTTTATACACCATCTATGAGGAGGGACCCTCTCAAGTGTTTTGCAAGTAAGCGAACTCCTGCCTAGCTAGAAGAGAGTGACTTCGAACTTTGCCCGCTTGGAAGGACGCCACAAATGGAGAAAATATGTTTAATTTGAAGAAACTCCTCTTCTGATTTCCCCTCAGCACCAAGTATTGTGTTTGAAGTTGGGGCTCGTGGGATCTTTAGGCAAGAATCTTGTGACTCACATTCTTTGTCGAATAATATTACCTTCTTTGGAGGGACCGGTGTACATTCAAAAATTCCTGATGCCACATGATGAGGAACCCACTATCACATGTGCAAAAATCGTTACAAATGGAATAGAATCGAGCAAGACTAAGATATCAAAATGATCGAACCAATAAACGGTAGGCACGAGTCAAAAAGTTATGAAAGGTCAAAAATATCCTTCACTTAATTTTTTAATAAATACGTCATGTAGATCAGAAAAAGGTACTCAATATTCAATATTCAAACCCTAATCCAAATTCGGTTATTTTATCTCTTCTATGCACAAATTATTATTATTATTATTTTATTTATTTTTTTGCAACTGACTTGATTATAAAAGTGCAAACAGTTACTACGCCATCCACCAGAATGGAAACATTTGGACACTGAAGGTGTTCAAGTGTACAGTACAAGGGAACGTGTAAGTGGACAAAAAGGTGACAAGATGTATGTCGACAACTCAATTGATTAGAATATCTACGCCAATGACATGAAAACTTTCAAGAGGTAACAAGAGGTATGTCGACAACTCAATTGATTAGAATTTCTAGGCCAATGACATGAAACTTGAAAGTGCATTCCTAGTTGCTTTATAGAATTTTCATACCGTGAACTATGAAGCTTTGACTTGTATGAATGTGCGAAGCGTGTTGTTTTACTATAGTTAATTAAGTTAATGGTCAATTAAGTTTTGAGTAGGCAAAACTGATTTCTTGTCGACAGTGGAGATCAAATGCCGACGCCACGTTAGCGGTTTAAAATTGGCATTTTTATTTTATTTTTTATTTTTACTTTCACCTAACAAAACCCACCCCACCCACTCCTTCTACTCCCTTTCCCCACCCACCCTTTCCCAACGACATTTTCCCTTCCCCAATTCGAAGCTCTTTGATCCGTTTCTTCTCCCGTCGTTAATACGATAATATTTAATTATTTTGATCCTGAAAATTAATTATTTTATAAATTTTTATGTAAAATGCCAAAAATTGATTTTTATTCATAAATTTCATTTCTAATTTAGGTCATTCCCATTCATAAGTTTGAGTAACGAGATCATCGAATCTGTTGTTTCGTTATTTTTCGTAATTTATGTAGTAGTTGAAAATAAAACAAATAACATACAAATATAATATTCATACTACGAGCCTGTTTGGTACAGATTCTCATTTTCTACAGTAAATCAATTCTCATTTTCAACCACACATTATTCAATAAAATAATATTTTCCATCACATCAATACTTTTTTCTTCTTTTTTAACCACACATTTCCCATCATATCACTATTCAAAAATCAATTCTTTCCCCAAAAATCCATACCAAACACACTCTACACGTGGAAATATTAGAAACGTAAACCGTCTAATCACATAAAAAAAAGGAAAAGAAAAGAAAACACCTACATACACGACTCGGCTTAAATGTCCACGCATATTATACACGCTTCACTGCGGCAACGAGTATGATGAGCATACGTGTCCACGGTATAATCTACCAAAGCAAGTGCACGAGTAAGTGAACATATTTTTTCTTCCACCATGTCGAACTTCTCCAACAACTTGATGACAATATCATTCAATTCACTTAGTGTTCTAAGGTGCATATCAGTCACTTCGGATTGACGTCCCAATGTTTATTCAATCAAACTCCCGCACCAGACACCATTCAATAAAATTAAAATATAAAACAAATCAATCTTAATGTGGAATAATGGGCGCCACACATTTTTAAAAAAATCATTTTTTTAACCACACATTCTTTAAAAAAAATTACTATTCATTTCAATATAATGTGGAATAATGGGGGCCAAACAGACGCTTAATGATCATTGAAGATATTTTTTTACGATAACAATTTCTCAAGTTTCAAATTGTTACATTAATAATCACTAGATCAAAAATAATAACATGTAATCTTATGGGGTGACATTACATGTCAAAATGTCATAAAATAACATTATTTGTTACGTCAAGACAGAAATATCATTTTTCAAAAAATGACGTGGATTTACTACCCGATTTAAGCCCAAAAATTTTACCCAAACTAAAGTGGTATTATGCTTTTAATCTGAACGTGTTTGAAATCCCCAATTCAATTCTCCAATTTTATTGAATTGGGGTAATAAATAATACATTTTGATGACACGTTGACACTTAATAGTGTCACAAAAGATTTAATAATATTTTTTTACTGGGTGAACATTAGTGTAATAATTAGAAACTCGAGTGATTTTTACCCAAAATAAAATTAAAAAAAAGTCGATGATCTTTGATATAATTACTCAAAACTTCAATGATCATCAATGTAATTAACCTATACGTTCGCACATTTTCTTTGCATACTCTATGGCACATAAATGTCAGTCAAAAGATAGAACTTATCAATGACTATAGTGAGTGTAGTGTGTGTATATGTATAGAATTTTATACGTTCGCCTAATCTTTATAAAAGTTTCACATATCATATTCTCAATTATTAATATACCATGTGTAAATGAGATCATCAAAAAAATTCTTGGGTGTATATATCATGGAAGTTGGTGGTGAAGGAATATAAAAGTTTTGAACATTCCCTTAGGCCTCAACCCCCAATTCTGAAGGAACATTATAAACACAAGTGGACAAGAAATGGGGACAAAAGAGGACCCACCAAATATCTGATGCCACACTCTATCATGATGGAATTTGGAAGATTTTTGAACTAAAGGCTATGATTGTTGCATGGAATTCAACAGATATAACTACTGCCCCTCTCTTTCATTGCTTAAATGTTGCAAGGTGTTATCCACTGTTCTCTTTAAATGGTTAAATGCATATAATCATGAGATTTTTTGGATGTCCTTAGGTAAACTTCCTTTTCAGATTCCACCGAGGTTTTAGGATTTTTTTTGGTTTGGTTTGGTTTGATTTTGTTTCAAGTTTGGAAGTAATTGGAACAGAGGGAATTGTTTAGTTGGTTATATTCTTGTTGGTGTAATTTATGGATATGTTGTAAGTTAATACGGTCTACATTCTACTCGCTATTCTGAATTCTCATTGTTGATTTCGAAAATCATCTTACATCGCCGTTTCACAGCAAAATAAGATTTTAAAAAAATGCGTTCGAAAGAATTTTTGAGTTTAACTTGACTGGACTTGGAATAGATATCTAAAAGTTTGGGTTACATCAACTATTCAACAAGTCCGACCTTCATAAAGTGCTATCTACCATGGGTAGAAATCGTCATGCATAGATAGATTATAATAACGTCTTATATATTAGTTCTTATCAACGTTATAGAATTGTTCTATCACAACTAAAATTAGTCATGATAAAAGTCATACTTTATAAAATGCGATCGTGTATTTCTAGTAAGAAATGCATTCTACAATGGAGAAGAAAAGATGAACGTGTTGAGATTTAACCAAAGAAGGGAAAGAGAGAAAAACTTAATATATACAAGGAGAAAAAACGAGAAGCTACGGACTTGTTCTCTTTACCATTTTCTATTTTCGATTTTTCAAAACAGTGAAAACGCGTTCTCTTTCTCATTTTCGAAAATGCGTTTTTGAAAACAAGTTAAAAATTTACAAAGAAATCAAGCCAGAATTTTCAAAACACGTTTTCGGTGTTTTCAAAATGTTAAAAAGAATACATTTTCAATAATATCAAAATAGACACTCAAAAAATAAAACTCAAATGAATTCAAAACACAAAACTCAAAACACAAAGAGAATAACCTCTAATATTTTCAAAACAAAGGTAAAAATAACTGAATAAAAAATAGATATGTAAATTATATCTTTACCTTATGTTGCAGGTATGTTTACTTACAATACGCAAAGTCAATATTACCAAAACTACAGTCAAGAGAGAGAAATAAAATTAACAAAAATAGGATGCAAATCACCTGTCATTTCTTCTATTTATATTGCATACATAATACATGACTCAATATTACCATAACTACATTTAGGAGAGAGAGAAATTAAATTAAAAATGGGATGTGAATTACATGCTGATAATGGAAACGTGTGGCACTCTTTGATCAATTTTATGTTTTTCGAGCCGAGAGTTCTGGAAATGATAAAGAAAATGGTGAGTGTAGATAATTGCGGGCAATATGAAGGTGCGACAGTCAAAGACTCTTTGATGTTTGAATTAACGATGTAAAAAAAAATTAAGCTTAAATATATATACTTTTAGAGCGTTTTGTGAGAGCATACTTCTTGCGGGTGGATGCTCTATAAAAACATCAACAAAACCCAGAAAAATTCGAACAACATTTAATTAATCAATAATTACTAAGTGTGTGTGTGTGTGTACACACACACACATACATATATACATACACACACTCGTGTTCTGTTATTATATTAATGTACACAAAATATTGAATTGAATGTGAAGCATATGCCATAGGTTTTGGGATTATCAAGAAGGAATATGGAAAAAAAAAAAGAGTAATATGATTCATTATTAATGTGGAGATAATATTATAGGTCTAGATGATAATATGTCACCCGATTCATTATTAAGTGAAGTCGTGATGCATTTTAATATATTGAACAATGATCTAAGGGATTAACTACCATATGGAGTGGGTGATGAACTCTACTAATGATGAACAATATTATTAAAAACATCATTAAAATAGTACTTACATAGCTTTTGTTAAGAAAAGAAAAACAAGAGAGAGAGCAAAGAAAAATACAAACAGTGTATACAAGGTAAATTAAATAGACACTATGACGGAGAGAAAATACGAGTAATAAGTTAAGGTGAAAATGTATTATTATTTTTTTATGACGTATAAATCAATAAATGTTTAGGAAAATGTATTAATTCCATAATAGCTAAATAATTAGTTAAAAAAATAAAAGTTTTATAATGATTAATATAATAATCACTATCCAAATAGTTTGCATAAAATTTTGATAACGTTTTAGCAATTAAGGAATACATTTCATGATGGCTAATATATTAACCATAATATTCTACCAAACATTAACCACCATAATTATTAAAAAAACGGTTTGATCATTTTGTGACAAACTTGTATGTGCAATCTTCGAATCATAAAAAGTCAAAATTAGTGTAATGAATTAATATTGTGGTGGTGACCATCAGGGGCGGACCGGGGGTTCCTGGGGGGTCACGTGACCCCACAATTTTTGAGATTTTTTTTTTATAAAATTATATTTAATATCGATTGAAATCTAAATTTTAATTTAAATCGAAATTAACAATTAATTTTAATAATATATTTCATGGAACCCATAACTGTTTAACTTTTATCAAAATTTACTAAAAAATTGATTTTAATCTCTATCAAACATGGGGTAAAATCACAATAAATTTGAATTTTTCTCTTTTTTCTTACTCTCTTTTACTCTTTTCCTCACGCCTTTTGACAAAATTTTAACCCTTCTAATTTTTATAAATTTGTATATGATTTCTCTACAAAATTTCACTTTCCAATCAAATTTTCAAGTAATTAGAACCTAAATTTGTATTTTCTCCTATCAAACCGTGTATATAGAATGTGTCCGAACTCATTATATTTAATTTGACTTATATTTAACGGATTGTATTTATTTGATTGATTATTAGTTATTTGTTTTTCCTTTCGATTACTTGAATTGATTGTTTGTATCAAATACATTATAAGATTTTTAAACGAAATATGCATTTTCTTGTAATGAACAAAGCATTAAATGTGACCATACAATCACATAATTGACACAAATGCCATGTCTCTAAATTTATGGGATCGGCCATGCCCTGCTACAATTTTTCATATGTTGTCCTTGAACATTATTGTCGACATTCAAGTTTCCGTTCCACAAAATTTATATATTTTTATAAATAAGTAAATTTTTTTTTTTCAATCATATATGTCAATGATCTCACGAGTATTATTCATTTCTATCCATTTATAAATTCTTTCGAAACATAGGCTAAATATGACGAGTACCTTATTCTCTGCTAAGCTCCTTTTTGTGCATGGATGGAGGGTAGGGGGCTAGCGGTCACCCATGTTTTTCGATTTTTTTTTTAATTGCTTGTTAAATTTTTCTTTTTCAAAAAATTTACTTATGCGCATCAAAATAAGGTCCTATTTTTATATTAATTATACAAGTGAGACGAGTCAAATTGATAGAATTTTAATTAAATTGATGACTAAAACATGAATGAAATGACTATTAAAATTCAATTTTAGTTGTCTTCTTGTTATTTTGAACTCACGTCTAATAGTTTTTAATTGCGAAAGATGTGTTACGAAATTTGCCTTGAATACTTCAAAACGGTATTAAGAACCTACCTGATGAGCAAAAAACATCGCCTGAAAATAACCTGAAAATCGCGACTTCGAAATGGGAATCAAATGGAAAAAATGAAAATTTTAAATTAATTGTCAGTAGTCATTTGTGGATGGTTATTTTAAACTTCTTGTTAAAGCTGTTTGTGATAAATACTTATATCAAGAATCTATTTAGATGAGTGAAGAACATAACCTTAAAGTGAGCAGAAAGAGGTGACGTCAAAATGAGAGTTAACAAATAAAGAAAATAGGGTTATTAACTTCATTTCTAAGTATCATTTTTGACAAATTATTTTGTTTTCGCCATTTAATGATTTTTCAATCCCAAAAATTGATGTGTTGCGAAGAAACCGGGCCACGTTACTAACTCCACCATTAATTTGGTGCAACGTTAGTATCTGTTCGATATCAGTTTGACCAATCAACTCGACCATTGATACATTGATCCTCTAGACAAAGAGTAATTGACCTTCTCTATATTAATTATTCTTGATGCTGTCAAAATAAGATGTTTTAAGTCGATTCTGGAGTTAAAATTTTGGTCATAAAAACACAAAATCCACGGCAATACATCCTTGTACACGATAATACATGCTTATACTTTGTTCATTGCCATCAAGATGCACGAGTATCCAACTGTACTTGATTACCAAATGTCAGTAATTTCAGCTAACCTACTCCCATCCATCCATCCATTCATGCACACATGTTTGGTTCTACTTAAAAAATAAATATATAGAGATTAAAATTAATAATTAATTTTAACCATCACTCTTTGGCTTCCATATGCTCCAAAAATATATTTTTTATTTTTAATTGCACATTTTTCAATAAAATAATATTACACGTAAATCTAAATTTTTCATTATTTTCTAATCATACATTCTTCTAACTATTCAAAAATGCATTTTTGATAGAGCCCAAACAAAGATTTAATGAGACCCACAACTTTTCAACCATAAATTCCATTGTTTTTTGTCAAAATTTCCTAAAAGTCTGACTTTTATCTAAATCAAGTAGGGGGCATATTATATATTCCTTTAGTGCTTGTCTGGTTTGAAAATTACTAAAATGTCGAGATCGAAGTTTACAATTAATTTTAATCCTACATTTTTACCAGATCCACAACTTTATCAATTTTTAAATACATATTTAATCAACTTTAATCAAAATATGCTTAAAAAAAACCATTTTCAAACAATCCCTTTAATTTAGTGAGCAAATCTTGTCAAAACAAAAAGGCACGCAAAACCCCTACTCCATAATATCCCTAAACTTTGTTGGAGAATATAATGGATTTGAGCGATGACTTTAAACCAAAAAGAAAAAAAAATCAACTTACCAAAAAATCAACATACTATTTTGTGCCCTTGCAATTGCTGATTGATTATCATAATGTATATTAATAGCAGGTACCAGATTTTCCAAACATGGAATATCCTCGAGAAAATTACGAAGTCATTCCGCTTCTTCTCCGATTTTATCTAAAGCAATAAACTCAAATTTCATCGTGGATGGAGCTATTCAAGTTTGCTTAGATAATTTCTAGGATACAACTCTGTCTCCAATGGTAAACACATAACCACTTGTAGACTTTGAATCTTTTGTGTCAAATATCCAATTTTCATCAGTATATCCTTCTAACACTGTAGGATATATTGAGTAGTGTAATCCATAGTTAACCGTGTGACTTAAATATTTAAGAACTCGAGTTAATACTTTCCAATGGTCATTACTTGGATTACTTGTAAATCCACTAAATTTGTTGACTGCATATGCTATATGAGGACGCATGCACATGGTAATATACATCAAACTGCCTATAACGCGTGAATATTCCAATTGAGATACCGGATTACCAGTATTTTTGGCTAAGTGTAAACATAAGTCTATTGGTGTTTTAACTGATTTATCGTCATACGCCTTAAACTTTTTAAGTATAGCCTCAATGTAGTGTGATTGAGACAATGAAAAATCGTCAAATGTTTTAGAGATTTTAATCCCTAATATCACGTCAGCTACTCCCATATCTTTCATTTCAAAATATTTTATCAACATTTTCTTGGTCAAAGTAATAACATTCAAATTATTTATCATGGTTAGCATATCATCAACATATACACATACGATCACGTATCCGTTAGGCGTGATTTTGATGTAAACATGTTTGTCACATTCATTAATTTTGAAACCATTTGACAATATAACTTCATCAAATTTTTAATGTCATTGCTTCGGTGCTTGTTTTAATCCATACAACGATTTTTGTAAACTTACAAACCTTATTCTCGTTTTCGGGAGCAACAAAACGTTCAGGTTGTTCCATATATTTTTTCTTCTTCTAATTCACCATTCAGAAATGCAGTCTTAACATCAATTTGATATATTTCAAGATAATGCAAGCAACAATTGCAATCAGTACACATATAGATGTGATCCTTGTAACCGGTGAATAGGTATCGAAGAAATCTAGTCCTTCCTTTTGTTTATATCATTTGGCTACTAGTCTAGCCTTATATTTGTCTGTTGATCCATCCGACTTCAATTTCTTTTTGAAAATTCACTTTCAACCTAAAGCTTTGTTTCTCGGAAGAAGTTCAACCAATTTCCAAATATGGTTATACATGATGAATTCAAATTCATTATTTACCGCTTCTTTCCAAAAAGGAGGTTTGAGAGTGGACATTGTTTTGTTAAACGTTCTTGGATCATTTTCTAGTAGATATGTTAGAAAATCTGGATCAAATGTCTTATGAATCCTTTATCTTTTACTATGCATTGATTCTTTATCTACTTGATAATTACTTTTTTCTTGATAGTTTTCAATGTTAGTATTTTAAATTCGTTTGTGCGAACTTATTTCTTTCTCTTTATAAGGAAAGATATCTTCAAAGAATACAGCATCCATTGATTCAATGATAGTACTTATACGTACATCAAATATTTCAGATTTATGAACCAAAAATTGATATGCACTACTATTGTTTGCATATCCGATAAAGACACAATCAATTGTCTTAGGTCCAATCTTTACTTATTTAGGTTTATGTATTTGTACATTTACCAAACACCTTCACACTTTTAAAATATACGGAGGAAGGTTTTCGCCATTTCCATAACTCATAAGGTGATTCATTCTTACTCTTGTGTGGTATTTTATTAATGATATGATTTGCCGAAAATATAGCTTCCCTACACAAATTTTGGGATAAGTCTAAATTAATCAATATTGTATTCATAATTTCCTTAAGTGTTCGATTTTTACATTCAACAACACCATTAGATTGAGGTGAGTATGTGAAATTCTTCAAGCGGTGCAACATATTTTCCACCTCGATCACTACGAATCGCCTTTATCCCTTTTTCAAGTTGATTTTCAACTTCACTTTTATAGTGTTTAAACACTTCCAAATCTTCATTTTTACTTTTTAACAAGTATACATAATAGTATCTTGTACAATCATCTATGAATGTGATGAAATAATTTTTACCACATTTTGTTTGGATGTACTTTAAGTCACATATATGGGTGTGAATAAGTTCCAAATGTGTTGTGCTACGTTCGATCGAATGAAACGATGCTTTGGCTAACTTAATCTCTAGACAAATTTTGCATTTTCCATTTATATTAGAATGCATACTCGGTAGTAAATTTAAATTAATTAGTTTGCATATAGAATTAAAAGTTACATGTCATAATCTATGATACCATAAATTAGACGACTCAAAAATATAAGCAGAAGAATATATATTATTTCTTGAGTTATTCTGTACAATGGTAAGGACATTCATCTCGAATAGTCCATCTTTTCACATAGCATTTCCCTACATACGCATTATTCTTGATAAGTAGAAACTAAGATGATACAAAAACTAATTTAAACTCATTCTTACTTAAGAACCCGACACTAAGTTCTTACGAATATCAGACACATGAAAAACATTATTAAAGTTAAGTTCCTTGTCTGATATCATCTTCAAAATAACTTTGTCTTATCCTTCAACCTTTGAACTTAAAGAGTTTCTCATGAACAATTTCTCACCATCGGTTGGAGAGTAGGATGAGAACAGTCCTTTGTTGACACAAATATGACAAGTAGCACCCGTATCTACCCACCATTCTATGGGATTTTCAACATTGTTGCATTTTGAAATAACGGTCGATAAATTTATATATGATATACCATTAGATATTGCATCAGATTTGATGATATTCACTTGGGCTTGCTTTTTAGATTTAGAATAATCAACAGAGCGATGTCCGGTCTTTCATAATTATAGCAATTGCCCTTAAACTTCTTTGCGAATTTCTTGAATGGTTCGACGGAATGCTTTATTTTCTTACTTTTGTTATAGGATTTCACCACATTAGCCTTAACTTATGGTATATGACTTCCAACATGTTTGTCTGGATTTCGGTTATCTTATTCAATTATCAACCGGACAATGAATTTTCATATTCATCTCCTTGTGCTTATGCTTGAGATAACTTTGGAAGTCCTTTCAATGGGCGGAAGTTTCTCG
The DNA here is from genome assembly GCA_035079005.1 of Fraxinus americana. Taxonomy (NCBI): domain Eukaryota; kingdom Viridiplantae; phylum Streptophyta; class Magnoliopsida; order Lamiales; family Oleaceae; genus Fraxinus; species Fraxinus americana. The sequence continues at coordinate 26,825,695 of CM068719.1, read as the reverse complement.
ATAATTGTAGCCACTTGAAATAATTCATTTAGAAACATATTTTCAGCGTGAATGTCATGGAGTATAACCTACAATTCTTGAACTTGACTAATAACCGTTATTGAATCTACCATTTCGTAGTCTAAAAATTCCCCCACAATGAACTTTTTAGTTCCGGCATCTTCGGTCTTGTATTTTTTTTCCAAAGATTCTCATAGTTCATTTGCAATTTCATGGAACTACACACATTATATAATGTGTTGTCCAACCATTCAAAATATAGTTTTTGCATAAGAAGTCGAAATGTTTTCAAATATCTAATGCTATCGATGATGTCTTATTATTTTCCCATTCTTGTACGGCGGGTTGTGAAATAGAACAACACTTTCTGTTGTCATCTTCTGAAATCAACCCCACTAAATTTCTTCGATTTATCTCCATATGGAATGGAATTAGTATGAACGGTGGGAGGGGCAACCGCAACCGGAAGAATCACAGCAGTAGGAACCAAGTTAGGTAACATTCCTTCTGAAGCCCATATTCAAAGTATCATTCGAAGAGGTATCAGTATTATTAACTGTATTCATTTTTGTTTACACAAAACAGAAGATAAACCAAAATCATAATTCGAGAAGGAATATAAAAAAGTTAAAGCGAAGTGAAATCAGTTTAACTGAATACAATTCAAGAATAAAGTTACCACTCAAATGAAAAAAATTCAAGTTAAGAATGTTGGAGAATATAATGGATTTGAGTGATGACTTTAAACCAAAAAAATCAACTTACCTACCTTACCAAAAATTTGAAAGAGTAACGGTAAGGATATGAGTGAAAACATCAAGGAAAAAAATGTTAAAGTAACACCAAAATGAAAATGTATGCAAAGTCGATGCAAGAGTTGAACTCTTTGTCATTAAGTTAAATTTGCCCTCAACGGTGCTTACGAATGATGATAATCAACTCTCAAGGAACAACGACGGTTTTATTGTGTTAGTAACACTTCAATATACAAGAACAACGAATCGAAAATTAGTTTTTATACTCTTTCAAATGAAAATGGAAAACCAGCTTTTATATAGAATTTAGGCTAGAAAAAGATGAATTTAATGTTATGCTATGATTGCATATCATTGTGATGAACAAATGGACCTCTCAATAGTCTAATTTATAGAGGAGGAAATGTTGTGAGTGGAGTGTCACGCCACAAACCCATCAACATTTGCCAAGGGTCGCAGTTTTAGCTGTTGCTAGCATGTCGTCCTTGCGTCGCTCGAGCGTCAAAAACAGTAATTCAATCGTTTGCCTGTTGCTCGAGCGCTAGGCGAGCGACGGAGTTAGACTAATTTCCAGCAAGTTCCCTCTTTTTTCTTTCAACTTTAGACCGTAATTTCTCATTTACTCGGAATTGGTTTTGAGATTCCAAATATATCAGGACGATCTATTCGACGAGTAGAATGAGTTAGTCTATTTATTTTTATAATTTGACTATCAAATTAAGTTCGAATATTTAATCGAAATTGACACGAAAGATTCTCATTTAATTTTATACTTAACAAATTCCAACAAACTTTACAAAAGCAAATCATGTGAAAACAAAATGGATGATAGTTTTTATACGTTGGGAAACTGCTGTAATTATTGTAAGTGCCTAAAACGAAACACCTACGCGGATAGGCTTCTTCTCCTTTTATCATTTACCTCGTGATATCAAGTTTGGCTGTTGATAGTAATTCTTTATGGAGAATATCACGTATCGAGTCAATTATTGGCTCGCATGCATGCCCTGTGTACTGCTTCTGCTGCTGCAAAACTATCAATCGAGCCTCTGATTTATTAATTATTATATACGTGACAGTCTTGACCACGTACTTACTGACGTGTGACTTGACAAAATTGTAAGTACGTAGGGCAGAGAGGGAAGTGAACTTGGGTATAAAGAATTGAAACAGTTGTTATAATTTTTAAAAAATTTGTGTTATTGATTGTTTAAATATTATTAAAATTATAACGTATAAAAGCGTCGCTGCACAATGATGTCAAATTTAATGTACACGTAGCAAGATTGTTGAAAAATATAAAAATGGCATCTAAGACTTCTAAAGTTTTCAACACGTCTTCCTTTCTCTCAGACATGTATACAATATAAACAGTTAAATTGACTTGAAATATGCTGGAAATAGGACTCTAAATATTGGCTAAATCGTGTAGATGGTTGCGAGTGAGATATCAGAAGATTGTGCAGTCAAGAACTGACCAAATCAGAAAGGTTCAATTGCAATTTGGATTTCTTATTGTTTCTAACTTATCTTAAGCTTTAAAATTTATTCTTTTAGACTTCTAAGAAAATTCAAACACTTTCTTTATTTTATGCATGAGATTCAAGGTTCTAAAGAATGATGTTATTTTAACTTTTTCTTCCTCATAATGATGAGGTTTAATAGACTTCTCATAAAGAGCGGCAAACATCCCACATTACCACGATTTCGACACTCTACCAGTCGGAAGAAGTGATAGCTAGTGTGTACAAAGCGCAGAAGCATAATCGAAGCGAAGTAATGATGTGCACTTAATAGGAATTCCTAGTCGAAAATCAACAGCAAGAATTATTTCTAAACATTACGTAAAATATCACAGATTACTCAAGACTCGATGACCATGTTTATAAACATTTTGAATGGATCAACGTTGTGTGTGTGATTCAAAAGGGAATCACAGACTCGTTATTACCAATAAAATGATAGAAGTCATCCTAAACTTTATTAAAGAGCTTGTAAGACACAATTCAATTAGTTAGTTCACTATGTTCATAGTAAGAGGTGACAATTGATTCAACTCTTGCGATACTAATAAGAATGAAAACTACAAAATTGTTTGCTAAATAGGAGACGGAGTCCCTTTCAAGTCACACGTGACAAGAGAAGGTAGGACCAAAAAGATAAAAAGTAGGGAGCAATAAATTGAGACATTATGCATTCGAGACCCCCCACCCCCAACCCCAATAACTGTAAATTATTAATCAAAATGAATATATAGAACTGTAACAATATTCTTCTACTCATTTTTCTTCTGTAATAATTTTTTTTCTAAAGGTATATTAACTGATCAAATTTTAATTTTAATCTCACATTTCATGAAATTCACAACGTTGTCAACTTTTAACCACAAATTACATCAATTTCTATTAAAATCTCTAATTTTTTTTAATAAAAAACTTAGTCGAATAGCCCGTTAATATTTCCATGAAAATAGTTTGGAAGTAAACATCAAAGAAAGATCGTTATATACTATGTTTTTAATACTTAGGTTCTATTAGAGTGCTTTTTAACTTTTTGTAAGTGTGACATTCATGTTCTTCACTTATTATTTGTTGCACTCGTAACTCTAAATTAGGGATGGCAACGGGGCGGGTTCGGGGCGGGGCACCCCCGCCCCGCCCCGCCATCACCCCACCCCGCCCCGTGCCCCGCCCCGCCTTAACCGGGGCGGGGCGGGGCGGGGCGGGGGCTTGCCCCGTTAAACCTCCCCGTTTAATTGTTTTTTTATTTTTTTATTTTTTTTTCCTTAAAAAATCCACATATATATTTTTTTATTTTTTTTAAATCTTTCACGGGCCGGGTTCGGGGCGGGGCATCCCCACCCCGCCCCGCGACGGGGCGCCCCGCCCCGCCCCGCCCCGCCAACCCCGTCGGGGCGGTTTTTTTCGCCCCATTCGGGGCGGGGCACCGTCGGGGCGGGGCGGGGCGGGGCGGTTTTTTTTGCCATCCCTACTCTAAAAGTATCTTCCAATGACTCTTTAAAACTGAAATATTCTTTATTGTAAACCGTCAAATCTTGAAATTAGCCTCCAATGGACCATTCAATTTAACTTTTAAAATAGATAGTGTGTATACCTCTCTATATTTGGAGAGTCAAACTAAATATTTGTAATTTATCATTAATGAATTTAATAATATTGCAAGTTTCAATGCTCTACTACTTTAATTATTAATTTAATAAATTATATTGAATAATTTAGCCATTGATGTTTAAAAATATATATATTAATTGAAAAATAAGAGGAATTATTAAACGATTATATATATATATATATATATATATATATATATATATATATATATAAAGAAAATCTCTTAAATTTAATGATGTTCTTTATTATAAATAATATTCTCTCTAAAAATAAAATTGTGACATTCATGTCAACTACTAACAAGAAAAAATATTTATTTGAACATTAAATGAGCTAGTGATACTCACATAGTGTCGGATTGTAAATGTAAAATTGTCTAGCAAGATTTCTTGTATTTCGAATGATGTAGAGTAATTCATATAGAAGCGTGAGAACACAAAGTTCACGAACATCCTTCTAATTCACATTGATTCAACCACGAATGCAAGAAAGCTAGGAATCAAATAATCGTTGAATTTGCTAGATACTGAAAATTTTAACACATAAATAAGAACACTTACATTAAGTTTAAAATTCACAAATGGATTGATATTATACGTCATCGGTGTTTAACATAAGATGAACATATGAACTTACTAGATCATATTCTTCTATATATATTTATTAATATTAAGTCTATATTTGATTTTCATTTTTTAAAACTCTTTTTTACTCAAATTAATTTTAAACTACACTTTCATGGAACTCACAATTTTATCAACTTTTAAACCATAAATTTTATTAATTTTTATCGAAATTTACTAGAAATCTGATTTTTAGATAAACCGCTTAATAATCATCTATAAACTAATATATGTACGTATGTCCATATTTGTGCATGTCAGTTACGTAAGTACTCCACTGTGTATGTGTATATACATATTGTTGCTTGTGCTCTTCAAAGAGCTGGACAGTTGTAGTTAGTTTTCAGAATAAAAAACAAAAAAAAATAGTTGTGCTGTCTTAAATCGTAATGAAGGCTGAGAGAGATAGAGAAAGAGTTTGATATGATTGCCGTTATCGTGGGCGACGTTGGTGGTGGTAGGGTTAGAGTGGTGGGGGAGAGTCTTTTCCAAGAAAAAGAAATAATACAAATTACTGTGGATGAAGTAACAGCTGGGAATGAGTGGAAGGCAGAAATAGAATTATTGATTTCTCATTTCTTCTGTAAGTATCAAATCGAATCGTCGGGGTTCAATTTCGATTTCTTCGATTAAGTCACGAATTCAATAATCGATATAAAAAGAGTATCTAACCGTAAATGTTTTTAAGTTATAATTTGTTCTTCGTAGTGTTATTTAAAATGATTTATGTCGATGCTAATTATTTGCATTTTAAATTTTAATTAAATACGACAATTTACATCAATTGGTTAAGTGGTTTGAATGAATTCTTGAAAAATATGTTTCAATTTATTGTTAATTTTTATTTAAGGGATCGAAAATTATTAATTTGAGAATATTAAAAGGAACACAATCATCTAATTACTAGTTTAAAATTATATCTATGCAAGTTAATAAATTGTCTGAATTTATAAACATCATGGTGAATTGAAGCCTTATGATGGGATTCAGAAGAAAAGTAACATGGTTGATGAATTACACACCCACCCACTGTCTCGAATAAAAAGTAAATATTTCGGTTGAATGAGGTTTTTTTTTTTGTGGGGGGGGGGGGGGGTGGCATTAGAACGACCGTAAACTGCTCGGTTCTTCAATTTTAATACCTAGAATTGAATAAAACTTGAGTAGAACTGAATTGTACCAATCGATTTTGGTTCAATTTTAATACCTAGAATTGAATAAAACTTGAGTAGGACTGAATTGTACCAATCGATTTTGGTTTGATTCAAATGCTTATGATAATTTTTGCGAACTCCTACTAGCAAATGCCATCTCGAAAATTCGTGCTTGTTTGGAAAGATATTAAATCAAATTTAAGTGATTATAAATTGTGAATCATACGAACTCTGTTAATATAATAAGACGGATAGTAATTGTAAATTCTATAAAATGTATTGATAAAATATTTATTTTATTTGATCAAAAGTAATTATAATTTAGTCACTTTCCAAACCTATAATTAAACAAATAAATATTATCTCTTTAATGATTTAAACTTTTATTTTGGTCGGTGTTGGACAAATCGACTCAGAGAAATTCTTGAATAGATAGTAATTCTTGGAATGCTATCATGTTGTGATACACATGAGAGACTGTTGCTCTCTATTAAATGTGCTAAGACTACCCAATATATTCTTGAAAACACAGCATTATATTCCATCCAGCGTTTATCAGTTGACCAGAAAGAATACACTATTTTCGCCCATTGATTCCTTGAGACGACGCCCCACGCGTTGTACAGCCAACATGCAATAAAATCCCTCCACTAAAAAGAACATCAGCAATTTCTTCAATCCACTACCAGTAATTATTTGATAAATTTCGAAGAATGGAAGGGGAGAGAGGGTTTCAACCCAATTATGATCAGCTTCAAGTTTCCTATTCTGCTGCTCCTCATCATCCTCTACATCATGAAATGGGGTTTATACAGTTCGAAGATCAGAATCAGATGATGAGCTTTTTGGTACCGTTGCAGTCTTCTCAAATATCTCAGCCTCTAGACGGCGGTGGCGGTGGCGGTGGCGGTGGCCTCCCCATTAAGCCAACCACCATCACCAACAGCAATAGATGTTTTATAGGGTTAGACAATAATGAACTTCTGAACACTAAACCATCATGGAATAACGACCAGGTAGTTGGGTTGGTCCAATAATAATATTAGTTTTGAATTCTTTGTTCTTATTATACTTTCTTAATTTACAAATTATTGCATCTTTCTATAAGTTAAGAGTTGGTTCGTTTTGTATGTCATATTGATTTCTACAATATATAGGTAGGAACACTAGATCTCAAGGCTGTTAATGATGAGAATTGCAGTTATAACGCCGACGAGGATGGCAATTCATGGTAATATATCTTAGTCCTCTCTCTAGATCTCTTCTTCTTCTTCTTTCTAGCTAGTGTGTCAAGTATGCATATATATATCTCTCTTCGGACACAAATGCACAGAACCCAGAAACATTTTTGATTGTTCTACTCAGAACTTGAGGGGATCCAGCTTATGGTAAAGGTTTTGTGTGTAGCTTTTCATTTGGTAGGATTTTGTTCCAAGGAAGTTTGGAAATAGGCCTGTTTGTGTATGTTAGTAACCCTAAAAGGCTAATCTTTCAGTTAGAATCTAAAGAGATCTATATATGGAAGAGATTCCTCAAAGAAATCTCTCTCCTCTCTCTATATATAGGTATACACGCACATCTAGTGCAGGATCATTTTCGCGCACTTGTACTGTAATGAACAAGTGAAGTATGAGAAGGACAAGTGCTAGATCCACTATATCTTTGTGCACTCATTCAATAATCAAATCCACAAGTGATAGTACTGGTAAAATTGATTATTTTTCCCTTAATGTGGATTAATACTATAGTTTTTAGCCTGTAAGTATGCTAATCGCTGAAATTCCAATGGATAAAATAGGCTGCCAAATATATAAATGGATAATTAACAGGTAAATTAATCTGAAAATTTTAGGTGGAAGAGCCCATCTTCAGACAATAATGGCAAGGTCAAAGTGAGGAGAAAGCTAAGAGAGCCCAGATTCTGTTTTCAAACAAGGAGTGATGTAGATGTGCTTGATGATGGTTACAAATGGAGAAAATATGGTCAGAAGGTAGTCAAGAACAGCCTTCATCCAAGGTATTTCTTACCCCCCTAAACTTTATTGCTGCATCCGTTTAAATTCTTATTCTTTGTAAATTTACCAAATTTATCGCGCGTGAATAAGAGGAACAAAACTCCAATTTTCATGAATTTTATGTCATCAATGTGAGAAAATTCAAATTATGTGGCTTTTCATTGTAATTGATGATGAAATGAATGTAAAAATTGTTGCATGCACAAATAGATATATAATTATTACCGTAGCTAGTGCTATCAGAAGTGGTGAAGAATGTTCGAAGTATACTGTTTCAGTCATGTTGGCTTCTCCATCTTTATCTCTCTCTCTCTTTCGAAATATGAATGCTCAAGCTTCTTAATTTGTTGTAGAAAGAGGATAAAAGAAACAATTTATGTTAAATCGTCATTCTGAACCTAAAACGGGCTATATGAGGTATAATATCACATCAGAAACATAAATTAATGTGCCAACCAGAGATTTTAATCATGTCCAAAGATGCATAATCAAGTAATCTTCATCTTCTTATCTGAAGTAATGAATGGTCAGTGTCCCCCCCCTCCCCCCCTCCCCCCCAACCCAACCTCCCCTAAATAATAACACACAAAAAGAAAATTGAAATTAATAGAATTAATCTAATATTAATTATAAGCAAGCATAAACTTCTCATATTTCAGCTAGAGCTGATAACATCAGATTATTTTTATCTACTCTATGACGTCACATTGATTGAAAGGCATTATCTTTTGCTTTATAATCTACCTCTAGGAAGGTTGAAATCCATTCATATATAATGTAAGATATTTGAAATATTCAGAAGTATCAATGTAGAACTGGCTAATTATGGATGAAATTTTTTGATACTCTTATGGTGAAAATTAATATAATGGCATAAAGAAAACCTTGTGTTTTTTCTTGAAGTGAAAACAAATAAATTAGGTCGACCATAATAGTGCCAAGTATTTGTCTCAATCATCCCATAAAATATACAGTCTTCTACGTTTTGACACCCTTCAAATTCATGCAATGGACCTGAAGTTCTGTATTTGCATATCATGTTTTTCTGTAAACCTTTGTATTACAAAGTATGAAATCGCAAAACTAAGGCTATCAAAGTGACAACTACTACTGCCCGTGAACATATGCAGAGATCCTAAGTAGTACTAGTTAAGAAGCCTATCTCTGCCAGTGGTTCTATTGAGTCGTTATGTCGCCTTTGTTTCTTGTTTCAACTTACTAGTTCATTGGTGTCAATTTAAATAGAGTGGTGCTATGTGTACACACAATTTTTTACACAATGTTTTACACCCCCCTCACATGGAGGGGGGCTAACGATTATTTTATTATGTGTGGGCCCCCCTCCATGTGAGGGGGGTGTAAAACATTGTGTAAAAAATTGTGTACACATAGCTTTATTCATTTAAATAATAGGATAAACTGAAGATTTCTCCATGTTGTGTTCTTGCAGGAGTTACTATAGATGTACTCATAGTAATTGTAGAGTCAAGAAAAGGGTTGAAAGGTTGTCAGAGGATCGTCGGATGGTAATAACAACCTATGAAGGTAGACATAACCATTCTCCTTGCGATGATTCAAATTCCTCCGATCATGAGTGTTTCACCTCATTCTAGAGCATAGGTGTTAAAAAGAATTTGTACCATGTTGTGTTAAATTATATATGGGTGAGTTTGCTTGAATTATTATGTATTTTAGTATTTATTCATTTTCATTTGCATGAGTAAATTAAAATGAAATATGTTGGATTTGTAGTTTTATCTACTGAATCTCCTTGTGTGCTTTTCGACCATGGTTAAGTTGAAGTAATTTCCTTCTTGGCACGAGATTTTGGAGCTGAAAGTTAATATCTGTTGCTTCATTAATTGGGATCTATATGGTTTTAGGGTTTATGGGGCATATCCACTTGATCTCTCTAAACATCAATGCACCATGAAGTGATTGGATGCATTTGATTTGGCTGGGAAAATATTGAGGCGAAACCTTAACTAAGAAACATATCAACTTAATGTTGAAGGAAATTTGCTTCTTATCTAGGATCAGCATTTCGTGCTGCTCTAATTTTGAACATGTTCCTAAGCAGCAGTCCTACTAAACTGTTTTCCTAGTTTACTCTAAAATTGTTGTTAAAGGCAATCTTTAGTCAGCAAGTTAGTTTCACAGTATTCTCAAAGGAAACATTCAATGAATAACAATCTGCCTTAAACGTGCTTTAATTCGATAATGCTGTATATAGGGTTCTTAGTGTCCATGTTATCAGTAAAGTATCTCATGCTGCTTGTTTGCCATTTTTAGTGCTCCTACGGCTATAGATTAAGAGGTAACAAATTCGTGAATCATGGACCGGTATTCAACTTCTGTTGTGATTTACAATTACATGTTTCTTACTTCTTCGGGGTACTAAATTGCATCCCAGAATGCATAATATCCGAAAGTGAACCTTCTATATGATTGTGAACGTGTCATATAGACTATAGTTGCTATCTTCGTAGGTTTCAATCTTCAAATTTCCCTTATTTGAGAATGGAAAAATCCATTTCCAAGTATCCTGTTGAGGTATTTTAATATTTTTATCACTGCATTCATATGATGATCATCTTGAGCATGCAACAATTGACAAACAATCCCAACAAAAAAAGGCAATGTCAAGTTATTTACAGCAATGCTCGTAGTGAGTGCTTCAATTTCTTGGTTAAAAATCTATTGGTGTATTTCTTTTAGGAGTATTTTCAACAATGTTCTTTTCGTAGAGAACACAAAGAAATAGTGAAGAAATGTGGGGTTAGAATTTAGGTGTTACTCAAATTCTTTGTTGAAGATATTTGAGAGATTTAATTAAAGTGTACATTAAGAAAAAATTTATTTGAAATGTTATTGTAGAATCATATTCAAGTTTACTTAGCGAATTCTAGTTGAAGTTCTATTTGGAAGTCCAATTGGAAATTGAAATTTGTGTTGAACTTGAATAGAACGTTGAAATAAAAAAAAAAACAAGTTTTGAAGTAAATGACTTGAGAGTTGGCGCTATGGCGCTAGTAAGTTTTGGCCCGGCGCCGCAGCGCTAAGCAAAGGGTGCCGAAGCGACACCTAGCTATTTTGCTCTTGACTTTTTTTTTTCTACTTCGTTTTGAACCCTTTCTTGCATTCTACTTCAACTACAACTATATTATTAGGGTTTGGACATCCCCTATTTGTTCCATATATACAGTTAGCTCTTCATTACGATTTAGTAGAAGTTAGAAATACTGTAAACACAATTTTTTGGCGTTCTTTCTCCATGTTATAATAAAATATCAATTTTCTGCAAATTATTTTATTCTTGCGTTCTTGTGATCAACCACTCCATATTGTAGCTATAATCTCTTCTTTTTCTCCAATAAAGTGGTATTGGATTAATCCGGTATCATCTTCGCTCACAGCAAACTGATATCAGAGCTTTTGGTTTTGAAATTTTTGGAAAGATCGAGATTTTGATCAAGTTAATAGTTCAACTTGATTTTCCGAGATGACAACAATGAAGTATATATTTTGCTATTAGATCGCAATACAAGATTCTCGTTGTGGTGGATAAAGATGCGAGCAGTATTTGCTCAAATAGATTTGGACGAGGCGTCGGAATTTGACAAGATGTCCACAGCTTGGACTCCGGAGGAGAAACAACGGAGGATCAAAATGACATATTTAAATACATTTTCATCTTTCTAATAATATTCTTCAAAACATTTTGAAAAAGAATTCAACGCTGCATTATGGTTAAAATTGGAGTAATTATGCATGACGAAGAGTCTTACTAACAAATTACATCTGAAACGTCTAATTTTCATCGTATGATAATGTACATCGCTTGAGGATCACCTAGTTGTTTTTAAGGAAATTGTCGCTGATTTGGAGATCTTGAAGGTCACATATGATGAAAAAGATTTGAGGTTGATTTTATTGTATTCATTGCTCGCTTCATACATGCCTTTTAGAGATACGATTTCATATAATCATGATACTTACCAGTTACCATCGAAGAAATTTATGATGCTCTGTATTTAAAGGAGAAGATGAAGCATCTTGTTGCATCCGAGGTCATGGAGATTGCCTCATTGTTGATGGTGTTCGTTCAAGGGACAAGTCAAAATCTAATTTCAATTTTTGTAATTATTGCAAGAAAAATGTGTCATTGATAAACGATTGTTATAAGTTGCAGAATAAATCAATACTGATTGCAAATCAACCATCAGAAATTTCAGAGGAAACAAGTATTGTAGAAAATTCTTACAGTGATGGAGAGCTTTTACTTATGTGTAACTTGTATTTTTGTTACAGCTTGCACTTTTATTTGTCACCCAATTGGGATTTGTTTTCAACATATGAAGAAGTTTCAAAATGTGTTGTTTGGATAGCTGGTATTAGCCGGGTCAGAATAAAGATGTTTGATGAGACGGTTAGAATACTTAATACAACGAGACACGTTCGAGATTCGAAGAGATTTTTATTCCTTAATTACTCTTGATTCAAAATGGTATATGTATACTGTTTAGGCAGAGTCTTGAAGGTTACTAAAGGAGCTTGAGTATTGTTAGAGAGACGTAGAAAATCCCAGTTATATATCTTACAGTGTTGTACAGAATTTTTGAGCAATCAACATATTTTAAAAATTCGGGTAAAATTGGAGTTGGATTTTATACTGTTGGAGTCTAATTTTGGGTCTTCTTTAAGGTATACATCTTAGTTGAATTTAGAAATTATGGGTATATCAGCTTCGCCACTACCATCGCCGGTGTTGTTGTATTCAGTTGCTAATAATAGACCTATTTTTTGCCATTAGATTCCACGGTTCAATTATGCTGATGTAATTGATGATTTAAATGTAGTTAAGGGTGTTGATTCTAACAAGATTTTTCTTTTGATGCATTCAGTTGTAATTCTATTACGGGGCTTATTTCAGCGTTGTTTGGTGATCATTACATCACTTTTGCCCCTAGTTGAGGTAGCAAATGTTGAGAATATTTCTAGTTAGAATTTTTTTTATGGAAAAGTTCGTTTGAGTTTTTGATTGAAAAGTTCAAGTTTATTCTTTGGAATTGAATTTGTTTTCAGGTGGAGATTTTTTTTTTTTTTTTTTAAAGTTTTGTTCATTGTAGTGGAATTCATGTTAGGTGGAGATTGTTAGAATTTGGGTGCGACCCGAATTCTTTGTTGAAAATAATTGAAAGTTCTAATTAAAGTGCATGTTAAGAAGAATTTTATTTAAAATGTTATTGTGCAATTGTATTCAAGTTTAATTAGTAAATTCTAGTTGAATTTCTACTTGGAAACCCAATTAGAGGTTGGAATTTGTGTTGAACTTGAAAAGAACATTGGGACGAAGAAAATCAAGTTTTGAAGTAAATGACATGAGAATGGGTGCCCCAGCGTCACCTAGCTGTTTTGCCGTGCACGATTTTTATTTTTATTTTGTTCTCTGCTCCGTTTCTTGCATTCTACTTCAACTACAACTATACTATAAAGGTTTGAACGTTCCATATTTGTTCCCTGTATATAATTGACTCTTCATTATGATTTAGTAGAAGTTGGAAACATTGTAAACACAAATCTTTACATTCTTTCTCTATATTATAATAAAATCTCCATTCTTTGCAAATTATTTTGTTCTTGTGTTATTGTGATCAATTATTTCATACTATGGTTATAATCTCTTATTTTCTCCAACAAAGTGGTATTAAATTAATCCGATATAATCTTCATTTCACAACACGTGGAATACATCCATACATCAAGAACGCAAAAAATGAACGGTTAAAAACATTTCAACGCACGAGATGAAAAAATAAAGCAGCAAGATTCTATTTTCGGACTGAAAAGGTCCACTGTTTGCTCAATAAAGATGAAGCAATTCCCGGGAAAAGGCTGCTTACAATAACAGATTAAAAAAAAAATCTTGTCATTATGCATGGTAAAATGTCAGTTAACCCAGTAGGAATTAGGTAATACAGGTGAAGGAACCTTGGATCTCCCCTGTACGCTAGTGGTTTGCAGTTTTTGACTCTACAGACCAAAGAGGAGGCCTAATGGAATGCTTGGCTTTTCCTATTTCTCAACTTCATCATCCTCTAAAATGTCCTCAGAAAATGCATCAGAATTTGCTTGGATACAGTTCTGTAGAGCCACAAATGGATGCACAGTCCGTGCCTTTTCTTCAGCTGTGCTCTTGGGAAAATGGATGAAGGCATCAGAGAACTGGGTTGCACGATGCAAGGGCATTCCAGTGCTCACTGAGCCTTCACTTCGAGAGATACATTCTCATCCTCAGAACCATATGCTGCAGCTTCAGCAATCACCGAGTCGAGTGAAGGCTGAGCTGAATTTTCAGTTCCAGCAAACGCTGACTGTGTTTACCGACTGCTTTGATATTCTACAGCAACAGCGCTCTATGTTTGTCCCATTGGCAAACTGAAAAGATAATTTTTTCGATTACAAGATTAAAAACAAACGTGACAATTAAATGCTGAAAAAAGCATAGCTACTTACCAGATGGTAATTTTGAATAAATAAATATGGTGCTGCATTTTGTGAAGCAACCTGAGTACCTCAAACATGAGCTGACCAAATACCAGTGGCCGGTTCAATTTTCTAGAACCACAGAAATCACAAAAACATTTCATTTTACCAATGTGCATTTACACAGATCTAATTTTTCATGAAATGGGACATCCAAACAAATTTAAGTAATTGTCTTGTTACCAAACATGAGTGATATTGAAGAATCTAGCTGGTCAAATCCAAATAGCAAGGTGGCTGAACATTGCACAATCCTGCAGCTTGAATTCACCACAATTTGTGGGAGGTGGATATGACCTGGAATCTTTTAGGGTATGTTTGATTGCAAAGTTGGAAAATGAGTGGAAAAAAAATAAATTCCAGGGAATTGAATTACTTAGAAATTATTTTACTGGAAATTGTAATTAATCGTATTTGATTGGTATAATTTTTCACCTGAAAAATATTGAAAGTTTAGTATCCGTTTGACTTTATTTTTCACGAAAATTGTCCATTAAAATGATATTTTTTTCTACCATTGGGTCTAGAATTTGTTCCAATTGCTAAAAAATTACAAAAAAAATTTACTATACTGAATATAATTTATTTTGCTTTGTTTTGCATGGAAATTATCAATAAAAGTGATAATTTTTTTTACCATTGTATCTAGAATTTTTTCTAATTGCAAAATAAAAAAAAACCTAGAAAACCATTTTCCCACCACTTTGGTGGGAAAATGATTTCAAGGAAAAGCAAGAAAATGTGAGCGTGAGAGGAAAAGTGGGAAAAACATTTGCCTAAAAAAAAACATATCAAACAAAGGAAAAGTAAGAAAATGAAAAACAAATTTCATTTTTCATGGAATTGGCTCCCTATCAAACACACTCTCAATATTATTGGAGCCAAGAATAATCAAGAGTAACTTGAGAGGGAAAAAAAAAATGGATCTTGTGTTTCTAAACTAATCTCAAAAGCTAGAAGCTTCAGACAGTAATCAAGATTATTAAAAACATCAGAATTAAGCTCCAAGGGGAATGTACAGAGATTTTTACGGATACACAGATGGCAACACCGCATTGACTATCACAAAACTGTTTTTTATCCAAGGCCCGATCAATGCTTGCCACCAGTGTACCTGTAATTCTATCTATCCATTTCTTTTGTGCATGTACCTCTTTTGAAAAGCACCATCTACTTCTATCAATTGCATCATACAAGAACATCATCTGACTAATAGATCATTTCCCAAAATTTGCACTTGCATCCTCACACGAATTCCCCAACATTTTTGGGCTTTTGGATGTCAATTCCATCAAATTTTTAATTTTAAACAATTTTAAAGAATTACATAGCGAAAATTATGGGATGCATTTGCAGTAGGAAACGCGGAAAAAGGTGAAACACTTGCAATTTAAAGGAAGCGTATTCAAACGGACATTTTAACAGACAGCTGGAGATCCCACACAAGCACAAAACGCCGTACTACAACTTGATTGCATAACCCAACAAACATTTGCTTTCTACTATTTTCTATTGATTATTCAGTGCAGTGCAGCCTATTCGTCCATGCAACCATTTTTTTTTTTCGAAAGTCAATTGAAAAACATTTGCTAAGAACTCTCTCCATGAACTGTGAACTAAAGATAGAAGTCACTTTACGAATTACAACCACCAAAGCTAAAATGCCAATAATGACACCAATAGCTTTATCACGAGGTATTAAGATAATGAAATACTGCTTAAGATTTACAAAAAGGCCAATAAAAACTCTCTTATGCTAGAAATTTCAAGACTTGGGTTTGGGATCGAGGAATGTTAAATGTAAGATGTGATAAGGATTTAGGTATGACTCCTTGAAAATCCCATTCTTAGGCTATATTTTATCAACTCTTTCTCTCTCTTCACCTCACCTCCCAAGTTGATCATCAGATTCCAATCATGTAATTCTCTCATGCTGCTTTGCTGTTGCCAATCCTCTTCCTATTTATAATGGATAAAGTAGGAACATAAGTTCAGCAGTTGTCCAAAGTAATAAGCGAAGCAGTTAAGCTGAATCAAAGTAACACATAGGAATGTGGAGTAAGATGCCTCTTTATTCAGTCTCATTACATATTCACAGATACTTGATCATTATTTGGGAAAATACTGGCCCGGGGAGATACATTTTTGGTTAGGTAGCACGACACAACCAATATATGCTATGTTAAATGATATCAAATGATAACTTAAACTTTCAGATAGATTAAATCTTTGAAATGGTAACATTCAAGGACCTTTAGTGCATAATAGGTATTGAGTGTCCCTTTGGTTGTGATTCAGATAATTTTACAAAAACTATTACATAAATCATCTTCAGACAATAAACTTAGTACTGGCTCAAGAGAAACTACAGTTGATATAAGGAGTTGAGTGAGCACACTTCAGTCTATTAAATGATAGCACGGAAGCTTCTTACTTCATCAAGAACATAAGAGATCGTGGTCAACCAGTAATGATTAGAATATACCAAATTGAATATGCTGGTAAAGAAAGTAATACTCAATTAAGGATAGAAACAATTGTTTTCTTAAAATAACAGATTTCATATTTTCTTGAATGTAACTTCCTAATTTGCATATTGAGTGGATGTTGCGTGGTGTGGTGGAGGTAATAGGTGAAATTCCTAAATCCCCTGCAATTTATATACATAAAATACCAAGAAGATGCCTCCCCAATCTAGATTGTATTCAGTTAACTTATTCATGAACATCTGATGATTGTTACTCCATAATCTGAAGAAGATTTAGGAAATCCCAATACCATATTCAGTAACAGATTTATTCAATATGCATGTTCTAAAATTGAGGACTTCCTCCAAATACTTTGCTACTCTTCCTTAAAAGCCTTGCACTCTTGTCCTTCAATATCAATCAGCAGAAAAACTAACAGATAAAATTCCAAGCATACATTGCTCTTATCTGTCAATTCTCAATCTTCATTCTATCCTTCAATCTAGTATGTCAAATAAATGTGGGCAGTAAGCAGATTTACAAACCAAACCAAGCAACAAATGGAAAGGAAAAAACTATTAAAAGACATATTTAATATCTATCCCACTTCAATTTTTATATAGAAAATATAAAGAAAAGAAAAGGCTGTATTAAACTCTGTCAATTGTCATGGTTTCCATCGTAGAGGCTTTGTAGAGAGTAGATAAAACCCTTCTATCTCAGACATACTATCTTACACGTGTAGTTCTCTCTTTTATAAGCAAAATATTTCATATGAGCCCTTTTGGAATGGTAGCAAACAATAGTACGTATCCAATAGCAAATGTCACCAAGTTAAGAAGGTCTCAGGATTAGTTTGGCCAAGCTTAGGCACCAAGCCACTCAACCACAAAACATTTATTGCCTATTTGGAGACAAAATCTGATGGTATCACTTATTCTGTAGACAATGAAAACTCCCAAGTAGAAGTCCAAATGATAGTAGTGCCAATTCCCTAGCTGATGTATTCGTGCATCCATGTTGACAGTTGCTAATATGGCGATCCAAACTTTGGACAAAATAAAAATTGGGATGTACATCTCTGCTAGATAACTACCTTTCTGTTGTTGGAATAAACTTTGACAAGACCTTTCAGTGAGAAAATTGTTTGGCGGCTAATTTTCTTAAAATGGATGAGCAAACAACCTAAATTCCCAAAAAAAATCCCCCCCCCCCCCCCCCCCCACACACACACACACACTTACTTTAATTACTAAAATGTGCAATTACAACTTTAAATGCATCCAATAAGATATACTATCAGGATCCAAAAAAAAAGGGATATACTAATTGAAAGTTAAAAATGTGTTTCCAAAATTACAACTCTTTAAGTTGTGTCCACGTGGCCATTTCCAATTGGCTGGATTGATTATACCTGAATTGTGCTTCTTCAGATGGTTTGTGAGCCGTTCGATTTAATTAATGGCTGTAATTCTTTTGAGCTTTATATACGTGTTTGGATGTGACTTTTGGGATTGATTGTTCTCTGGGAAAAGAAGTGCTCTCGTTTTGGCTCTCTTGCATGATTCTTTTTCTTCCATAGATTAAGCGGTTATTCTTATATAATTCTGGGGTCCTTTCGCATATGATAATAGTGGCTTGAGTCTGTATTTTGGCTGTTTCGATTAGTGCCTATTCGAGTGATTTATGCATTAGGGTTTGAGTTTTTTCTGTTGAAGTTCAAAGAGATCCTTTGTTCGATCTATGAGTAGAACTTGGTTAATGGTATGATATTTGGTTCCACTTGTAAAATATCCCTCTGGAAGGTTTTCTTAGTACACTAGTGGATTGGGCTGGTAGCTGAGCCCTTCGGATTAGGCATAGCCGAATTGGGTTAACATTTTTGGTGTTATTTTCATTTCTGCAGCGTGTGTTCTTGAGTGCGGTTTTTCCCGTTTGTGCATGATTTGGGTAGATTAAACACAACAACTGGTATTAGAGCCTGTTAAGGCTATGCGTAAGGTTCTTTGATTCTTTTTCAGTTTCCTTTTCGTATTAATTCATCTATTACATGTGCAGTCCTCTGGAACAAATCTAAACTGAAGTTCTTGGATAATTGGGTGGTGTTGAATTGGGGTCTAAAATTGACATTGAAACTGAATTCCGATTCCTAAACGACAATGGAGTTTTAAATACTGTTATACACAGTATTTTGGTGAGATTGTTCTGATTATCTTTTATCCAGTAATTTGATTTGCATGCTTTATATGAATTTGTAAATTGTTAATATACTGTGATTTAGTTTATTCAAGAATCTAAATAAATTGACTCACTATAATAGGAGCATGTTAGGTTTATCTTCAGTTTCTGTAATCTGAGTGTGTGGTACCAATTGTGAAATCTCAATGATTGAGTGTCTGTTACTGCTTCAGTCTCTGCATATTTTTATCAGTATTGTTTTTTCATTCTGTGTCAACTTGTCATATATTGCACGAAAAAATTTTCAAAACTTTTTTTTGCAACTTAAGTGATCTTCAAATTGAAAATCACTTATGTCCACAAGTAATAACCACCCTTTTACAAAACCTGTGATGGGTTCGAAGGTCGAATTATCACAATTCAATAGAAAGTGGGATTACTCGATTTGGAATCAGAAAATGAGGGCCATATTGGTCCAACAAAGGGTTGCTAAAGCCATTGATGATCCTACAACTTTTTCTGATGCATTGAAAGCTAAGCCTGACGAAATTCTAGATATGAATGAAATATCATACAGTTCTATTATATTGCACCTATCTGATGATATAGTAAGACAAGTTGAAGATCATACCACCCCTAGGGACTTGTAGACTGCATTAGATGCTTTGTTTATAACAAAGACATTGCCTAATAAAATTTACCTCTTAGAGAAACTGTTTAGTTTTAAGATGGATAGTGGACAGAATTTGGAAGCTAATTTGAGTGATTTTAGTATCCTAGTTAAAAGCCTTGCTCATAATGGAAAGAAATTTGATGATGAAGACCTTGCCGTTATTCTTTTTAATTCCTTACCTGATTCATTTAAGGATATAAAGAATATGATAAAATACTCAACTGCTCTAACACAAACCATTGTCATTAATGCTTTAAGAACTTAGGAATTGAAGATCAATAAAGAATCTAAAACAAGTACCAGAGAGGAGAGCATGTTTGTAAGAGGGAGGACTGAGAAAAAGGAAAATAACTTCAACAACAGAAGATTCAAATCCAAATCTAAAACCAGATCTAAATCAAGAGATAAAAGCAATAAGAAGTGTTACCATTGTGGAAAATTAGGTCACTTTAAGAGAGATTGCTTTGAATGGAAGAAGAAACATAAGGATCACAATAATGATGAATTGAATAATTCAGCCGTATGTTCTGAATTAGATAGCCTACTTGTAATGACTGTGTCAGATGAAGAAGTTGATAAGGCTGGATCTTGGATTCAGGGTATACATTCCATATGTGTCCTAATAGGTCTTGGTTTAATAATTACAAAGAAGTTGAACCCAGGAAAGTGTACATAGGTGATAATAACTCTCAAAGTGTTCTTGGTATTGGTGATATTACCATTAGGAAGCATGATGGTATTGTCAGACAATTAAAAAATGTACAACAGGTCCCAAACCTTAAAAGAAATCTCATCTCATTGGGAATTCTTGAAGATGGGGATATTCTTTCAAGTCAGATAATAATACTTTGAAAGTGATGAAGGGATCTTTGGTAATTCTCAATGGACCTAAAAGAAATGGATTGTACTATCTTATGGGATAGACTGTTACTCCTCAAGATGCAAAATCTTTAACCATAATTGAAAACAAATCAGAATTATGGCATAACAGAATGAGACATATAGAAAATAAGGGTTTGAAGTATCTAAGTAAACAAAAACTACTTGGAAAAGATATGATTGAACCCCTTGAATTTTGTGAAACATGTATGTTGGGAAAATCACATAGGATGAGCTTTGAGACTGGGTTACATACCACCTCTAGGCCCCCTAGATTATGTCCACTCAGATTTATGGGAACCGGAAAGTCACCCCACTTTTGGAGGCAACAAGTACTTCCTTTCTATAGTTGATGACTACTCAAGAAATGTATGGACTTATCCATTGAAAAATAAATCTGAGACATTTCAAAAATTTTGAACATGGTTGAAGATGGTGGAAAATCAACTTGATAAGAAGTTAAAAACTCTAAGGACTGATAATGATTTTGAATTTTGTAATGCTGTGTTTGATAACTTCTGTAAACAAAAGGGGATTGTAAGACACAGAACTGTTAAACACACACCTCAACAGAACGGGGTCGCTGAAAGAATGAATAGAACTCTAATGAATAAGGTTGGGTGTATGCAGATCAATTCTGGATTAGCTAAAGGTTTTTAGGTTGAGGCTGTGGCTACAGCTGCTTATCTTATAAATAGATCTCCATGTAGTTCTGTTGAGTTTAAGACTCCACAGGAACTTTGGACTGGGAAGCCCCCAAACCTTTCTCACATTAGGGTGTTTGGATGTACAGCATATGCACATCAAATTGAGGGAAAGTTAGATCCTAGAGCCACTAAATGTGTTATGCTTGGGTACCCGGAAGAGGTGAAATGGTACAGGTTGTGGGTGATAGGTGTGCAAGGTATTAAGATCATTAATAGCAAAAATGTGGTATTTAATGAGTCCGAAATGCCATGTTTGAAAAATAAAATTGATAATTCTAAAGAGCAAATTAAAGAGAATACTTTACAGTTTAAGGTGAAGTTAGCTAGACTCAGTCACACTCAACCTGAAAATGATGAAACTAATGTTGAACAATCTGATGAAAATATTGTTAACACAGATGGAGGTGAAGTAGATATACCTAAAGCTGAGGTTGAAACTGAAATTGAGAACACAAACATCCCCACAAATGAAACTAGCAATCAAGATTATCAATTGGTCAGAGATAGGGAAATGAGACAAGTGAGACCAAATCCAAGATATGAAATAAATAATTTAACTGACTTTGCTCTTATCTCTGGTGAATCTTTAGAACATTTAGAACCTTCATCTTATGAAGAAGCTATAGATAGTTCTGATTCTGAGAAATGGAAAGAGGCTATGAAGGAGGAAATGAAATCCTTACTTGATAATAAAATATGGAAACTTGTAAAGAAACCCGAAACTCTGAGAGCTGTTCAATGTAAATGGATTTTCAAAGTCAAGGAATGAATTAATTCTGCTTATCCTTTGAGATATAAGGCGAGACTTGTGGTCAAGGGTTTTACTCAAAGGAAAGGTGTTGATTATAATGAAATCTTCTCTGCTGTAATCAAATACAAAACAATAAGATTGATTCTTGCACTAGTTGTTCAATTCAATTGGGAACTTGAATAATTAGATGTCAAGACTGCTTTCTTACACGGGGAGCTTGAAGAGGACATTTATATGGGTCAACCCCAAAGTTTTGAGGAAAAAGGAAAATTTGACTTTGTGTGCAAGTTGAAAAATCTCTGTATGGACTTAAACAAAGTCCTAGACAGTGGTACATAAGGTTTGACACATATGTACTGAAAATTGGTTTTAGGATAAGTGAATATGATCATTGCTTGTACTATAACAATACTAAAGCTGGCAATGAGATGTATCTACTTCTATATGTAAATGATATGTTGCTAGCTAGCTCTAGCAAAGCTGAGATATTAAGGTTTAAGAATGTCTTAAAATATGAATTTGATATGAAAGACTTAAGGTGTGTTTGAGCCACATTATTTTGGAAGAATGTATTTTGGAATAGTAGATTGATAGAGAATGTGTGGTTGAAAAAGAAGGAAAAATTATTGATGTGATGGAAAATATTATTTTATTGAAAAATGTGTGGTTGAAAATGAGTAAAAGAATGAAAATGAAAATTTTAATGTGGCTCAAACATGGGCTTAAGGAATGCCAAGAATTAGGGATGGTTATTAACAGGAACAGGAAATAAAATATATTGACTATATCTCAAGAAACATACTTAAATAAAGTTATAACCAAATTTGGCATGAAAAAAGCTAAATCTGTTCCCCTTGCTGCCTACATGAACCTCTCTTCAGCCCAATGTCCTAAAACTGAATTTGAATTTAAAGATATGAAGAACATTCCATATGCTAACGACATAGGATCTGTCATGTTTTCTATGGTTACAACTAGGCTTGATTTGGCATATTCTATCAGTTTTCTAAGTAGGTTTATGTCTAATTCGGGGAAACCTCATTGGGCTAGGTTAAAGTGGTTATTGAGTTATATAGCTGGAACACTTAGAGTAGGATTGGTGTTTAAGAAGGGATTTGATCCATTAACATTGAAAGTGTATGTAGACTCTGATTTAACTAGGAATAAAAACCAAAGAAAGTCTACTACTGCATATTTCTTTACACTTGGTGATAATTATATCACTTGGAAATCACAACTTCAACCTATTGTCACATTATCCAAGTACAGAGGCTGAATATGTGGCAATAGCTGAATCTGTAAAAGAATGTATATGGTTAAAGGGAATTTTGGGAGAGTTGAATTTTTTACATGAGACACCTACAATTTTCACTGATGACTCAAAGTGCTTTACTATTATGTAAAAATCCTGTGTATTATGAAAGATCCAAGCATATTGAGGTGAAGTACCATTTTATACGTGAGAAAATTGTATGTGGTGAGATTATACTTGAAAAAATTCATACCGATGTAAATCTATGTGATATGGGGACCAAAATTCTACCTTTAAATAAGTTTAGAATTTGTTTATCTTTACTGCATATTGATACTGGTTCATCTTTTGCAGGTACCCGAGACATCATGTTGGACCCTTCCACATATTAGTGCACCATTTAAGCATACTGTAGGGAGTTTACATTTTTTGAACTAAGGTGAAGATTGAAAGTTAAAAATGTGTTTCCAAAATTACAACTCTTTAAGTTGTGTCCACCTGGCCATTTCCAATTGGCTGGATTGATTATACTCGGATTGTGTTTCTTCAGATGGTTTGTGAGCCGTTCGATTTAATCAATGGCTATGATTCTTTTGAGCCTTATTTATGTGTTTGGTTGTGACTCTTGGGATTGATTATTCATTTTGCATCTGGTTCCTTGGGAAAAGAAATACTCCCGTTTTAGCTCTCTTGCGTGATTCTTTTTCTTCCATAGATTAAGGGGTTATTCTTGTATAATTCTGGGATCCTTTAGCATACGATAATAGTGGTTTGAGTCTATATTTTAGCTGTTTTGATTAGTGCCTATTCGAGTAATTTATGCGATAGGGTTCGAGTTTTTTCTGTTGAAGTTATAAGAGATCCTTTGTTCGATCTATGACTATAACTTGGTTAATGGTATGATATTTGGTTCCACTTGTAAAATATCACTCTGGAAGGTTTTCTTGGTGCACTAGTGGATTGGACAGGTAGCTAAGCCCCCCAAATTAGGCATAGCCGAATTGGGATAACATTTTTGGTATTATTTTCATTTCTGCAGCGTTTGTTCTTGAGTGTGGTTTTTCCTGTTTGTGCATGATTTGGGTGGATTAAACCCAACACTAATCGAAATGCGCTCTCTATAATGAATTTCTACCTCTTGTACAATGTGAAAAGTCAGCTGCGATCTTTCGGTATCAAGAGCAGCTAAATTTTGGGTTGTTTTGCTCTATTTTCTTATGAAAATGCCGATTTTATATCTTTAACCTCGATTTGTTTTACTGGGCTTTAACAAATTGAAATAAATGTCAGGTTTATGAGTAACATTTTGATCAAAATTCCATATATATGCACCAAAAATTTCAGCTCTTAATAGCCACTGGTAGTTCTTGCTCGCTCTTCTTTTCTATTTTCAATTCAAAAAGGTATTCTTTGTTTCAAATACGAAAAATAAAGACAACAGAGAAGTATACCTCAAGGAGCGACCAATGGGAAAATTATAATATTAACCCAGAAAAATTAAATGTTCAGCACCGGCAATGGTGATTCCGGCACGCTTAACGGACTCAAAAAGTGGGCCAACCATCTTGCGATGATGGATGGGTCGAGAAAGCTCTTCTTGTACATCGATCTGAAGACTCGAAACTCCAATTTCTCTGAGACGAAACGCGATCTTCTCCCCGATCCTTAAAGCCATTTTGGAGTCCCAAAAGTTGTGAGAGCGCGGGAAGCGGTTGAGCTTGGCCCTGTACTGGGCGGCAAACTCTTGTTCGGTGGAAGAAGCCATGGCTATGATAGAGTGGGTGTTAAGGTTTGTGACTTGAGCCGTGATTTTTCTACAGGAAACAATTAAACGGAGTATGTGGGCATCTCGTGTCGCTGCTAGAGTTGCCATTTGCGGTGGCATTGACTCCGCCGCCGGGCGAAGCAGTTTATAATACGAGGGATTGTAGAGTTAATTTCACCAATCGTCCCTGAAGTTTGTAAGAAATCTCAAATTAATCATTAGATTAATTTTCTCACTAAATCAATCACTTGCGCTAATTCACCGCCAAACTCGATTAATGATACAATGATGGTTGGAGAAAAGCCCAGATTCATCTATCGTCTAATACTCTAACCTTATTCTCAATCTCAATCTTTACACATGATAAATCACAAGAAAAGATAAAATTCGAGTTTTCAAAAGGAATTTTGCCCATATTTTATCTAAGTAATGCAAATAATTATCGATTAAGTCTACGGTGACATATAACAATAATATATTAAATTATATGCTAGTTTTTTAATAGAAAGACTATTTTAGAAAAGGTAATCCAATTAGAGTTTGTTTGGGAGAGATTTTAATCCAATTAAAATTAAAAATATAGTCGTTATTGGGTCTCACTCATTTAATAAAAGTCAACAATAACGACTAATTTTTCAATTTTAATCCGATTTTAATCCCTCTCAAACAAACTCTTAGAATGCTCTTATCATTTGCCTTTATAGTACAAACAATTTTGGTCTCCTGCGCGCTGCGCGCAGGGCTATCCTACGCGCAGGAGACCAAAAATCAATTTTTTTCTTTGTGTGTCAGCCAAAAGCCAAACTTTTATTTTTATTTTTTATTTTTTTTCTTTATTGTAAGGGCTGTCAACGCAGACAGCCCTTGAGTTTTAAGTTTTCTTTTTTTTTCTTTTTTTTTTATTTTGACATTTTTAGTTCAACTTTTTTTTTTGCAATAATTTATTAGTTTAATTTTTTCATTTTTTATCTATGCATTAATTGATGATTATTGCGATCTTCATACTTATGAATTAATAAAAGTTGTTTGAACAAGAAGATAGCACTCGTCGAAGTAAGACATTTTTAAAATATATAAATGATTTTTCTTATTTTTGTCTCAATTTTTGAGGTCATTACGGGATATCAAATGAAGTCGAAATATTATATTTTTAATATTATATCCAAGTGCTCACGACCTTGTTTCCTCCATCTCTAACGACGTGTGAAACGGCAATCGTAGCAAAAGTTAGCATTCGTCGAAGTAAGACAATTTTAAAATATATAAATGTATTAAACATATTTATATATGAATTAATAAAAGTTGTTTGAACAAGAATGCTATCTCTAACGAATTCTATTTTCTTGTTCAAACAACTTTTATTAATTCATAAGTATGAAGATCGCAATAATCATCAATTAATGTATAGATAAAAAATAAAAAAATTAAACTAATAAATTATTGCAAAAAAAAGTTGAACAAAAAATGTCAAAATAAAAAAAAAAGAAAAAATAAATAAAACTTAAAACTTAAGGGCTGTCTGCGTTGACAGCCCTTACAATAAAGAAAAAAAAAAGTTTGGCTTTGGCTGACACACAAAGCAAAAAAATTGATTTTTGGTCTCCTGCGCCCCTGCGCGCGGCGCGCAGGAGACCAAAATTGATAGTACAAATCATCAATATCATTTCAATTTTGACAATTGAACCCTTAGATCAACATTGTTTAGATACATATATATATTGTAAGAAAGTATTTTAGAATAATAGACTAATAGAGAATGTGTAATTAAAAAATAAGAAAAAGTTTTTAGTTTGCATATAATATTATTTTATTGAAATTTGTGTTATTGAAAAGAAGATAGAGAAAAATACATTTTGAAAATAATGAGAATCAAATAAGGGCTTGAACTCTCTAGAAAGTACAAACGATCTCATATAAAACAATATAAAGCATATTAATAAAAGAAAAATATTTCATCTTCCCATTAACCTCACCTATTCAGAGTGTTCTAAAAAGCGCGATTAGATTCGTCTAAGCGCGAAGCGTGGGCAAAATGTCTCGCTTCGTGCCTATGAAGGTTTTGTTTTCTTTTTAACGCTTATGTGCACTTTTTTTTTTTTCATATAGTATTTTATAATTTTAGATTTTTGTTAGGTATTATTTTGATTATTAAATAAATTTTAAACTAATTAAAAATAATATTAAAATAAGAAAAACATTTTTTTTTTGTACGTTTAGTTCTCGCCTAACTCGAAACTTGACTTCTATGCCTAGTCACGTCTTACACTTTCTAGAGTACTGCCTACCCTTACTCGTACCGTCCACCACCTCCATCACCACAAACAATAAAATAATTAAAAGGAGAATGAAAGTATATATAAAAGTAAGAAATATTATTTTTTTTAAAAAAAAAAAAGACTTTTCTTTCATGTCCTTTTTCATCACCCTACCGCTGATCACCACCACCACCCATTCTCCCCATTTCATCGTGGCATCATCCAACGATTTAGCTAGTTTGTGTTTCAATATCTTTTTGTTTTCGGCAAAGTTACTAAAATTTTTAGAAATTTAGCTATTTTCAGTAATTTTTTTATTATTTTTGTTTCATGTACAGAAGCAAATAAGGGCTATATAATGAGGATCAAATAATGGCTATATAATGAGGAGGATCAAATAAGGGCTATATAATGAGGATCAAATAAGGGCTATATAAACTATATCAACTTTGTATCCATATATTTCGTGGAATCCTTAAATATTAATCACTTATTCGTCACTCGTATCTATATATCAATATATTAAACCATTTTAAAACTCTTGCCAAATACATGGTAACTTGTCTATAGTCTAGTCGCTAGTATATCTTTGTGAATGAATTATAAAATCATAAATTTTATTAAGGTAGCTTATAACTATAAATATCAAATATTTGATCATGTTTCATACTATGCTTCGCTTATCCATGAGTACTGTCTTATGCAAATTTTAGTTGCTCCTCATTAATAAGAGAAATGCTAGATGTACACAATCCCCTCACAATAGAGGAGTCCGAGCTTTTTTATTGGACGCGTGCCCCTATTGTGAGCAGCACACCAAGATGTACACTTTGATGTACAAATAGCAAAATTTCATTAATATAAATAAGTGGAGAATAAGAATTTATGATAGTAAGCGATTTCTTGGATTTG
Source organism: Fraxinus americana (assembly GCA_035079005.1). Classification (NCBI taxonomy): domain Eukaryota; kingdom Viridiplantae; phylum Streptophyta; class Magnoliopsida; order Lamiales; family Oleaceae; genus Fraxinus; species Fraxinus americana. Next base: position 26,797,631 of record CM068719.1, on the reverse strand, counting down.
ATTTAATTGGTAATACTCAATAACAAGATTGATGATCCAACTCGAATAACAAGTGAATAGGGCCGAGGGAACCCACCCAAGATAATGAGGGCCTCCTCCCCTAAGCATGACTATAAGGGTGTTTGGTGGGGATTGAAATTAGATTTTTAGTAAATTGTGATAGAAGTTTTTGAAATGTGTGGTTGAAAAGTTGTAGGATCTATGAAATATGTGATTAATATTGATTGTTTGACTTTAACTTGGATTAAAATCAATTTTTAATCGTAAACAAACATGCTCTATATATGGTCAAAATTTGAGAGTCCTCGATGAGTTTTTTTTTTTTAAATATTATCATTATATCTTGAATCGAAACTCTAAAAAACATCAACAACAAAAAAAAAAAAATGATTGTGATGGTCAAATAAAAAATATTTTATTTAAAAATTAAAATATTTAAAATGTATATTATTTATGTAATTTTACATATAACCAATAATACTAAATGGAAAAATGGGGTGAACTAAAACAAATAAGTGGCAATATAATTGGCCTCACTGGAACCTTATGGGGCAAAGTGAAAATTATCTTTCGCCCTCCCGAGATATTCACTACTCCTTTATTCCCCTTCCGGCGAATTCCGAACCGCACTAATTCTGGCTACAGAGCAGAACAATGGCTCCCAAGTTTTCGAATTTCATGCAGTTTTACGGTAAAGTAATTTTCTTTTAATTCGGTTATGTATAAGTGCCTGTTACATGTTTAAATGGCTAATTAATTAATTCGACAATGGTTGTTATAAAAAGGCTATGATCTCTTATTGGGATCAATCGCTGCCTTCTACGTTTTCATGGCGCCTTATACGAAAGTTGAAGAAAGCTTCAATATTCAGGTACAAAATCAACCCAAGCAAATGTTTTTGGAATTGAATAACTGTTTTCTTGAAAAGTTCTTATAGAAACTAATTTCTGGGTTATGACAAGGACTGAGAAAAGCTGAATAAAACTGAATTTTCTGTCTTTTGTTTAGGCAATGCATGATATTTTATATCATCGGCATCATATAGAGAAGGTAATCACTACTTTTCTGTTAAGCCTTTGTGCATTTTTATATCTTCTGTAGTTAATACTATTTGTCCTTAATTTTTTGGGATTTTTTTATTTAGTTTTCTTTATTTTCTTTTTTCTGGGCCATATCAGTACGATCATTTGGAATTTCCAGGAGTGGTTCCTCGCACATTTATGGGTATGTTACGTGTTGTTACTTTGTCCTATCCTAACTGTGCTTTAATCCAGATTTGATATAGTTAAAGGGATTTATTTCAGCTGGTTGCAAATTTACATTAATCTAGGATAGAAAAAATCATGGTTGCTCGATTTAGAGGCTTTAAGTCTTTTGCTGAGATTGGGCCGTAGAACGTAAATGCGCCTTAACATTTGATCCGCACTCCCTAGGTTACTGGTGTAGAGTCCAATGGAAAATCATTTGATTGGTTGTACTGTGCTCATAGAATAGAAAGGTTTAACTGTTTAGAAGAAGCTGTGTCTATTTAATATTTTAGCCACTTGTAGTGAGACAGTTATGCTTAAATGATCTATATTACCTTTGCACTCCCGGACTATTGGATGTTTGTTGCACATTGATGGGGTTAATTGATATAATTCAAAGGTGTTCCCCAGTTGTTGACTTAAGTTGGCTAATTCAAGTCCTTGGCCATGAGAGCTTCTCACCAGTGTCCTCATGTCAGCAATTGCTACTGCTTTGTATCAATTTCGACGATGAATACAACTATGGTAAAAAAGCTCTAACAATGTTAAACAGCTCAATATTTAAATTTAAGACCTTATGCTTATCTGTTTTCTTTATGGAATTCTTACGTGGTTACAGTCATCTCTGTTTTCATCCGTTTCATTAGGTTAGTTTTAGTGCCACTGATGAGTCTTCCTGTGGATCATCTGTCATGCGTTTAATCTAAGAGTATTCCAATGTGAGATGTCATCATGGTAGGATGTTCAAGGGTATCAACGGGCGGGTCAGTGTTGTGCTTCCTTCTAAAGACAAAATAGGTTTCAACGGAGAAGACAGTCATCTTTCCGGATAGCATACATTAACTCTGTTGCATGATATGCTTTCAGTAACAGAAAAATGTTTCCAGCTATCAAAATAGTTTGGCTTGAACTGGCGATTTCAATTTTTATTATATAAAGTTTGGGTTGGATTAAGGCATTGATTTTGGTATTTAGTTGGCATTTACATTTAGTTCTACGATGAAGCAAAAGCAAAAAGCTATAGCACCTTTGGCCCATTTAAGATATTTGAATCTGTTTCAGATTAAAATTCTTGGTTGGGTGCAAAGAGGTTGTGTTCGGGGTTTAGGGGTCAAGGATTCAGTTAAGAACAAAACTGAAGATCAGGATAGCTAGTTTTATGATGTGCAACAAAAATGAGCGAATTAAACTGAGGTGAGTACCCGGCCGTAAACTTCAGGGCCCCGTGGAATTAGTCGAGGTGCGCGCAGCTGGCCCGGACATCCACGGTTATAAAAAAAAAAACAAAAATGAGCGAATTAACTGCTGAAGAAGGCTGTCTAGCTGTTTCTTGTGGCGGGGAAAGAGAAACAGGGTATAGAAACAACAAGTTAAGCATTATTTCACATAAATTAGGTGAAGCAAAGAAATACCTAACTAACTGTTACTTGGCCAGTGAGATAAAGAACAAGACCATCATAACTATTGTGAAGACTCTGTTTGGTCCGAGAGTGTAAGGCTCTCAATTTTTTTCTCTCTTTTTTTATTTTGATAAGTAATCAGGGAATTTATTTATAAATCAAAAGATAATACATGAGAAATGTATTATCAATTTAAACAATACAGGAACGACATGAAATTAGGCAACCCTTCTATATGGTTATTAGCCACAGTATTAAACCAACTATACAAAGTCATGTAAAACAATTCTCTAAACTGCTCTGTAGTTCTTGTTTGGTCTTCAAAACAGCGGCTGTTCCTTTCTCTCAACACGCACCATACAATGCATCCCGGAATAAGATCTCATACAATCCTACTATCCTTATCACGAAATTTCCTCCTCCATGCCCACCACATCTTCAATTCCCCTAGGCATCACCCAATCCAAATATTGAGACACAAGAATGCTGTTCCAAAGCCACCGAACACCATCGCAATGAATGGACAGGTGTTCAATCGTCTCCCCATCCTTATTACACATGTAACACCACTCAATAACACAAAAACCCCTTCTTCGAAGATTATCCACCGTTAACGCTTGCCCTCGCACAACCGTCCACAATAAAAAGGCCACCCGCGGAGGCAATTTACATTGCCACACCATCTTCCATGGGAATGAGCTTTGCGCAAGTTCTACTAAGGATATAAAATACGAGCGAAATGAGAATATACCATTCCGTGCCAACCTCCACCTGCTACGATCACCTACTCCAACCTGAATGTGTGCCTCATGCAAAGAGGTCAGAAACAACGCATAATCATCTAATTCCCAATCCTGTAAACCCCTCTCAAAAACAGTATTCCAACTGTGACTTCCATTATGAATGGTGAGTACATCATTTACCATAGCAGACGGCTCCAAGGCAATGCGATGCAAAAAAGGAAAATGCACCTTAAGCGGTTGATCTCCACACCAACGATCGTCCCAAAACCTGATATTATTGCCATATCCCACCTCATAGTCCACATTATCTCGAAAGTCACTCCATCCTCGTCGGATATACCTCCACAAGCTCACCCCATAAGAACCACGACCGTCAACTGAGCACCAACCCCCCTCTGTAACACCATACTTCGCTCCAATGATTTCTCTCCAAAAACTCATCCTCTCCACTCCAAATTGCCATAGCCACTTGCCCAGCAAAGCCTTATTAAACAGGACCAGGCTCCTCAATCCAAGCCCCCCCACCCTTACAGGAGAACAAACCACACTCCACTTGACCAAATGGAATTTTCTCTCTTCTCCCATCCCTGCCCAAAGAAACTCCCTTTGGATCCTCTCTAATCTACGTGCCACTGTAACAGGAATAGGAAACAACGACAAAAAATAAGTAGGGAGGTTGGAGTGAGTGGATTTGATGAGAGTAAGGCGGCCACCCTTCGAAAGGTACATACGCTTCCAACCCGCTAACCTCTTCTCCATCATTTCAATGATTCCATTCCAAATATGTTTACTTTTAAACCTTGCCCCTAAAGGGAGCCTAAGGTATGATATAGGCATATGCGCAACCCTACATCCCAAAATACCAGCCAACTCATCCACGTTAGCAACCTCTCCCACTGGGATAGCCTCAGATTTCCCCAGATTAATCCTCAAGCCCGACACCGCTTCAAAGCATAGAAGTAGCCGACGCAAATTCCTCAATTGCTCATCATTAGCATCGTATAAAATCAGTGTATCATCTGCAAATAGCAAATGCGAGATCTGTGCATGTCCAACCGTAAAGCCCCTTATGAAACCTTCCTCCACAACTTTCTCAAGCATCCTACTGAACGCCTCCATAACAATAACAAACAATAATGGAGACAGGGGATCTCATTGCCTCAATCCTCTGCTGCTTCGAAAATAGCCCTCCGGAGTGCCGTTAACCATAACTGAGAAAGAAACAGTTGAGATACAGAATTGAATCCACTTACACCACTTTTCCCCAAATCCACATCGCCGGAGCATATACAAAAGGAACTTCCAATTTACATGATCGTAGGCCTTCTGAATATCCAGCTTGCATAGCATCCCTGGCACTCCCAAACGCAATCTTGAGTCAACGCATTCATTTGCTATAAGCACAGAATCTAAAATCTGTCTTCATTTCACAAAGGCATTCTGAAACTTAGACACCACTTTCCCCAGCACCTCCTTCAATCGATTCGCCAATAATGATCATATCGACAATATTTATAATTAACATTATTCCATCTCATTGTAATTGTTAATAAGTGTGACATCAATATTGGGACCCATAACTTGTGGCCTATCTGCGGTTTCTCTTTTTCTCTTGCATGAACACTAGGTTTTTATTCCTCATCTGGATCTGTAACCTCTTTTTGTTGGAGGCCTGAATCTGCCTTTGCAATTGCCGGTTCCTCTTACACTAGGTCTTGTTTAACCAATCAATTCAATACTTTTATCTTGAAATTGTCACTTCTTTATCCAAAATTTTTATGTTGCCTGTATTATCTAATTTGAAATTCATAATTTGAAATTCGTACAAGGAGAAGATATTAAATCATAAAGCAATAGTATAATGATGTTTTTGCTATGTATCAAAAGTAGGGTAAAGTTAATAAGTTATAGATGCTCCTCATGTACGTACCTTTCTTGTAGGTGCCTTGCCTGTATCGGTTTTGGCATTCCCATTTGCACTGGTAACAACTTTACTACAGTTGCCAAAGATTTACAGTCTTTATGCAGGTAACTTCACTGTTTGCCCGGCATACTTGTGTGTTCAATATTCTTTTATTTCTGTTATTATTGGGTGTCAAAATTTTATCTTATATGCATTTAATACTGTTTCCCTTTTATGTTTGCGTGCATATGGTTGCACGAGCTGTATATATCTTTATGTCCATCCAATTCTTGTTGATTTATAGTCCAGTGTTGTAATTAATTTGTGAGATCATTTTGGAAAAAAATCATTGTCACATAGCTGCACAGATTCACAGCGAGACCTGCATGTCAACTTGGTTATGCAATGAAGGACTTTTTGGTGAAGAATGATGAACTTTACGCAGTGGAGGTTGTTTGTTAAAGAATTTAGTTTAAGCAATGACACCTCTTTGGTAATGTATGTAATCATGATAAAAATGGGTTAGAAAAGCATGAATTTAATGCTTATGGTGAGAAATCTTGCATCTCTAAATAGTTATAGAAACAGCGCCATATGAAAAAGAATTGCTGAAGTGATAGCACCATTTAACGAGACATGCCTCATCTTAATGAGGAATGAAACAGAAACTTTAGTTTTTCAACTGAGAACTGATTGATGTGGGTAAATCGGATAATTCGAACTGACGTAAAGCTACTAGTTGATTAGAGAGATGGGAGTATAATGTAGTATTCGATATTTATTTCAATTTTGAAGTGAATGGACTAATATTATTCTTAAATGTATCTCTGAACTCTATATTCTTCCTCTGCTTAAGTTATTGTTACTGGATAAACTTGAAAAGAACAGTAGATGGAAAAAAAGGTGATATATGTTTTAATTTCCCTATTTTGTCAAATTGTTTTGTCCCAAAATTGAACTTTTCTATCCATAAGATATATAATTTGTCCCTTCTTTGAATGGTAGATTTCTTTACCTTTTTTTATTGTTCTTCGAAATACTCAATATATTTCCTTGTGTAGTTTATACGTGGCACATTGCATAATACCTATCCATTCCTGATCTTTCTATATCTGTTGTATTCATTTACAATTTGTTAATGTACTCAATTGACATTTTTAATGTGTTTTGGTTAGTTCGTTTGGTGTTGGGTTGCATCATCTTGTCTACATTGCGTTTTTTCCGCATTCAGGTATAAACTTGCACTGTTTTTTTTTTTTTTGTTATTACCTTTTGTCTCTTTTTACTTCCTACCCTTCTGCGAAAGTACCCGTGAATCATTCATTAATGACGTAAAAATATTCTTGTGATCCCTAAAGTAGGTTTTACTTCTCTGATGGAAGCAGTTTTATTGGCTGGATGTTGTAAATTCTCTCTTTCTTTTCTGTTCTTTATATACATTGTTCTGTCTTTGAATTACAGATGCCTTTTACACCTGAGATCTTCTACCATTGCAAGTTGGTACTATCTACATTTTTAGTGGACAACCTGTAGAAACGGTTGGACTCAATGTTCATTATTATTTCAATAATAATACAACCAATTTATAATATAAGGCTGGAAGAAGAAAAGGAAAAAATATCCTGCCTAATAAGGAAAACAAATAAACTGCCAATTATCCTAAAATACAAGTTTCCTAATTATTCATAATATCTATCAATGATTCTCTTCCATACTTGGACGTTTTCTTCACTCACCCTCAAGTTGTACTATAGATGTTGACCAAGTTCAACTTGCAGTTAAGATCGTCAAACATTTGTCTGGATAACCCTTTGGTGAAGATATCTGCTGTTTGCCCTTTTGTTGGAATATATGTCATGCAAATAATTCCTTCATCCACTTTTTCCTTGATAAAGTGTCTGTCAACTTCTACATGTTTGGTTCTATCATGTTGTACTGGATTGAGAGAAATGTTGATCGCTGCTTTGTTGTCACAATATAGTTTGACTGGAAATTCCATTCCAATTTTAAGTTCTTCCAACAGTTTCTTTATCCGTAAACCTTCACATATTCCCTGTGCAACTGCCCTAAACTCAGCTTCTGCACTACTCCGTGCCACTACATTCTATTTCTTACTTCTCCAAGTTACCAAATTTCTCCATACAAAGGTACAAGAGCCTGAAGTCGACCTCCTATCTTTTGTTGATCCAGCCTAGTCTGCATCAGTGAATATTTCTACTCCTTTCCGGGTATTTTTCTGGAAGAACAGTCCTTTCCCAGTGGTGCCTTTTAAATATTTGAGGATTTTATATACTGCCTCCAAGTGAGCCTCTTTGGGAGAATGCATATGCTGGCTTACCACGCTTACTGCAAACGCTATGTCGGGTCTAGTGTGTGTAGATAGATTAACTTCCCAACCAGTCTTTGATATCTATCTATTTCTACTGAGTTCCCTTTGGCAATTTTCCCGTCTCAATGGGTGTGTCACTTGGTTTGCATCCCAGCATGCCGTTTTCACTTAAAAGATCGAGAATGTATTTCCTCTGGGAAACACTAACACCCTTCTTTGATCTTGCTACCTCCATCCCTAAAAAGTATCTCATTTGTCCTAGGTCTTTTACCTCAAATTCAGCTGCTAAACACCTCTTTAGTCTTTCCATTTCAGTTATGTTATCCCATGTTAGGATTATATCGTCCACGTATACAATTAGGATAGTTTTTGTCCCATCTCTGGATTGTTGGAAGAATATTGTGTGATCTGACTGCCCTTGCTGGTGTACTTGACCTTTTAATACTTTTGCAAATCTATTGAACCATGCTCTAGGTGACTGTTTGAGCCCATATAGAGATTTCTTCAATTTACACACTTGATTTTCCTCATTCTTGTTGTTGAAGCCTGGTGGTGTTGTCATATAAACTTCTTCTTCTAGCTCCCCATTAAGAAAAGCATTCTTAATGTCTAGTTGTTGAAGTGGCCAGTCTAAATTTGCTGCTAACGACAAGAGAACTCGAACTCTATTGAGTTTTGCCACAGGTGCGAATGTTTCAGTGTAGTCGATGCCATAGGTTTGAGTGTATCCTTTGGCAACTAGACGTGCTTTATAGCGTTCTACTGTCCCATCTGCTTTGTACTTTATGTTAAAGACCTATTTGCAGCTTACATGTTTCTTTCCTTTCGATAGATCTACCACTTCCCAAGTTTCATTTTTCTCCAAAGCATTCATTTCCTCCATTACTGCTTCTTTCCATTTGGGTGATTTCAAAGCCTCCTGAATATTTAGCGGGATTTCTGCTTTATCAAGGTTAGCAGTAAAAGTACGGAACTTAGTAGATAGAGCATTATAAGATATGAATTTTGAGATAGGATGGAGAGTACATGACCGAATTTGTTTTCTGATAGCAATGGGTAGATTCAGAGATTCATTGGATGGATTCTCCTCAGGTCCTATCACCGATTCCAACTCTCTTGGTGCTTCCGGTGTAAGAGTTTCCTTGTACTTTGATTTTGGCCTCTTTAAGTAAACCAATACCTCTTTGTTACTATGGTTTTCAACATCTCCCCCTGAATTCAAGTTTCCTCCTGTATATGGCACATTAGACGGTTGATTGACAGGTTCTGTTTGTACTAGTTCAGATGGGAAAAGGTTAATATTTAAGAATTCCTGATTTGAGAACCGATCATCTTCACTCATATACTCCCCCTGAAGATGAGGTTTGTTGTAGTAAGGTGTATTCTCAAAGAAGGTTATGTCGAGGCTAACGTTGAGTTTTTTGGAGGACGGGTCATAGCACCTGTAGCCTTTTTGTGTAGGCGAGTATCCAAGGAACACACATTTGATTGCACGTGGTTCAAGTTTATGTCGAAGATGGGAGTGGATATGTACAAAAGCAGTACTTCCAAATACCTTGGGGGGTAGATTGGAAGTGAGGTGGGAAGCTGGGAAATGACTTTGGAGTCTTTGTATGGGTGAGTCGAAAGAGAGAGTTCTGCTAGGCATTCTATTGATGAGGTATGCAGAAGTTAGGATGGCATCCCCCAAAAGGTTTTTGGCATATTTGTAGTGAACATGAGAACACGTGCAACTTCGAGTATGTGTCTATTTTTCCGTTCAGCAATCCCATTTTGTTGGGGAGAGTAAACACATGAGCTTTGGTGGACTATCCCATGTTTGTTTAGATCGTCTTGTAATGTAGTGTTGAAGTATTTTGTGCCATTGTCAGTGCGCAGAATTTGGAGTGGTGTTTGAAATTGGGTTTGAATCATAGAGTGAAAATTTATGAAGACAGAGCGGACATCTGTTTTTTCTTTTAAGAGATAAACCCAACATACCCGAGTGTTGTCGTCTATAAATGTGACAAACCATTTTGTTTGGGTACGGTTAGAGTAGCGAGAAGGACCCCATAAATCACTGTGAATCATGGCAAAGGGTTTAGATGGTTTGTATGTGGAGGTTGGAAAGGATGTACGCTTATGTTTTGCAAATTCACAATTTTCACATTGAATCTCAATAGAAGTTTTATTAATGAAAATTGAAGGTAATACATGTTTCAAGTATTTTAAGATAGGGTGACCTAATCTATTGTGCCATAACAAAAGTTTACTATTCTTAGAGATAGATGCAGAATGACAGCCTAAAAGGTGACCTGATTTACTCATATCAGCTTCCTCAAAGTAGTATAGTCCCTCAAACTTCTTAGCACTGCCAATCGTCTTCCCCGATGAAAGGTCCTGAAAGATACAATAAGAGGGAAAGAAGTTAGCAGAACAATTAGAACTTTTGGTCAATTGACTCACAAAAAGCAAATTACAAGACAAATTTGGGACATGAAGTACAGATTTCAGTGTTATGGATTCAGATATTCGAATACTCCTTTTTCTTGCAACAGATGAGAGTGATCCATCTGCAATTTTTACTTTAATGTTTCCCGCACAGGTAGTGTATGAAGAGAATAGGTGATATGAGTCCGTCATATGATCAGACGCTCCAGAATCAATAATCCAGGTGGTTTTAGATCTGGAAGTGCTTAAGGCTCTAAGAAAGTTACCTTTGTGAGCAAGAGAACCAGAAGGACCTTTAGGAGACTGTTGATCAAATTTCTGAAGGTTTGAGAACATTTGGTAAAGCTGCTCCAATTGTTCCGAATTGAAAGCTCCACTAGAACTTTGGTTACTAGTTGTTTCGGCTTGATACCCTTGGCTCCTAGTATTTTTCCTTGATTTCCAATCTGTGGGTTTCCTATGAATTTCCCAACATGTGTCTTCTTTATGCCCCAACCTACGACAGTGTTCACACTAGGGTCGTCCCTGCAATTTTGGATCTATACCCCCTTTTAATGACGGGCCCAAATGTCCTCCTCCAAGTCCAGCAGGCCAAATCCACTAGAGGAATTATTATTTGCCCTAGGCCCAGCAGGCCCATTCATCTTAAAATATCCAGATCCACCAGGCCCATGTATATTTCCAAATCCAGTGGCCTGCCTTGGCCCATTATTTCTCGAATTTGAAGACCCAATTGCGGCTAAGGCAGAAGACGCGTCTCCAGCGATCTCCTTCATCATCACCTGCCGGCGCGTCTCTTCACGTCGAACCTTGGAGAACACCTCGCGAGTGGAGGGCAGTGGTCGCCGACCCAATATACGGCCTCTGACATCGTCGAGTTCCCGATTCAGACCTGCAAGGAACTCAAATACTCTCTCGTTCTCCTTCTTCTTATACAATGCTATATCTTCTGGGCACTTCCAATCTTCGTCACTACTGAGGTCCAAATCCTGCCATAGGGAGACCATCTCCATGTAGTAGTCGGTAACATCCCTGGTGCCTTGCTTTGTCTGCCATAACTGAGTCTTTATCTCGAAGATATGTGAAGAATCTTCAAAATCAGAGTACGTTTCTTTCACAGCCTCCCAGACATCTTTTGCGGTGGGAAGGAAAAGATATGATTTTCCAATGGACGGTTTCATGGAATTTACGAGTCATGCCGTGACCATGGAATTTTCAGAATTCCATCGTGACTAGAGTTTCACATCAGCTGGCTTCTTCGTATCCCCGGTCAGGTATCCTAATTTTCTTGTTCCACCAATCACTAATTTTATAGATTGTGCCCACTCTCGAAAATTTCTTCCATTCAGTTTTTCCACTGTGAGTTGGAAGGAGGTGGTTTCGATCCAGTTGAAATATATATATTAGTTACCTACTTGTACTTCTTATTATTGTTAGGGACTAAAGTGTAACTTTTCTTTTCTTTTCACCTTGTATATATCTTTGTATACTTTCCATCATTTTCAACAATATATGAAATTATTTTCCCCCGTTTTCGACTTGGTATCAGAGCTTCACGGTAACCCAGGTGAGTCGCGATTTCTTCACGGCGACGGCGACGGCAACGGCGACGGCGCTCCTGTGTCTGTGCGAACCCTAGGCGACGGTACTTTCCCGTCGTTTTCCTCTGTTTCGACGGTTCTTTCCCGTCGTTTTTTCCCCTTTTTCCCGTTCATCTTCGCGACTGAATTCGCGATTCGCGACGGCACCTTTCCTGTTCCGGCGCCTTCTTCGCGATTCGCGACTGCACCTTCCCTGTTCCGGTCCCTTTCTGCGTGCTGGCTGTTCTTCACTGGTTCGATACTGCTAAAAGAAAGGCTAAGCTTCAGTTTTTGTGTATGGTGATATGAAGGCTGGTGCTATCTGATAATCGAATTTCTGGAGGCGTTGAATTCCTTGTTGAGGCGGTGTTAGAATTTCTGATTGATGTTAATTTATCAAATAACAGGAGTTTGGATGTTAATGATTTGAGGCCTTTGGCGGAGCTGAGGTTAGTGTTACTGGATCTTTACGAGTGTCGGGTTCCGCGGGTTAAGGACTATAGGCCTTTGGTTTTTGAGCTGATAGGGTCATACTTGGAGTGTGGTGGAATTGGGACTACCTTGTTGTGGAGACACCTTGTTACATTGGCAATCTATTCTTGGAAGAATGACTTCCCACGTTGCTCGTTCATCTTCTGGGCAGGGTATCTTTGGGCTGCACTCTACTTCTACTGGATCTGATTGTTGGGTTATAGATTCTGGAGCTACCGATCATTTTACCTGCAATTCCTCCACATTTGATTCCTTGACAACTTCGCATGTTCAATCTGTTCAAGTGGCTACTGGGACTCCTGTTAAAGTTACCGGGGCCGGAAACGTCTCGTTTTCACCTACTTTTTCTCTCTCATCCGTTTTACTTGCACCCACTTTTTCCACTAATCTTTTATCTATTAGTAAAATTACAAAGCACCTTGATTGCTCTGTCATCTTCTCACCTACTAATTGTGTATTTCAGGACAATCGAACGAAGATGACGATTGGCACTGGTAGAGAGAGAGGAGGGTTGTATTTTTTGGAGGGGACAAGGCGGTTGCAAACTGAGGATACTCATGGTCTCCAAGTTGTTAGTAAATCTTCTCCAAGAGATAAAATCCTTTTGTGGCATTGTCGATTAGGTCATCCTTCATTTACTTACTTAGAACATTTGTTTCCAAAGCTTTTTGAAAATATTCCTAGTTCTAGTATGCGGTGTGAACAATGTATTTTTGCCAAAAATTATCGTGTACCTTTCAAAGTCGGTTTTAATAGAAGTTCTGTTCCTTTTGCTTGTGTTCATACTGATGTTTAGGGGCCTTTCTCTATTCCATCTGCTACAGGTCATAAATATTTTGTCTCTTTTATTGATGATTGTACCAGAGTTTGTTGGATATATTTGCTAAAATCCAAGGGTGAAGTCGTTCATGTTATTCCAAAATTCTTTAAAATGATTGAAACACAATTTCAGACACGGGTTAAAATTATTCATTCTGACAATGGTCGTGAGTTTGTAAACCAAACCCTTGGCAACTTCTTCTCGACTCACGGCATTCTTCATCAAACCACTTGTGCTTACACACCTCAACAAAACGGGGTCGCAGAGCGAAAAAACCGACACATTCTTGAAGTAGCTCGGGTTTTATGTTTTACTATGCGTGTTCCAAAACGTTTTTGGGCTGAGGCGGTGACAACTGCTGTCTTTCTTATAAATCGCATGCCCACTCGCATCATTAACTTTCAAACTCCTTTAAGAATGTTGTCACAGTTTCACTCTATTCCTTCTGCTTTAAATATCTGTCCCAAAATTTTTGGTTGTGTGTGTTATGTTCATGTCCATTCTCATCTAAGAGATAAATTTGATCCTCGTGCCCTGAAATGTGTCTTCCTTGGCTACTCAAGCTCCCAGAAGGGCTACAAATGCTTTCATCCCCCTTCGGGAAAATACTATGTTTCTATGGATGTGGAATTTTGTGAATCGAAATCCTTCTTTTCTGATGACGTGTCGTTAGTTCCTCTTCAGGGGGAGATTTGTAGTAAGGAAGAGGAACGAGTGTGGTTAGATGAAAAGGAAGTGTGGATTTCTCAGAAGGAGGGAGAATCTCAAGTTGAATCCCAAATTGAAAACCGAGTTGAGGATGATAGATCACCTCGCTTGTTCCAAAAGTGTTATACTAGGAGAAACTCAGACAATGCTTGCACTCCTATATTACCCTCTTCAGACCCTGACAGCCCTCCGGTTGATACTACAGTGCCATCTGATTCCTCGGAGATTGAAAATGAGGTACCTACTTTGCTTACTCCTTCTACTCCTATCTCTGTTTCTGATTCTAATCCTGGAGCTTTAGATATTGCTGATACTCAGGATAGGAGATATCCTCTTCGAGTCCATAATAAGCCTGATAGGTTTGGTTTTTCGAAATCTTCTTCCAATGCTATCTTTCCCATTTCTAATTATATTTCGTACCACCGTTTATCTAAGACTAATTTGGCGTTTGCCCTCCAACTATCGTCTATATCTATCCCTAATCACTTTCAGGAAGCTCTTGATCAACCTAAGTGGAAATCTGCTATGGTAGAAGAAATGAATGCTCTCCAAAGGAACTCTACTTGGGAGATGGTCTTATTACCACCAGGGAAAAAGACCGTGGGATGTAAGTGGGTGTATTCATTGAAATACAGGTCAGATGGAACTGTGGATAGGTATAAAGCCAGATTGGTTGCCAAAGGGTACACACAGACTTTTCTTTTCTTTTCACCTTGTATATATCTTTGTATACTTTCCATCATTTTCAACAATATATGAAATTATTTTCCCCCGTTTTCGACTGATTCCATTTGAGCCGAATGAGGAATTAGCCTCTTCTTCGAATTGGGATGTTTCAGATGTTGTGGATTCCTGGTTGGTGGGTGATAATTCCGCCATTATTCTGATAGGTTAGGAGACCTAGCTCTGATACCATGTAGAAACGGTTGGACTCAATGTTCATTATTATTTCAATAATAATACAACCAATTTATAATACAAGGCTGGAAGAAGAAAAGGAAAAAATATCCTGCCTAATAAGGAAAACAAATAAACTTCCAATTATCCTAAAATACAAGTTTCCTAATTATTCATAATATCTATCAATGATTCTCTTCCATACTTGGACGTTTTCTACACAACCTTGATATGCTACATTGACATTCAATCTTGTAGGACTGTTTATGAAAGACATGTAGAAGCGAAAATATAATGCTGACTTACTTATGGGAAAGATGCCACGTATGCTTGCAAGCCCATGCTTCTCCGCAAGATCATTTCTCCTTTTTATCCTCTCGTTGAGTAAACTTCCAGCTCACCACTTTCTCTCTCTATCCTCTTTCTCCCTCCCTCGGTTAAGTGCCAATTTTGGTGTCATGGATTTGAAGGAAGGGGGAGAAAGGACCTGATCACTGGATTTAGAAGTTGATACTTTATGGCAAAGTTTAAAAAGGCGAAACTAAGTATTAAGGCGGTTTTTCTTTATGAGGTGAGGCTTAAGCCTCGAGGCGGATTGAGGCGTAAGCCTCACAAAAAACAAAAAATCTAAATAAAAGAATTATAAAATAATACAAAAAATAAAAGTTGGAGCATATAGTAAATAAGATATATAGCCATTAGCATATAGAGATATAATCCACCTAAAGAAAGAAGATGTTTAGCAAAAAAAAAAAAACATTACAAAAAAAAGCATTACAAAAGAAAGAAGATGTTTAGTTTTCTAGGTATTTTATTATTTTGTTTTGGCCCAAAATGCCTTTTTAAATGGGTCGTTTTCTTTTTTAAGAAGGGCACTTTCTGATTTGTATTAATAAAGTTGAAAAATCAAATTTTAAGGGAGGCGTGTGCCTCATGCTCCATGAGGCGCGTGCCTTAAGGCGTGCGCCTCAGATTTAGAGGCGTCTGCCTCATATTTTTAGCCTCAAATATACCGCCTCGAGGCAAAATACATGCGCCTCACGGTGAGGCGAGCCTCAAGGCGCGCCTCACTACCGCCTTTTTAAACTATGCTTTATGGTTGGATCCTTGACCATTGAACCAACCCTTTGAGATTCACCCGTCTAAATTAACCACATTCAGCTCTGTATAAGAGTAAATCTATCAACTAAAATAAAAAGTTGGAGATGAAGACGTAAATATAAAAGCTTGAACTTTCTGGACTTTGTAGGCTTAAAGTGTGATATAATTGATTAGGAGGCATGCATGGCTTCAATGACAAGTTGAAGCCCCCCAAAAGAGTTGCATTTTGTTTATCGGGTTACAACTTGAGAGCACTGCTACTGGACCGTTATTTATGCCTAGTGGTCCCAGAATCATGAGTTGCCAGGTCAAGAACTGCAGTCTTCACGTGTACTTGATGTTATTTGTGCTATAGCTTATAAGAATCCTAGTAAAAATCTAGTGTGTGCCTCAATATTAATTCGAATATCTGATGATCTACTCTTGTTAAGGACTGTGTACATCTGCCTGCACAATTGTGTACAGGACCTTTAGGCATTTTCATGATGATTGATGGGTTGATTTTAGAGAAATTTATCCATCACTCAGATCATATTATGGTGCTGTGCTATGTTTTATGGGTTTTGCATTCATCTTCTTTCAGGAAGCTGAACTCCAGTCTCCAGATAAAAAAAAAGGGTGAAAAGTAGCTGATGCAACAGTTTTTTTTTTTTTTTTGAATACATATATGATGACTTTTTTCTTCCACTGTCTATCTTTTTCTTATTCTTCTACTCCTTTTTCTTTTACTTTCGAACTTTCTTAATCTTCAGATTATGACATCATTGCTTATTCTGTCTGCATTTTCCTTATGTTGGCAGTCCAATTCATAGTTAATGATATAAGTTACTCTTCCTTTGAGCAGATTAGGAAGAAGTTTGGGTCTCAAGTTGAAGCCTTCTTTGTAATATTGACTGCGATTCAATTTCACATGCTGTTCTACTGTACGCGGCCACTTCCTAACATACTGGCATTTGGCTTAGGTAATACTAGTTACACCAGGTTTACATTTAATATTGATACCTTTTTATTTGATAGATGGATTCTTGCATTTTATTGGATGTAAGAGTAATAGAGTTTAACAGCCTGATAATGTGCTGTTTAAAAAAAAAAAAAGAAAAAGAAGGAGCCGAATTGACAATCTTGAATTGCTAGAAGAGAGGGTAATGGGCCGAGAAAAAAAAAAATTCAGTTATGCGTCTCCCTGTGTTCTTTAGGGAAGGTATATAGTAACCACTAAGTTTCCAAAAGATGGTGAGAGATTGTGAAAAAAGCCACCTTCCATCGTACACCATATTTATCTGTATTCACACCTGAACCACATGGTGCCCCCAATACAAGTAGCATGCCTTACTTTTTCTCATTACCAGCTTGTATTAGCAAAATAATTTTCTTTTTTATCCTTTTCTTGAACACATAATTTTTGGTGGGGAATAAAATTTAACTTCAAGGGATCTATTTCAGTTCGGAAAATTTGGGATGAAAAACTCACGATAGATGGAGGAACAATGATGGTGCCATCAGTGAGAAAGCCCATTAAATGTTAAGAATCTGCAAACTGTTGCGTCATGTTTGCAAATGTTTTGTGTGAGATGATGGATTCAGTAAAGTTATTATAACTTTTTAATCTGGGCTCTGTTAATATTACTTTACTGTAAATGTCTCTCTGGTTGATCCAGTGTTCAAAATGGATTCTTGTACGTGGACATGTGGCCCATTTCATGTCCCTTTCTCCCCCCCTAAATATCAGTTGCTCCTCTCTGATTTCTCAATTTTTTTTGAAATTATAGAGAACTTAGATATTGCTTATTCTTTTTGTTAACAGACTTGAAGTGTAGATAATACATTATATGTTCATCATGTTTCCTTTATTTCTCCTTTTTGCAGTTAACTTGGCATATGGGTTCTGGTTTAACGGAAGCTTTTATGCAGCATTAAAATGTTTGGTATGTTTTCATTTGCGGTTAAAGTTTATATCATATCTGTTACATATTTGAAAAGTACCTTGCAATTTCTGTATTGAACTATTGTTTTTTAATTTGTATTTCCTGCAAATTTTGTATCTGATTCACCTTCATAATGGAGCGGGGACCTACTTTATCAGTGACCACCATTGCTTAAATGGAATGTCATGTTCTCTGGCATTATCTTTTGATTGAGTGCACTTTTCAACCTACCCTACTCTGTCCAAACTTTATGTCAACCAAAATCTGCAGCTGATCTCTTTGGATCAACAAACTTATCTATTTGACATGTATAGGTTCATGGCTATACTAGCTTTTTGAAGGTTAACTATCCACCACTATTCTGTTAGCTCAATAATTGGGTAGTGATATTGAGGACGCAAAGAGAAATGAGGAAAAAACTGCACAACTATTAAGTTTTGTTTGTTAAGCACTTCTGTTTAACACTTTATTCCTTTTGTTCTGTCAACGCACCTTATATTATTGAGATACTTTAAAGATACAAAATAGGCACTGAGAGAATAATGATCTTGTCACATGCTAGAAAAATCTAAGAATGCTCATCATTTCCTAATCACTAAAGGTTTTTTCTGTTTTCTAATGGTTAGATTTTCACTACAGTCATCTTCAGATGTGACATCCTGTTACTTATTTCTCCTCTGGGTCTGGAACTATTGCTGGTATGCTCTACAGCCACCAATTAAATGGGCAGAAATGTACTTTTCATCATGCTATTATTATTTTGTCGTTCCTGTTATCAGCTGTCACAGTCTCGAGCAGTCTAGCTCCTTTGAAGCAACAGAACTTAATGGGTTTATATTCTGTTTGCGTCCTTAATATATTGTCGCCCGTAGATATCCGAGTGCTTTGTTTTTAATTTCATGCGTCTCGTACTTAAATGAATTATAATATATCTTCTTTATTAGCTGCATTATTTTGCAGCAGTGTGGAAAGAATGAAGCAAATTCTTAAAATATAGATTTCCTCATATCTGTAATGGTAAAGAAAACTTTAGGTTCCCCATGAAACTGGGAAAGATGAATTATTAGTTGGCATCATGTCAAGAGAGTACGGTGTTCGTGAGTGGCTTGTTCATGAGCAAATGTTATTTCTTCCCCAGTGTTCTTCTGTTAGCATTTTCCTGTAGTCTGATATTCTATTTGTTATTGTGAACTGTGCCCGTTATGAATGTTTGTTTTAATTAACTGCAGTCTAGGTCAATTTCCTTTTGGAAGGCACTAAAGTCCTGTATTATAACTGCTTTACTTTGCGTAGGTTTGTGATCTAAACTATGCTATAACTACACGTAATGTATAGTGTATTTATTAATGATATCATTTTGTTAAATTATGTCATGTATTTTAATTTTGCATTGTAGGCCTTACCATGATCGTGGATTCTGTTATGTGGAGGAAGCTGTTGTGGCCTGAACTGGAAGTTTTTTGGTTCAACTCGGTTTTGAATCGGAGTTCCGAATGGGGTGTATCCTTCAGCAAATCTTTTCTTTGTAACATATCTTGTGGTAAATTGCTGGCAGGCTATTAGACAAAGAAGCATAGGGCTTATGATGCCATGTATGACTATGATGTAAATAGAAACCACACTACCCCTTGCAATTTGGACCAGACAACATTAAGTACGATCCTAGAAATAGATGTCTGATGAATCTTAGACTGACAAAATGTATGCAACTTCATTACTTCTAATATTGGGGTTCGGAGATCTCCTTGAAGTCTTGGCAATCAAGTATGGTCTTCCTGTATATAATCAACTCCCATGTGGTGGTTATATTCACAAGGAACAAACATGGAATTAGTGTTGGAACATTGGAGTCTCCTTGCTAGTGAGTTCCGGGTCTTGCCTGCCCAAAATGGGAGTTAGACTGTAGTTTGATGGCTTGGGGGAAGAAACGGTTACTTGTGAGGAAAGGATATGTAATGCCTGGAGCCATGGGCCTATGGGCGCGTAGTAGCATAAGAGCCCACACCTATGCTCTTAGATCATGCTGGAGATCAGCAATCCAAAAATGAATCATGTGCTTGCACTTTAGGCTCTAAAACCTAGACTCATAAACTGGCCATGTTTCCTACAACAAACCAATGTGGGATACTCACACTTGGGGGTATCACAATCTCCCTCTTTATATCAATTATCACATGACTTCCATGTTTGCTCTAAACAGTTCACGTGATTCTGCTGGTGGCCCTTGCTTGACTGAGCCTGCCTTTAGGCAGTACCTAACTTGCTATACTATACAAATGCACCTCTGGCTGTACAGTTACCGTGTGCACTTTGTTATGCCTAGCATTTAGTTCCCGCACTTCTGGTTGTTACCCACTTTAACATCATCATTATCTCCCTGAATGAATGCCCTCTGGATGAGAGGTAGCCTTGGGGCCCATACAAATGGACCTAGAATTAGATGGGAGTTTTTATGCCTAAAAGTGGTTCCATTGGCACTTAAACTCATAAGTCCACGCTTACTAGCTGGTCATATGTCCTGCAAGAAATTGATCTCTGACACTCACACCTGACTGACCTGATTATGAGAATTTTGAAATCTCATGAGGTTCTGTGGGTGCAATCTAATCATCACTAATGCACACTGATCCCATAAAAACTCCAAATTCAAAGAAAACTCTGGAATGGGCTCCACAAACAACTATTTAATTATCCCTCACTTTGCCAAAATGGTTATAAAAATATGTTATGGAAGTTCTCCAGTAACTGTTGTGGGATGTCCCAGGTAATGAGGAACCAGCATGAATATCTTCTATGTTCACAAAAAAAAATCCTTGTTTCCTTTGTTTTGGCTCCAGCTGCTTCTGAGTGTGCTACTTTTGTCCTTTCTTAAAAGATCTGTTATTATTATTCATTAAGCCTATGTTTGGGAAGTGTTTATAAACTGTTTATAATCTCAAAACCACTTTTTATCTACACATTTCGAGAGACCCACAAGTAGTACCCACTTATCCACCTCTCATTTCTATCTATTTGTAATTTAAACTCTTTATAAACACTTCCCAAACATGCTTTTGAGTTTTTTGTTGTTTGAATTTTCTTCGTTCTTCCTTGATATCTTTTCTCCAGTCACATCCTTTTCATTGGTACTTCACATCAGCACTTCCTCGTTCTTTGCTGGCTGCATATCCACTTTTTATGGTGAGTTTAGGACTTCATTGGAAAGACTGTCTGTCACGCTACTTTGCCCACTGGAAAATGTTGCTTCCAGTTACACATTATTGCTTGTGATGTATTTTATTTTTTGTAGCTTGACATTTCTCTTGTGAGAATGCTAATTTTTCTGAATTTATATATTAGAAAGGATGCATCTTAAGTGTGCCTTTTGGAATTGTAGTAAAGCTGTTGTAAACTTCGTGTTTGATTGTCTGCGCACATAGAATTATTTTCTATTTTAGATGGCTAGCAAATATGGGGACGTGAACTTGCATATTTTCAGTCTCTGAACCAATGTTTTCAAAAGCACTCAAGGTTTATACCTTGAGGGTGTACCTCATGAGCATCGTTCATTAGGAGCCTCAAATATTATTCTTTGAACATCTTTTTTAACCTTGACTTGTTGAGGTACACACCTCAAGGCATAAGCCTCAGACAGTCTTGCCTTTTCTTTGCTGCTCTTTTAATGGCCTCTCTTCTTTTTCCATTTTTTTTTTTTCATTCTTTGGCTTATATTTTCTTTTAAATTCAATGCGAGCAAATTCTCACGTAGATTGTATATTTTTTCATTCGTATTAGACTTTAGTTTTAGCTGTGGAATAGTTCTCTTATTATGTGATTATTACTTTGTCAATTCATTACTTTCTACTTCGTGATCCATTTTATGTTTCTAGTAGCAAACTGAGCCTTTAGTTTTGTTAAGATGTTCCATTATGGACCTTTTATTTGGCTAATGTTTGTTCATTCTTTTAGACTCTAGTTTAGTTTTGGATTAGCAGTAGTTGTGAAATTGACATCATACCTTTAATTGCTACTTTACAGTACTTCAATTCTTTTTCCTCCACTAATTACATGGGAATGCAGACACTCGTGACTAGAAATGAAACTAATGGATCCTAAATATAGGGACTTCATTTATGAAATGCCTAAATTTGCTGGATTTTAGTTCTGCTGAATTTGACGTGGCATATTCTTTTGCAGCTAGGGATTCTACTTGACAGAAGGGTTCTGGTCTACATCTTTCCAGTTTTATCATTTATTTTACTTTATTCAAAGCTTCCACACAAGGTATTGTCTTAAGAATCTAGAGTTAGTGATTTCATTTCATGTCAACTTCTAGTATACATTTTAGTTGTGAAAATTTTCTCTACTGCAGGAACTTCGTTTTATTATTGGTTCTCTTCCTATCTTCAATTTATCAGCTGCAATTGCTGCAAGCAGAATGTATGCAACTTCTTCTTAATCAATGTTTGACATAAATATCTCTACGTTATTCCGAATGTGTTTATTTTTATTTGATGCTATTATTCCCTTCGAGAATTGATAGTTATTCTCTTAGAATGTTGGAATTGATCAGTGGATATAGGATACATTATTTTACAGTACCTGATATTGACACACTGTGGTTTTGTAATCTCTTATTGTGGAAACTAGAGCTAGATTATTTGCCTCCTACATTATATAAGCTCATGATCTTTGTTAGTGATTGCCTACTACATGTGGGATTATTCTGATAGTCCATGTCTACAACTGAATGTGATGGAGATTTTGAAGATTGTTGTTTCTATTGTTATATCCTTAGCCAAGAGTTGAGTAATAGCAATCGTGCAGTAAACAAATTATGGGTACCAAATTCCATACAAAGGAGCCTATTACTAGTTGTGAGGAACAGATGTAGAAAAGGATTTATATTCCTCAAAAGTTTATTAGAAATGTGGTAATGAATGCTTCAAGTTTTTTTAATAATTTGTTATTAGTTATCACATTTTTCTGGGTAGATTAATTCTATATTTATAATGAATTCAAAGCAATTAAATATGCTGTAGTCAATGCAGCAATTATTCCTTGGTTGAAATTGACAATGTTTTAAAAAATATTAGTCCTGTCTAAGATTCTGGCGTTTGCTTTTTGTTTAGATAATGTTAAAATATGCTTTTCTTCGTCTTTTATTTTAAAGCCACACGGCAAGTTTCTTCCGTGTTTGCTATGGCCACTGACATCTTGTGATGTCATGGTTATAACTTTCTCCAGCTACAACAATCGCAAGAAAAGTTTCTGGAAATATCTTAATATTGCCATGCTGGGGTCATTCCTTATCAGGTGAATGAATTCATTTTTTGTTTTGATTGTTTAATCACTTTACTCATTTATTCATACTTCACATTATGTAGTCTAGGGTGCACGCTCTTGATGTTCATGGCATCGTATGAGAACTATCCTAGTGGTTATGCCCTAACGGCTTTGCATAATATAGGTGAGCTATCTCTTCCACCTCTCACTTGCACACACATGCCACTCTCCGTACTCATTTTACATTTGTTTGAAGTCGCAAGCTAGTATGGAATCTTATCCCGGGATGCATTGTTTGGTGTGTGTGGAGGGAAAGGAACAATCGATGCTTTGAAGACCAAATACGGAACACAGAGCAATTTAGAGAATTATTTTATCTGACTTTGTATACTTGGTTTAATGCAGCGACTAGCAATCCTATAGATGGGCTGCCTACATATCTTTTCTTTCTTGTTTAAACTGATAATACACTTCCTGTGTATTCTTCTTTGATTAATAAAATTTCTGATTATCTATCAGAAAAAAATTGTTTGAAGTCTTTAAATTGTACAATGCTTTGATGGAGGGATAAATTCTGAAAATCCAATGGAAAACACAAGTGAAACAAAACTTTGACTAGAAAGCCTTATCCGTCGTTCCTATTAAGTTAGGAAATGGCCTTTTAAATAAGTGGTCTTTTTTCATTTCACCCTTAAAATAAGGCCACTTAAAAAAATGCCTTCAAAAATTCACTGAGTTCATTTCTCTAATAATTTTTATGGACAAATTGTATTTTTATGGCTCTGCCTTATAACAATAACCTACTCTTGCTACCATGCTTTGAATTTCTAGATGAACTATTTACCCTCCCAACCCGAAGTTCATACCATATTAAGATTTACATATTTGTACTATCATAATATAATCAGGTGTGGTGTTGATCGGGTACCATTTTGCTTCTTTTGTTCATTATTTTGTGTGCCAGTACAAGTTATTAAGTTCCCTCCGTCTCTCCCTCTCTCTTTCAGACACCGACACAGACAGAGGATCCAGAATGTCATTTTTAGTGCTTCAGTGCTAATGATTAGATATATGAATATCACATACACTCCTTAATTGCAATTTCCTGTGCGGACTTGATATGACTTTTGCAGGGCATTTGAGAAATAATTCAAACGAATTGTGGGTTCATATTGACACCTTCTCGGCAATCAATGGAATCTCTCGCTTCTGTGAAAATTATGATCCATGGAGGTATCCTTGATAGTGAATCAATATTTTTTGGCTTAACATATCTAGAGAGTCTTAGTCAAGCTACACAAATTTGAAACTGGGTTCTGCTGAAGTAGAAAGTGTTGGATAGATTTTTAGTCTGATAAACCGATGAAGATTTTATTAGAGCAATTACATTTTCTCATTTAGTCCCTGTTTGAGCCACATTAAAATTTTCATTCTCATTCTTCTACTCATTTTCAACCACACATTCTTCAATAAAATAATATTTTTCATCATATCAATAACTTTTCATTCTTTTTCAACCACACATTCTCCATCAAAATATTATTCCAAAATACATTTTCCAAAATAATGTGGCTCAAACACACCCTTAGGGTACTAACATTTTGTCATTTCTTTATCTAGAATTTCTGTTAGGCTTATATACACTTCTCTTTTGTTGATGAAATGGAAATTTTTCTCTGGTTCACTTTTCGTTAGAATTCTTATTCTTATATTTTGTATTGTCCTGCATCCTTTTGCCAAGTACCCCTTGACATTAGAAAATTTCTCATTCTTCCTCTACCATCACACATGTTCAACACTTTCCTTAAGTCATGATTTAACTATTGTGCTGTATAGGTATTCCAAAGAAGAAGGGATTCCTCTGGGAGAATTTCAAAATCGGAATTTCACATACCTTTTGAGGTGATTGTCTCTCATTTTATACACTCTTTTTTAACGTTTTTACAGAGTATGTCGAGCAAAAAGTTTGGCTTTTTGGGAACCGTGGATGATCCTGCCATCTCAAAATGTTTAAAACTGGTTGATTTCATACATCTGTGTCTTGTCTGCTTCATAATTGAACTGGTTTTTTCGATAAATTTTGAAGACGCGGGATGCAATTGAACTAACTAGTAGAATTATAAGAGAAGGGGAAAGGGAAAAAAAGGAACCAATTAGTAGAATTATAAGAGAAGGGGAAAAGGGAAAAAAAGGAGGAGATACGAGGGAGATAGAAAGAGAAGAAGAATTAGAATGATGGGAAGAGAATTTAGGAGAGAGGAAGTATATTTATTTCATATATCAAAGTTGTGAGAATTAAGTGCGTAAACCCCTTTATATAGGGTTTCATAAAACCTATTCTAAAAAAAAAAATTATTTCAAAATTTTGGAATTTTTTATTTTAGACAATTATATGTTTATTTCCTAATCATGGTTTTTACCTTAATTAGGTTATGTTCAGCCCTATTTAAAGAGAGTTGTCTCTCTTACAATTGGACTATTGATATTGAATACAAACTGATTTCCTCTCTGTGTCTCATCTCTT
Organism: Fraxinus americana; assembly: GCA_035079005.1. NCBI lineage: Eukaryota > Viridiplantae > Streptophyta > Magnoliopsida > Lamiales > Oleaceae > Fraxinus > Fraxinus americana. The sequence goes on along the minus strand of CM068719.1, from coordinate 26,772,267 downwards.
TCCTATTTCTCTTCTCTTTCTTTTCCTACCCTCTTCTATTCTCCTCTCTTCTACCTCTTCTAAAAGTATACAGTTTGTTTATGCGCCTCCAGTTTCACTAGCTGGCTAATCAATGCCTTTGCGTCGTTATAATAAATGTGGAATCCATTTCACTGGCTGGCTAATCAATGCCTTTGCGTTGTTATAATAAATGTGGAATCCATTTTTTCATCTTTCTTTTATTGATTGTATCTTACTCTGAATTTTTATTCTCGTATATTGATCACCCATTTTCTGCATTTAAATTTCTACTCTTTTTTTCATTTTGTAGCGAATATTCTGATATCAGTGGATACAAGTGTCTATTTAGTACGAAGGGGTTCTCCAGGGCTCATCTTCATGCTGGATTTCCTCCAATATCACTGGTATGGAGAAGCTCAATCTCATCCTCTGTGAATGCTACTAGAATAACATACTTATAGTTCTGTATACACTACAGGTTAAGGAGCCGAAGGTATATATCCATGGAAATGTTAAAAATAAAGAAATAATCCACAGAAGCTGGCCGGATTGCTAATTACTATGTGAAGAGATCTATATCTCATCTAAAGTTGTGGTCTTATTGAAACTACATGTTGCTGGACTCATGGGGGCATAAACCAATGGAATACTTCTATCTGTGTGATTGATTATCCTTCAGACCTTTACAAGAGCAATATCTTCCTACATTTGACACTCTGAATATAGCTCGAGAACTCTACAGAAATCGTGCACATTTGAATTTTAGCATTCTGTACCTTCAGAAACATTCGAAAATCATGCTCTGCTTGTAACACAAGGCTTTGAGTTGAGAATGCACCTAAACTAGGGGACACACGATAGTCAGGTCACTTTGGCCAATATACAATCTTAGCAAGTGAGGTTACTGATAGACAAATTCCTGTTCTATAGTTGTATCACCATGTACTATCTATATTCTCCACAGGTGTAATTTTGTTTTGGTGGTACATTTTGTTCTCTTCCTCCAATTAACGTGTGCTTTTAGGAGTATATAGCAATATTTATTGAAGAAAAAGAAGACCTTCAAAGCATGACCTAATCTGTTAAATAGCCATTTCGTGTTCAAGGCAAGCCCTCCTTTAAGTACAAATGAAAAATATATGGTTTAAAACTTGATGAACTCATAAACTAGATGAAAAAATATTTTTACTGATAGATTATTGGGTTTCTTGCAAATTATGTAACAGTAACAATTTTAATTATCTGGAAAACTATATTTCATGTTATTTCTGTATGGTTAAGAAATAACTTTTGGACGGTCTTGTCCTGTTAGGCATATTGATGTAAACGTGTTACTTATCTTCCTTCTTAATTGTCTGCACTTGCTTGTTAAATTGCTGACTTAGTCTTTGCAATCTCTTCCGGGTAAGCAAAGGTGGGTAAAGTCTAACATTGACTTGACTAATTGCACTTGAAAGTTGTATAATTTGATTCACTATCAATCCTTTCATACACCACACCTTTCAACTGAGAAATGGCTAGTTATGGTACCACCACACACAGGCCAGCCACCACTTCTCCTTCTCCTTCTCCCACCATCTCCCCGGATGATGAATCCGAGGAATTGACCAAAAAATATCTGAACAGATTCAAATCCGCATGGCCTTTTAATATCCCTTCTACCCCAGAATCAGCTGCAGTTAGAATCGTCAAGAACTTGCAGAAATTCAGTTTGTACTATTTAATATTTGTATGGACTGTCCTCTTCATTACACTTATCCCAGAGCGCAAGGTTTCGTTGATTCTTTTGGTAGCCATGACAGACGTGACATTCTTATACTTTCTGTTACTGCGTGCTTTTCCCAATTCTATCGTGCTTCATGAGATCATCGACAAGCGAGTCGTGCTATTTCTGCTGTTTATGATCACATCCGCCGAGCTGATCTTTACTGATGCTTTCGTTCATCTGTTCGCGACTCTTTCTGCAACTATACCTGTTGTTATACTTCATGCAGTGTTAAGCAAAAGAGATGATGTGTTTGTAATTGAGGAGGGGAGGGGTGCTGGGGAGTTGGTTCCACTCGTGGAAGAAAGAGTCAGTGATGTTGAACCTGTGAATTTGGTGTGAAGATGTGGTTGTTGATGTCCTTTTTTCCTTTCTTTTTATTTTCCTTTAATAAAAGACTAAAGGATCATTTTGATTGAGCCAGTCTCTATTATTATATTTTATGGCAATTTCTATGGATGATATATAGTGTGTGTTTGTCTCCCATTATTGTAGAAGAAATTGAGTAATGAATAATATTTTTTGAAAAATGTGTGGTTGAAATTTAAAGTAAATTTATTGGTAATTTTGAAAGAGAGCCACTTGTCAGTTTTCAAGACTTCAAAATGGCAAACATGCTTATGAGATTTCACGTGTGAAAAAAGGGTAAAGAAATTAATTGAGTATCAAAAACTATTTTTTCACATCACCTAGTAGAAAAATTGGGAGCTTCAATTCTTTTAATGAAATGGCAGTTGAGTCCTCAGCCTTTTGAAAACTGCAATGAGGTCTCCAACCTTCAAATTTTTGTAGTGCCATCCCAAACCTTTGGAAAATTATGTAGCTGAATCACCTTTGGACCGTATCCATCCAAATGGCCGTTGGTTGTGAGCCGTGACATGTATACGAATCTATATTTTCATTAGGGCAAAGAGTACTTGAATATAATAATTAAAACAAAAAAGACAAAAAAAAAAAAAAAAATTTAAAAAGAGGAAAATTCTTCATCTTCCACCCGCTGCCACCCCTAAAACCTTGCTAGGAATTGCTGTGAAGCCAACACTCCCCCCATCTCCATCGTGAAAATCTTACGGAGATTTTTCGTGTAAGCCCCAGGGAATTTGAGTTGTGCAGTTGTGGTTGGACGGTCTCTGCATTTCTACACAAATCTCCATCGTGAAAATTCACTAGTTCTTGCTTCTAATATTCTCGCTTACATAAGAAATAATGCACAAATCTCATAATTAAGATTCACTAGTTCTTGCTTCTAATATTCTTGCTTATAGAAATAATATCTTTTATATTTGAATGGACAGATAAAGATGAAGTACAACATATTTTTTAGAATCATGCTATATGTATATTATGAGTTACATTAAACTTTACACTATTTATTTTAACCACAACCATCACATTATTGTTCAAATTTTTTTCATATAGGGAGAGTGTCAAATACATTGTCAACCAACAATGTACATATAACTTTATTCTATTTTTTATAGGGAAATGCTACATGTACAACACATGAATTATAATATTGGGTTACAATCTCTCACAAGGGAGGTGGGTCCTGCGATTAAAATAATAGTGGGCCCCACCTCCATTGTGAGAGGTTGTAACCCAATGTTGTAACCTAATATTGTACAAGGATCATTATTTTTTTTTTATAAGGGGCAAAGTGAAACTTTTCTATTGGCATGGGCCTTGGGTGAATAACTGATAAATTTCGGACTTTTTTGGAAAGTAATAAAAGAATCGTAAACAACTCATCTCCAAGAATCAAAATATCTCGTCCTTTTCCATTCCAATTTCACAGTCCCAAAAAATTCGCTTGCACTCGCTCATCGAGAACCATACAATACAATCTACAACAATGTTACTCCAACCCACAACCTCAAAACCCCCTCTTCACCTTCGCAGCCACCAAAATCATGTCTATTCAAACTCTTTCCCATCTGGGTTTCTTCAGAATTCAACTTTTCCTCTTAAACAAGCTATTGTTTTCACTACTAAAACTGATAAATATCCAGTCTTTATTACATGTTCTTCAATATCCCACGTCCACAACTATGGAACGGCTGACTATGAGAAGAGGCCTGTGTTGAATTGGAATGCTATATACAAGAGAATATCTATGATGGAGAACCCACAGATGGGTTCTGCTTCTGTGTTGAACCAGGTGGAAAATGAGGGTAAATATCTTACCAAATGGGAGCTTTGTCGAGTGGTCAAGGAGCTCAGGAAGTTCAGGCGTTACATATATGCTCTTGAGGTAAAAAAAAAAAAAACTACATGGAAAATCTATCAAGAGTGTCAGTCCGAGTGTTATTATTGATATGGCGGCTCTTGTTGTGAAGGAAAAAAGAACCCATAAAAGTCATCTTTAGTAGTAACGTATGGTTTTTGGGCTAATAAAAAACAACACAGTTAAGTTTGTATGTTCTTGAGGTAAAGGGCAAAAAAGAACCCATTGAAGATGAAGTCTTCTATAGTAGTTCGTGTTAGCAGAATTAACAGCTGGATATGTGCTGACCTAGTCTATAGAGACAACATATATTCTATCCTTTTTTAGTCTAGCTATATATAGAAGAGTATATTGTATATATGTATAGAATTGATAGGCTTTTATTCTGACCTTGCATAGTCCTGTGTAATGGCTGATTTTCAGCCTTGTCATTAGCCCGACAGCTTCTATATAAAGTGAGCAACTCTCACAAGAAGAGCATTCAGAACAAAACCTAAATTGACATGGTATCAGAGCCACAAATTATTTTCGTGGTTTTCTCTCGGCTTGTCTGAACTTGCAATTCTTGTTTTCTTTTCGGTAAATTTTTTTTGAGTGTTGCTTGGTGGCTGTCGGCTCTTGGTTTTCTGTTGCTTGGTGGCTATTGGCTGTAGTATTTCTGGTTGTGACGAATTCTTGGTGGCTGTCGACAGATTCTGGAAGGATATTTCTGGTTTGGGTGTGTGACTATCGGCAATTTTTTTTTTTGGTGTTGTTGGGCTGTTGCAATTCTTGTTCCAGTAACTGTTGTGATTTCTCTGCTCTGTCAATTTTTCTTGTGGTTATTATGTCTGGAGAAAATTCTATTGTTCGTCTTAATGGCAAGAACTATGCCAGTTGGGAATTTCAGTTCTGGATGTTTGTGAAAGTGAGGGAGTTATGGGGTCATTTGGATGGGTCTTCTAATGCTCCAACTGATCCCAAGGAACTTAGTTTATGGGTAAGCAGGGATGCCAGAATTGCTTCCTGGCTACTCAGCTCTGTTGAACCTCATATGGTCAATAGTCTTCGTGGGTTCACTACTGTTAAGGCGATGTGGGATTACCTTCGGCGAATTTATTATCAAGATAATTCAGCCCGAAAGTTTCAATTGGAGTTAGACATTGGAAACTATCGCCAGGGGAACCTCTCTATTGAGCAATTTTATTCCGGTTTTATTAATTTATGGAGTGATTATTCTGGATTGGTGCATTCTCAGGTTCCCAAAGAAGCTTTGGCAGCACTACAAGCGGTTCACTCTGAGAGCCAGCGGGATCAATTCTTGATGAAGTCAGACCCGAGTTTGAAAGTGCACGAGCTGGGTTAATCAATCACACACCTGTCCCCTCTTTGGAGGTTTGCTTAGGTGAACTCTTGCGTGAAGAACAGCGTCTCACCTCACAGCTTGGCCTTGATCAAGACGCTGGTGGTTCTGAGATGGTTAATGTGGCATACGCTGCTCAAGGCAGAGGACGATCCAGATCTCCACCACAATGTTATAGTTGCAAGGAAATTGGGCACATTGCCAAAAATTGCAGCAAGAAATTCTGCAATTATTGCAAGAAGGAGGGTCATATCATTAAGGATTGTCGTGTACGCCCTCAGAATCGATCTGCTCCTGCTTTTCATACTGCTGTTCAGTCCGCTTTTATGCCTATATCTTCTACTCCGCCTGCTGTTCCAAGTTCTTCTTCCAACATTACTCCCGAGCAGGTTCAACAGATGATTATTTCTGCCCTTTCTGCTCTTGGTTTTCAAGGTAAGACACATCTCCTTACTTCTCCTTGGTTAATTGACTCTGCAGCTTCCAATCACATGACTGGCAGTTCGGCAACTTTACAAGATGTTCGTAAGTATGATGGTGAGCAGCATATTCAGATCGCAGATGGCAGTACTCTTCCCATTACTACGGTTGGAAATCTGGGGACTTCCTTTACTAATGTTTTCGTGTCTCCCGATTTATCTGCCAATCTCATTTCTGTTGGACAATTAGTAGAATATAATTGTTCTATTCATTTTGATCGTTCTGGTTGTCGTGTGCAAGATCAAGCGTCGGGACAGGAGATAGCGAAGGGACCTAAAGTGGGACGTCTTTTTCCTCTTCAGTCATTTTCCGTTCCTCGTTCAATTTCTGTTGGTTGTTTTGCTATTGCTAATAATAATAGCCATTTTTGGCATAAGAAATTGGGCCATCCCAACTCTGTAATTTTGACACATCTTATGAAACATGGTTATTTGAGTAATACAAATGAGTCTTCTTCCTTGTCTTTTGATTGTGCTTCTTGTAAACTAGGAAAAAGCAAATCTTTACCTTTTCCTTTGCAGGGTAGTCGTGCTTCTACATGTTTTAACACTATTCATTCTGATGTTTGGGGTATGAGTCCTGTTCTTTCTCAAGCTCAATATAGGGATTTTGTGACATTTATTGATGATTACAGTCGTTTCACGTGGGTCTATTTTCTTCGTTCTAAAACTGATGTGTTTTCAACCTTCAAAACTTTTGTTGCCTATGTAGAAACCCAATTTTCTACATGTATTAAGACCTTACGCTCAGATTCTGGGGGAGAATACATGTCTCATGCTTTTCAATCTTTTCTCCAACAAAAGGGTATTCTGTCTCAGCGTTCGTGTCCTTACACCCCTCAACAAAATGGCGTCGCCGAGCATAAGAATAGGCATCTTTTAGATGTTGTTCGTACATTGATGCTTGAATCTTCTGTCCCTTCTAGATTTTGGGTAGAAGCATTATCTACAGCTGTATATTTGATTAATCGTCTGCCTTCTCCTACCTTGCATCTTGATTCTCCATATTCTCGTTTATTTAGAGTTCTTCCTGATTACAATTCTTTGCATGTTTTTTGTTGTGTTTGTTTTGTTCACTTACCTCCCATTGACTGTCACAAGCTTGCTGCCCAATCTATTCAATGTGCTTTTCTTGGCTATAGTAGCTCTCATAAAGGATTTGTGTGTTATGATGCGGATGCTAACAAGCTTCGTATTTCTCGCAATGTGATTTTTTTTGAAAATCAATATTTCTTTCCGTCTCGTCCTCATCTTGTTTCTTCCTCTATTTCACTTCCTGCTTTTAATGATATATCTAGTATTCATTCTCGTTTTAAGCCCGGTATTGTGTATCGCGACGTCGCCCACTGCCTCTTCCTGCCTCTGAACCGCCACCTGATCCTGTCTTACATGCGCCCCGTCGGTCTAGTAGGGTTTACCGGCCCCCAAATTGGTATGGTTTTTCTTCTTCTGCCCTTCAGGCTACTCTTGATACTACTTTTGTGCCTAAGTCTTATTCTCAGGCTTCTACTCAAGAGTGTTGGCGCCGAGCAATGCAAGACGAACTTCGGCTCTTCAGGACAATCACACATGGGACATCGTCCTTTGTCCTACTGGAGTTAAGTCTATTGGGTGCAAATGGGTCTACACCATCAAGCTACGTGCTGATGGCTCTATCGAATGACATAAAGCTCGTCTGGTAGCACTCGGGAATCGACAGGAGTATGGGCTTGATTATGAGGAAACATTCGCTCCCGTGGCCAAAATGACTACTGTCCGCATTGTTATATCCATTGCAGTTTCGAAAGGATGGTCGCTTCGCCAGATGGATGTGAAGAATGCGTTTCTACATGGTGATCTGAAGGAAGAAATATTTATGTCTCCTCCTCCTTGCTCGTTTCCTTCTTCTTCTATTGAGGTTTGTTGCTTAAAGGTATGGTTTGAAGCAGGCACCACGGGCATGGTTTGAGAAGTTTCGTACTACTCTACTGGATTTCACTTTTACTCAGAGTCAGTATGACTCCTCTCTCTTCTTTCGCAAGACTACCCTTGGGATCGTTATACTTCTTGTGTATGTCGATATTGTGATTACTGGATCTGATCTCCAGTTAATTGAGCAGCTCCAACAGCGCCTCAAATCTTCGTTTCATATGAAAGATCTTGGTCCACTGCAGTATTTTCTTGGACTTGAGGTTCAACATTGTCTGAATGGCACGCTCTTACATCAGCGTAAGTATACCCAAGAACTTCTTTCTTTAGCAGGCCTTCAAGACGGAAATTCGGTTCTTACACCTATGGAGGTCAATTTGAAGCTGCGTCAGGCAGATGGTGATCCCTCATCTGATCCTTCAATGTATCGGCAGCTAGTGGGCAGTTTGAATTATTTGACCATTACTCGACCTGATATCTCGTTTGCTGTTCAGCAGGTCAGTCAGTTTATGCAGGCTCCATGCCAAACACATTTGGCCGCCATTCGTCGTCTTCTTCGATATCTCAAAGGGACATTTGGTCGCAGCTTGCTTTTTCCCTCAGAGAATTCTTTACAGTTGAAGGGTTTTAGTGATGCCGACTGGGCTGGTTGTGCGGATACTCGTCGTTCTGTTATGGGTTGGTGTATGTTTCTTGGCGATGCCCTCATTTCTTGGAAGAGTAAGAAGCAGGCTCGTGTCTCGAAGTCATCCACCGAGTCTGAATATCGAGCTATGTCGTCTGCCTGTTCTGAAATTGTATGGCTTCGAGGGTTGTTAGGCGAACATAGTGTTCCATAGCTTACTCCTACTCCTCTTCATGCTGATAATACCAGTGCTATTCAGATTGCTGCCAATCCTGTTTTTCATGAGCGCACCAAACATATTGAAATGGATTGTCATTCCATTCGTGAAGCCTTTGCTCGTCAGGAGATTACTCTTCCACACATTTCCACTGAACACCAAACTGCTGATGTCTTCACCAAGGCTCTCTCTCGTCCTCGCCATCAGTTCATGATTGACAAATTGATGCTTCTCGATCGCCCAGCATTAATTTGAGGGGGGATGTTAGCAGAATTAACAGCTGGATATGTGCTGGCCTAGTCTATAGAGACAACATATATTCTATCATTTTTTAGTCTAGCTATATATAGAAGAGTATATTGTATATATGTATAGAATTGATAGGCTTTTATTCTGACCTTGCATAGTCCTGTGTAATGGCTGATTTTCAGCCTTGTCATTAGCCCGACAGCTTCTATATAAAGTGAGCTAACTCTCACAAGGAGAGCATTCAGATCAAAACCTAAATTCACAATTCGATAATTTATGTTTTGGCGGTGTTTAATATATTTTTTCCTGCTACTCTATTTAGTTACTGAATTCTTTTCTTGGGTTATGAATTTATCTCTTTCTTCTAGTGGTTGGTGCAATCTTGCTATAGTAGAAAATGCTTATTTTTGAATGATAAATTTGAAACTTTTTTTAGTTTGATCGTGTCGACTCTTATGTCAGTATCATGGCTTTCTATTTTACGCTCTGAGGGTATTTAAGAATCTTAGATTGTTTGTGAGCATCATCTTGAGTTCAGAGTGAAAAAGATTTGTTATCCCGATTCATGACCTTGGCTCATATGATAGTCTTTGACCGAAGGGAATTTAGTATGAAGTATATTGCGAAGTAGGACTTTAAGGCTCAGCATTTTTTGTTCTGATTATCATATTTGTTCTCAAGGGCAACAACATGTTATTTAGGCTGTTAAAATTTGGTGGACGTCTTCTTTGTTGTCTTCAAGTAGTAATATCAGTGTTCTAAAAAGCGTAAAGTGTGGACGTCAAGCTTTAAGCTTTATGAACTTAGGTGAGCTTAGGCGAGCTTCGGTGTAAAAACCGTTACTTATTATTATTTTTAATGCTTAATCATTCTAAAAATCATTTAATAATTAAAATAATACATACAAACTATCTAAAATTATAAAATACTATATTTACTTAATTCTTATAATTAGTCAATTATATAATTTTCAAGTTTTCGAAATACAAAAATTAAACTATTTTCAACTTTCAACTAGACAAGTCTTTGTTAACATATTTATATGAACTTTATACATACTTTCGATGTTTCCAACAAAATGATAAGTTTCAAAATCATAATTACATAATATAGATAGTAGTGTAGCTTAAATCTTATCAAAGATTGTATTGGATGAAGTCATTTTTGACTTTTGTATAGATAAAGTCAATTAAAATTTGAAACTAAAGACAAATAAAAGCCTTTTAAAAAAAAATAAAAAGTCAATAAACTAAAGTCACATTTTTTTTTTTTTTTGGAAAAAGGGAAGTTTATACTGTTAGAACACTGAATAATATAGAGTCAAGCAAAGTGCTTCAATATTTTGTATATGTTTGGTTATAGAAGTTTATACTGTTAGATCAAATATTCACTTGTGTACATTGTTTTTCATCTTGAAGAAAAGACTAAGATCATTTCAGATTTACCTTGTGATGATCTTTTACTTTTGGGTCTTAAATCCTTTTTCTTTTCATTGTTATGACAACATATTTTTTGGTTAATGGCTTTGATTCTTGGCAAGGAACTGCGTGAACTAAGTTTAGGGTCTTCCTGAGTGCACTATTATTAGCATATTTGGCTATAAGCTTAAAAGCACCTTTGTTTTGATAGCATCACCTCACTACTGTATGAGTTGATGCTTTTTAAGCACCCTTTTTAAGCTTAGCCCAACATGTTGTACATTATATTTTGTGCTCTCAATTGGGTAAACTTACTGCACTGCTCTGTGCTCTTTACGTCTCTATCTTAATCAAACTATAGTACACCTTAATTACAGAAAGATCTATCAAGCGAATCCTATGAGGATCTATAGAATTTACATGGATTAGAAGATTGCCTAGCAAAGTGTGAACATTGAATGCTAACTAACGAGAATCCGTTGAGGTTCTATAGAATTGACATGGATTGGAAGATTGCTTTAGCAAAGTGCGAACATTGAAAATCATTTGTTCGACTAAATGGGGGCATATAGGATTAGAGATCAAGAGTCCCTGTGGAGAGAGAGAGAGAGAGAGAGTTAAGGCTGAAGCTATGGGTGATGGGTAATGATGATGATCAAGGTGTTGACGGGTGAAGTCTCAAATTTTATATGACCCAGCAGATTTAGTCCAAAAAGAGTCTCTACTTCATTTACTGGTACCAGAGCACCTAATTATTAAAATTATTAAACCATGTTTAAGATGCTTTAAATAGTTTATATCACAATTGAAACATATGAGAGAAAATATGCCCTTACTTTCTTAGCCTATGTTTGGATCATGGTTGTAAACTATTTATAAGCACTCAAGTTATTTTTTTATTCATACATTTCGAGGGACTTACAAGTTATACCCACTTATCCACCACTCATTTCTAATTATTTATAATTTCAAGTGAACATGCTTTTAGTAATGTTGCTTATGGCTTACTCTTGGGACATCGTATTATAATATTACCATGTTCAAGAGTCGTACCCATATTCCATGCCATGTTTTGTCGTGTCATATAAAATATGGTACAACTTGGTAGCTCAAGAGTTGGAGCAACAAAAAACTCAAATACCTCGATCCTCAATATGTGGCACCTGTTTGGTGAAGATTAAAATTGGATTTTTAGTAGATTTTGATAAAAGTTGATGAAATGTGTGGTTAAAGTTAATTGTTAACTTTGACTTAGATTAAAATTTAGATTTTAATCCCTACCAAACAGGGGCTTAGTTATGACATATATATCTTTCATTTTAATGGTAGATGTTGACTGGATAGGAAGCTTGGACGCGTACCCGTGTCTGAGACCATACCTCTGTCTAATACCCTAATTTGTATGGACAAGATAAGGCACCTTCTAGCTTGAGCATGTAAGTGCTGTGGTTTATCTTTACGAACTCCTTGAGAAGAGTGGGCGATCTTAGTGTTCAATGTCAATGTCAGGAAAGGCAGAGCACTTACAAAAAATAAAAATAAAGGGAGAATGTATATCATATCCATGAGTATGATTCCGTGCACGTATTTCTTTATTCTTTTGTTTGTTGGATGAAAACATGGTTTAAGCAACCTCAAATAACTCATCCACTAATATACCCCCAGTCAATCGTATGAGTATTAAATTATTAGAGATGTTGACGACGGACAGAATGAGACAGCTCTAGAAACAGAGGATATGATGAGAAATAGAGAAAGAATAAGCTGCTGAAATATATAAAATTAGTGAATAGTGGAGCATTACAATTGTTCAACCAAAGAAACTCTCAGAGGCCTTAGACATCATACCTAGGGCTGGGTTGCCTTACAATCCTGATACACAAATTTAGTTGCTGAAAATGTCTATATTTTCTGTCTCCAAATGGAAGTTTACAAGCAGATTTATAGAACTTTTAGGACTATAAAATACATCCTCTAGATGTAGTTAATACTTCTGTAATGGTTTCCTTTTCTTATCTTTCCTTTTGATCAACTTCCTGTATACTATACAGGTATATGAGTGGATGATTAACAGAGGAGAGAAATATAGAATAACCTCCAGTGATACTGCTATTCAGCTGGATCTTATTGCCAAGGTGCATGGAATTTCAAATGCCGAAGAATACTTCAAGAATTTGCCAGATGCCTTGAAGGATAAAAGAATATATGGTGCTCTTTTAAATGCGTATGTGCGTGCCGGGATGAGGGAAAAAGCTGAATCCTTAATCAGTAAAATGAGAAATAGAGGCTATGCCAGTCACGCACTTCCATTCAATGTGATGATGACACTTTATATGAACCTTAAAGATTATGAAAAAGTTGAGTCACTAATCTCCGAAATGATGGAGAAAAATATATCATTAGATATTTATTCCTACAACATTTGGCTATCATCTCGTGGATCTCAAGGATCTTTGGAAAAACTGGAACAAGCATTTGAACAGATGCAACTCGACACTACCATCAATCCCAACTGGACTACCTTCAGCACGATGGCTACCATGTACTTAAAGTTGGGGCAGTTGGGAAAGGCTGAAGACTGTTTGAAGAAAGTTGAGACTAGAATCACTGGTCGAGATCGAATACCTTATCAGTATCTCATGAGTCTCTATGGCAGTCTTGGTATCAAAGAGGAGGTTCATCGGATATGGAACATTTACAAAGCTACATTTACCACTATCCCAAATTTGGGCTATCATGCTGTGATTTCGTCTCTGGTTAGATTGGACGACATCGTGGGGGCTGAAAAGATCTACGACGAATGGCTTTCAGTGAAATCATTTTATGACCCCAGAATAGGAAATCTTCTATTGAGTTCTTATGTCAAGAAAGGTCTTTCTGAAAAAGCCGAGTCATTCTTTGATCAAATGATTGAAGCGGGAGGACAACCAAGTTCTGTGACATGGGAGATTCTTTCAGAACATCACATCAAATCCAGGAGGATTTCTGATGCTCTGTCTTGCTTAAAGAATGCTGTTTCAGCTGGAGGTTCAAAGGGCTGGAGACCGAAAGCCATAAATGTCTCTTCTATTCTCAAGATTTCCGAGCAAGAAGTTGATATCGCAAGTAAGGACGCCTTGCTGGAAATCTTGAAGCAAGTGGGATGCCTTGATGATGAAGTCTATATGTCGTATATTCCGCTATCCAATGGGACGTTTACTGGCAGTGATTCAGCATTAGAGGATGGTCGAACTGATAGTGATGATGTTAATGATGGAGCTAATATACTTCTCAGTCAACTCCAGGAAAGTGTGTGAAAAGTCGTTCACCACTCTTGTACAGAGGCAACAATTATTTGCTTTAAAAAGATTGCGTATTTGTTGTCCTCCTTTGAGGGGTACGTAAATCTCGCGTTGCATGGTTATAGTTTATATTAACGTGAGAAGCTTTGTTTGTTAGCCCTTCCTACAAAATGCTATTGACAATTCTTGAAAATGCTGAATCCAATTCTTTGAATGTTATTGTGAAGCGGAAATTTCTATGAAAATAATAAATCTTTGATAAATTGCCAAAAAAAAAAAAAAGAAAAAAGGTTAGGAAGTTATATGTTTTATGTTTTGGGCTACATTTGTTAATGATCTCTGAATTATCACGACATTCTAGTCCTCATCAAATGAGACATTCTATGTTAGGCTTCTATAACATCTTTGACTATACTGTTATCTTATTGTCATTGAAGAATTAAAGATTTTAGACATGGAGCATTAGGAAGAGGATGAATAAAATTGCCATCATGAGCTCCAAATTATGGCTAAAGTAGCTGTTAAATATATTGCTGGTGTCATCATTTCTTGTTCGTCTGCAAAATTTTTAATCTCTTTAGCAGCAATAGAGATGGCTAACGTGCTTTTATGTGATGGGAACCTCTCTCAATGAGCTGGTACTTGGGATGCTGGCTTCTTTATCATTGTCTCACTAACTTCCTTGATCTTTCGGCTGCTTCAGAAAAAAGTTGTAGTCCATACCCAGGGATCAAGTTGGCCTTGCAAACAGCTTGATGCACTATCTCCCTTAGACCCTTTAAGCGAAATGCGTCACTCCCCATTTTGCTGCATGATTCTAAAGCCATTCACTTGATTACGGAAATGGGATATGACCCTTCAATAGACTATTTTGAGCAGCCTAGTTGCATGCATCTCCATCTGAACTCTCTTTACTGGTTCAATGTATTTAAATTTGGTGTCAATTTCAAAAATCATAGTGGGCCCTTTGATCGATAACTAGAGCCCGTGTCTACAGAAAAAACAAACACCATATCCTCAAGCCACTACACTCCTTGTCTTTAAGAGATATATATACGATTCATCTAGAGAAAAAAAGATTGTTGTAGGGAGGAAGACATGCAGCAGCCAGCAGGGTCACAAGTTGGGATCACATGGATTTGGGGCGGTAAATGCGGCCAAATGGTTCTTTTATGTGTTTATCATGATCTCTTCAATCTTAAAATGTACAAAAAAAATATGGACAGCTTGGACAATTTCCTTAGGACATGTTTTTGCTTTTGTTTCGTACTAATTACAACAAAAACATGCTTGCACCTTGTCAATTTTATTTGTTTCCCACGTTCTTTTTCAATTTATTGAAATAGGATTTTATTTTTATTTTTATTTTTGACTCATGCATGAAACACGTGTTAACTGTTAAAGTCGGTGCATTACACGGTGTATATATGAGATTTATTATGATGCACAACTCGTGACCATTAAACATTTACTGTTGATATATTTTTTCCCGTAAACATTATAAATTACAAAAAGAGAGTATTTATCCAATTATACCTGCCACGTGACTTTTTTTTTTTTATATTAAAATGTGGTGTCACGCCTGTAATCAAGATTTTCATTTCAAAATGTCGTATATTTGCTTATAATGAACTCATAATTCCTACAAACCAGTTGAATCTTGCTGTATAATCAGTGACTAGAGCTAATTTTAAACTCTTTTCACTTTCCCTTTATATCCTTCAGGTTTTTAAAATCTGTCACCAATAATTGCTTCCTTCTCATGACCTTATACAGATCCCATAATTAAATTGAGTTGGCCTTGATAATATTCAAATGTGCACTCACAAGTGAAAACATTAGTCATAATTGCTATTAATTCTTTTAGCTTCTTTATTTCTTCCTGATTTTCTTTTTAGTTTTAGATTTATGGAAACTGTTACAATAAAGTTAGTATTGAATTACTACCTTATGGTCGAAGATCTATATGTTACACCCGAATAAGAGAAATAAACGTGTTCACTTATAATTCTCGTGATATCGAAGAACTAATCTAGAAGTATGCATTTAAGCCAAACCAGTGCAATAAACGTGAGTCCTAAAACACCGGCGGACCCACATGGGGTCAAATGACCCCACAATTTTTTTTTTTTTTTGAGTTTTCCTTGAGTTTTTTTTTTTTAACCTAAGCATTTTTGAATTCTCATTTTTGACCCCACAAGAAAAATGGTCTCGATTTGCCACATAAAATATCCTCAATATATGTGAACGTACAATTGTTGTGATATCAGAGAACTAATCCAAAAAGTGTCGACTCAAGTCAAATTGAAATTTAAATGCAAGATACATAATTCAAAAATTTGAAATAATTTGGCAACAAATCTAGTCACTGATCTCAACATGCATACCAGACAACTCAAAAATGTCATGCCCTTTTGGATCTCTGTTTGGCAACATCATTATATTATAGCTGAAAAAAGAAACAGCAGATCATGTAATAATACAGTGATGTTACCAAACAAATGCTAGGCATAATACTAATTATGCAAATTATGAAAGAAAGAAAAAAAAAAACTTGAGGTGGGATCCACAACTCACATTCACTATTTAACATGTAATCACATGATTAGTATATGCTACCTGCACTTCCCCTTGTTTATCACTTTAGTATCAAAAGAACAAGTGATAGAGATTTTAAGTACTTGATAATCAATTATTTTCCACTTTTTACAACATAAGTTCAAATTAAAGAATTGTAAAAATCCAACCGAGTCCCAAAAATTTGAGTCAAAAGAGCACCAAAACACCACCACTGGAATATGGACAATGGACTGCTGACCAGAGTTAAGTGAAGCACTGTAATCAATAATCAAAACATTTTTGAACTAGGCTGCACTTTTTCTTGAGATTTAGAAAAAAAATTGTGTTGAAGGGGTGCGTTAAGAACTAAATGGTGTAACAATGGGAATATTCCAAATCCGTCGGGACATCCTAGCCATGATTAATAAATACCTTAATTACTTGCCAAACTAAATGACTGCCTTAGATACAGGTTGTCAGACAGATACATGCACGAAAAGTAAAAAAGAAGTGCCTTAAATGTTCCAACATCACAAGCCACAGCACATTGATCATCCCTCTTTCAAGATTAATATCTACAAAAAATGGCAGACTTTGAGAGCCCAACAGCAATGCCTAAACTCATCACCTTCCTCTCTTCTCTCCTCCAACGTGTAGCGGAGTCGAACGACGTTAACAAGTTCCTCAAATCCCAGAAACTCTCAGTCTTCCATGGCCTAACCAGGCCTAATATTTCCATTCAGAGTTATATGGAAAGAATTTTTAAGTATGCAAACTGTAGCCCCTCTTGCTACATTGTTGCATATGTTTATCTTGATCGGTTTACACAGCTCCAACCTACTCTCCCAATCAATTCTTTCAATGTTCATAGGCTGCTAATCACTAGTGTCATGGTTGCTGTAAAATTCATGGACGATGTGTAAGTTTCTTTATTCTTTTGTTTATTTTTGACCATTACATTAATATCAGAATTATGATCTTGGATTGATTTTTTTCAAAGACTTTTGAATTCTCCATGTTAATCAAATACAAGTCTTTGGATTTCTCGAATTACCAGAGATTTATGATTAAAGCATTTTTTTTTTTTGCAAATAACATTAATTATTAGGTCCAGCTGAGAAATCCAGGTTTCTCTTTATTTCCTTTTTGTATAATATATTTTTCTTCAAAGACAGCCACTCATTTTATTGGCTTTTAAGGGTCTTTATCTAATATTCATAACTGAAAGTACAGTCCAACAAAGAATTAATTAGGCATGTTTTGGCAAGCAAAACTCGACACTACAATAAACAAGATTTTAAACATTTTAGATATATTGTAATGAATGACAAACTGGACCATAAGACTGAACCTTATAAATGAATATATTCCAAAACTTTTGTATAGAATCTAATGGAGCTTCATCTTTTTATGTATGGACTTGAAAAATACAGGTATTACAATAATGCTTGCTATGCTAAAGTTGGAGGAATCAGCACAACTGAGATAAACTTTCTTGAAGTGGATTTTTTATTTGGATTGGGATTCCACTTGAATGTGACTCCCACCACTTTCTTCAAATATTATTCTTACTTGGAGAGAGAAATGATGATGCTTCAACCTCATATAAACATGTCAGAATCTTACTTATTTATTGGAATTTCATCAAAACTTCACTTGTCTTTCAATGAAGATGAACCACCCCATCATCAACAACAGCAACTTGCTGTTTGAGATCAATGCATTTCTTGTTGTAGTCAAGTAAATTAGTCCTACGAAGCAGCCAATTAGAAACCATCATTGTATTAGACGCTATGATACATTTGGTATCAAGTATTAGCAAGGCTCGGCAATACAACATTTAAGGGTCTTACATTTTTTAATATTATTGGATGTTTTGTTGTGTTGCCTTTCCAAACAAAACATGTTGTTTCTATAAATTTGGATCATTCTTGGGAAAATTTCCGTTCCCTATCTTCGAATTTATTTTATCGAAACTATCGATACAGCGGAAGTCGTTGTCTCATTTATGGTTGACCCAACAATTTTACATTTAAAGAAAAAGTAGCAATATAGAAAGAAAATGATTTTCATTGCAAATAAAGAATCAAGATTGTGTGTCCCTAAAGTTCACAGGTTGGCAAAGTTGGTGCTGGGACTCGATCTGGAAAGGGACATGAATAATGACAATAAAAGGGGTGTGTGTTTGTACAAAATGACAGATTATAATAATTATTCCTTGTGTTTTTGGTTATGAGACAAATTGACAGTTGTATTTGATCATGTTAAATCATGGAACTATACATACTTGTAGTTAGGGGTGTCCAAAAGTGAACAGGACCGAAACGAACGGCAAGCAACCGAACCGAGCGGTTCTTCATAAATTAAATACCCGAACGGGTACCCGAATCGAGAACCGATGGGTTTGGGTCGGGTCTCGGGTCTAGACCAAGAACCGAAGAACCGAACAAGAACCGAAACTAAATAATTTTTTTATTTTTTATATTGAATTAATTAAATTATTTTATTTTTTTCCTATACAAATTAGCAAATTAATTGAATAAATTAGATTATTTCATAATTTTAATTTTTAAGCCCAAATCATTTTAAAATCCATTAGCCCATTTTAATTTGAAACAAATGAATATACTTTATGTAGTTTTGCTGTAATATTAATATCTACTTTTTGGTATTTGTATGCATTGAATTAATCTTATTGGACGGCTAGTTTTGTATATTTTTTTTAATTGGGCTACGTTAATTTGTAAAAGTTACGAATGAAATATTATTAATTGTATTTATGTAGTGTTGCTGAAAATATTAAAAAATTTAATTATGGTACAGAACCGAACGGAACCGAACCGACCCGAACCGAACCGAACGGAACCGAACCCGAACGATTCCATAATTATATTTGGACCCGACGGGTCCATTTATTAAATACCCGAAAGTTTTGGGTCGGTTCGGGTATCTTCAGAACCGAACCGAACCGACCCATGGACAGCCCTACTTGTAGTTGAGCATGTGCCAACATGAGAGAGAGAGTGAGAGAGAGAGAGAGAGAGAGCATGAATTGTTTTATTCTTTCTAATCCAGATTATAATATTTATTCCTTGTAATGGAGAATCATCCAAAGTAATGTGATTGGCACCACAACGAGAATATATGAATATTATGTGCGATTTTAGCCTCGTCGAGGCAGAGGACAAAATGGTCCATGGATCATCGAGACATGTGATACTCTAATTAGAATTGTTGTGTTGTGAGTGAGTTAGGCACACATTATTTATACAAAAGAAGAGTTTAAGTGAAGGGCAAGTTGTCCAATTGCTACTATGATTTAACTTAAATCTCTCATAAAGGCATGTTTTGAGTTCCAATGACGATAGAGAAATATGTGAGAGGTAAAAGGCAGTTGCTCTCACAAAATGGACAGTACATATATATAATGATTTGGGCACAGAACTTTGGTCATCACATATAAATAGTGTGATTGTGACCTAATCTATATGTGACATGTTATTTGTTTGTGTGGATTGTGACTTAGTTTGTTTTACTATGACCTTCATACCCAAGAATTTATAGCATGTGACCTATGAATTTGTGTGTTTATGATATGTTATGTTATATAAATGTGACCTGTGAGCTTGTGTGACTATGACCCTATGTTATCTAAATGCGATCTAAGCATATACATTCATGTTATCACTTGAATTTTGAAACAAAAAAAGTTAACGCCTGATTAATGAAGTAGATGTCTCCTGATAATTAATCTCATATTTCCATCAATTTTCAAGTGCAATTTGACAAACTTTAAGGTAATCTAAAGTTCTCTGTTTAACTGAATAAACCAGTTTCACTAGATTGGTTTACACCCAAGAGGACAGGGGACAGTCTTTCAAGTATGACTTTTGTCAAGGTCTCCAAATCTTCATTTCTGGAGGTTTGCCTATATAAATGTTTCTGGATTAAGGGGGTGAAGAAATGTTTGTTCTTTCCGGTAAACTCAGTCACAGGCTTTTAAGATCAATGAGAGCTAGGGCTGTAAACAAAAACCGCAAAATCGGAAAACTGAACCGAAACCGCAATTTCGAAACCGGCGGTTTGGTGCCACGTGAACCCGTCAACGAAATGGTTTTGAACCAAACCAAACCGGTCAAAAAGGGTTTGGTTTAGGTTTGGGAATTTTAATTATGGTTTGAAACCAAACCGGACCGGCGAAAAATATATAAAATAAAAAAATAAAAAATTGATTTTTTTTTTTTGAAAATTTATCCAAAATTTCAATTTTGTAAAATTGAATAATTTTGTCATTTTGTAGGTATTTTTGTCAATTTCTAATTTCCTATTTATTATTAAGATTTACGACCCGCCCAAGCCTAATTATATATAAAAAAATGCCTAAATTTGAAAGAAGTAGCACTAAACAGCCCAACCCAAGTCCATATACTCACAAGTCACAACCCTAATCTTCCAATTTCCATTTCTCTCACTCGCAACTCGCTGGTCGCAGCCTCGCTCCCCGCGGCGCCTCCTGGTTTCCCCCAAATCGTCAACGCCCTCGAAATCTCGAACCTTCCAGTCCCCGACAGTGTACGTTCGTCGGTATTATTAGACCATTTCAGGTTCTTACATATTTATTTGATCGTGAGTAAGACTTAAAATTGAAATTTTGTCACTTGCTAGTTGAAATTTGTTTACATATTTATTGATCGTGAGTAAGGCTTAAAGTTGAAATTCGGACTATCAGGTGCGCAAAAGACATTTGTTTACATATGAGAGAATATGTATAATTCCGTGTTAAATTGCAGAAGATGAAGGTGGATATATATAGTGGAATGAGAGAGAAAAAAATATTTGCAGCTTGTCTTTTGGAAGCCATTATTAGATGGATACGTGTCTTAATTCTTTTTTTTTTTCCAATCTGCTAATTAAAATTTTTTTTTGTGTATGAAGGACAAAATTGATCATGAGTTATGTGGCTTCTTGAGTATGTGAATGTTTCTTCTTTTTGTTAGTTCTGTGACAAAATTTGATGTTTCTTGAGTTCTGTGACAAAATTAATTCGTTTATTCATTTTGCTAGTTGAAAAGGGACATTATTATGTTTTTTTTGACCTTATATTTATTTTAGTGGACTTGTATTGTATCTTTATCGTAAAGTATTATCCTAAAACGTCAAAAGGGCAAACAAAAAACTATGCTTTAGTTTATTGTGATTTTACTTTTATTTTGTTGGTATTTAAATTTATAGTAGATATATTTAGTTTGTTTTAGATTTATTGCTAGTAAGATATAAATATATATTGAATTAATGGCATAAAAGTAGACACTAGACAGAAAAAAAAAAATACGCGAAACCGGCGGTTTAAAACCGGACCAAACCGTTAGGTTTATGTTTGAATTTTTTTCAAACCGGTCAAAACGGTTTGGTTTAGGTTTGAGTTTTTCTCAAACCGGTCAAAACGGTTTGGTTTGAAAATTTGTCAAAAACTGCAAAAATCGGACCGCTTACACCCCTAATGAGAGCTTTCATATGAACTGTTGGATTCACAGAGCAACTGAACGAGAAATTTAAGAGAGAAAGAAGTAAAGAATCTTTTGCAATGCTGCATTACATCAAGATTATAACTATAATATATATTCAAATCAGATGAGTGAACATGGCTGAGCATTATCCTTAGTTCGCGTTTTTGAAAAAGGCTTCAACTGCTACAAGACAAAAAGAACAGGAAAATCCTCTTTAAGCAGTTGCCCGTGTTTGGTTACACGCATCTTCGTCTCGTAGGGTAATCTCTCACCACCCTGGTCAGAATCATCATCAGGAACGGCATAACTATGGAAAGGATAACAAAGAATAGAGAGAGTTTACGATTAGGTGCAATAGCACCCATACAAGTGTCATATGTTGCTACGAGTGCAAAAAGTGAGACTTGCAATTCCAATTGTAAAGGGAAATTAATAGTGAGAAAATATAGCATGTGAACAGACATAAAAAACCCAATTGAGTTAAAAAGCAAGAATAGACCAAATGAAACTGTATTCTTTGTGCCCATTAGTGATGGCAATGGGGCGGGTTCGGGGCGGGGCACCCTCACCCCACCCCGCCCCACCACGCCACTCCCCCTCCCTGCCCCGCGCCCCACCCCGCCTTAGATGGGGCGGGGCGGGGCGGGGTGGGGCGGGTACGGGGCGAGGACTTGCCCCGTTTCTTGCCCCATTTGTTTTTTTTTTTAATTTAAAATACAAATTTTAAATTTTAAAATCCAAAATAAATAATGTTCAAACTAATTATATCAATATTCAAAGCAAACACTTGAAACAAATAATGTCCAAAACAATTTTTTTTTCTTTTTTAATTCTTCACGGGGCGGGGCATCTCCACCCCGCCCCCGCCCCACGACCCGTGACGGGGCGGCGAACCTCGCCCCGCCCCACCCCGCCAACTCGTTCGGGGCGGGTTTTTTTGCCCCATTTGGGGCGGGGCCCCGCGGGGACGGGGCGGGGCGGGGAAAATTGCCATCTCTAGTGCCCATCACCGCCTTTCCAGCAGTGTGCGCTGGTGGATTTGTGGCATCATTGATGGTGGTGGTGTTACTGGTAGGCCAAAAGTCGTCCTGCCAAACACCACCGGGTGGACTAAGCACGGCTTGATATGTTGTAGTTGCAATTAATACAGCTACAACAAGCAATGTATTTCTGACTTGGCTTGGAGAGTCTTTAGTTTTGTCATATTTGAAGTATTCCTGCAATTTTTTAGAGGGTTTTAGAGGCCTCTCTCTCATCAATCCATGTGCTGATGCATCCTGAGTGGCAATAGTCCTGTTTTCTGTTTGCATAGCCCGTTGGTCTAGGTGCATGTCTTCAACTCTTAAGGCCCCAGCTAGCCTAAGCATTTGTTCAATTTCACAATCACCCCCTTCTGATAGTAATACATCAAGTGGTGTAAGACCCCTTTTGTTTAAGGAATTCAGCTCCAACTTTCCCTTGTTAACAAAGTTTTCATCCAGCACCAACTCAACAACCTGTTAATACATTTATATTCAGATTATACAGAGAAATTTTCATTTCTTCATTATTGTTTGTTGCAACTGAACGGCTGGGTTGGTTCATCAAATTCCAAATTATTCCTATTAACTCACTGCCGGAAATCGCTTAAAGCAGAATAGAAAACTGAAAGAAAAAGGGATCAAATCTATATTTATCCCATCGTGGATAAACAAACCAACCTTTTGTCATTATTTTTGGAGGTAAATTCCATATAATAAATAGGATTAAAGAAGAAAGTAAAGTAAAACTTTTGTTTGTTGTACACTTGTACTGTGAACCCGCGTATCAAATGGTAAAATACTTGCCTCGTATTGCTTTCTGGAGACTGCAAGATGCAAGATGGAGTTCCCTTGTGCATCCTTCTCATTCAATATATCCTCCTCTTTATCATAGGTCTTCAGGTACACTGCCAGGCTCTTAAAGGCTTCGAATTGGTTGTTTTTCACAGCCAGATGGAGAGAAGTTTCACCACGTGCCGTCACTTCTCTTATGCTATCTTCACTGGCTGAAATCAGTTCTTCAATGACTTGTATTCTGCCTTTGATCACTGCATAGTGTAGGGGAATTCTTCCTTCCTTTCCCTTAACCAGACACAAACTATCACCTATTTTCAGGAGCTCTTTCACGATCTCTAAATCCCCATTAGCTGCAGCAATATGCAGGGGACTGAAGCCATCACGGCTCAAATCTTTTGCGAATTCTGGACTCAGATTTAGAACCTCTTTCGCAAAACGCAGGTTTCCCGCCATACAAGCAATATGTAACGGAGTTTCTCCACCTAATAATGCTACAGCCTTCATCAGGAAAGGATCGTCTTTGATCAGATTTTGCAGCTGATGAACATCTCCCTTGTGAGCAGCCTCAATTAGCCTTCTGTCCATAGGTTGCAGATAAATTTTTCTGAGCCTAAGATCAGTTGGACCACTTCTGGATGTTCCAAATAAAAACTAGCAATTTAAACTTTTATCCATTCTTGCCTTATTTAACAAAAATCTCAAAAGGAGTTAGAAGCAATTTTAAGCCCCTGTTTGGAGCCCATGTCGTGAGAAAAAAATGAATTTTTGCACGTTCCAATTTCAGCCGCATTTTTTGACTTTTATCTCACATTGGTGGAACCACCTCGCTATGACCTGAAAATGGGCTACAAACAGGGGATATACACATGAATAGCCTAAAAACAAAGCCATATTTCAATAATGGCCTTTGACTTTTCTAAAAAATTGAAACTACCCAAAATACCCAAGTATAATAATTATCTAAAGTAACCAAGATATGAAAAGAATACAATTAAGTCCTAAAGAATTAGATTACCATAAGATGACCTACAAAAAATCAAGATCTAAAAGAGGATCATACAAGATTAAGAAAATTGCAAAAGATAAAAAAGAATTGAATTTAAAAATGAATTTGATAAAATTGGATATCAATAACAATTAATTGCATCACAAAAAATATTAAAATGTTTCAAAGAAAATATGATAGAAAATTTTGCTAAAGGTATTTTAAGATCTATAATAACAAAAGATATATAGGATATAATAGATAAATTAGAAAAAAGAAGAAATAATATTTTAAAATACGATATACCTTTTAATTCAAATATAGATTTAATAACAGATCTTGATATTATAAATTCTCAGATATTATTAGATTTTGAAGATTTACTCAACACATTATAAATAAAACTATAAACATAAAATATTTAAGAATAACTAAAAATCCGTAAAGACCATTTTTAAATTTTTTATTAGATTATTAGATTTTAAGATTTTTTGTTTTTGTTCGCTCATAGTAGCCCCCTCATTTGGTATCAGAGCCATAAATGATCTATAAAAATCATAAAATACTATTATTAAAAGGAAAAGAAAAATCATTAAAATAAAGATAATGAAAATTGAAGATTTAGGTAATAAATACCATATAATAAGAGAGAATTTTAACATAATAATTATAAAACCAATATTTTATGTAATAAAAGTGTAACAATTACATTAAAAATACTTGAAAAATTATCTATAGAGATAAAACAATTTATAATTGAAAAAAATAAAATTAGAAATTGTTAAAGATATGTACACCTATGAAATGATATTAGAAACCTATGAAAAACATATGTATGATTTAATTGTAAAAGAAATAAGTAGATATGACTAAAAATAAAGAAATTACAATTATCAAAACAGAATTGTATTATATGATAAAAGATAGTGAAAGAGAATATATAATAGAACTATCTCCTAAAAAATTAAAACTAATAACATTAATAATAACCAAAGAATTACCTAGAGAGATAAGAGAACAAATATTAAACAAATTGATAATAGGATACATAATAGATGAATATATGTACTATAACATCAGAAAAGAAATTGAAAAAGAAGAAATAATGTTTTATTACAAAGAAAATTATGAATTTTCATGAAAAAATAATGCTTAATATAGAAAAATTTAAAGAAAAACTTGACAAAGATTATAATACAATATATAAATTAAACCAACAAATAGAGAATGTATGGTTAATACCAGGACAACAAGAAGAAAATAGATTGACAAATAAACAAGAAAAACAAATATTAAAATTAAAACAAGAAAAATCTAAAATAAAAGTTAGATATTATAAGAATTTAACAAGACTTCCAACTACAGAATATGAAAAATTATTATTTAATAAGAAAGCAATAGAATCAAAAGATATTGAATGTCAATTATTCCTATCTAAGTCAATCAAAAGTAAGATCTAAATATTAATATGGAAAATAATCTGGCTAAAAAAATTAAAAATAATTAATCACCAAATACTAGATGAATTATTAACCCCTGAAAAATTAACAAAATATCAAGAAAATCAAATATTGAAATTAAAACAAAAAAAAAATATAAGGAAAGAACAAATTATTTTGAGGAATTAAAAAGACTAACAAATGATGAAATTAAAAAACAAAAGTATGATAGAGTTATAAAAGATTGTAAAGATACTGAATGTAGAATATATTATTTCAACCAATCAAAGAAAAAATAATGAATCAACATATGGAAGAGTTAAAAACATTAATAAAAATGTTAATAATGTATAAAATTTAAGAAATGAAATAAAAGAAGAATTAGATATACTAAAAATTGAAAATAGAGAATTAAAAGAAAATAACAAAAGTAGAGACAATAAAATAAATAAAAAACTTGTAGAAAAAGAAATGTCAAGAATAGGAAAGAAACATATAGAACAAGAAAACATAGTTATAGAAACAGGAAGTATGGATGATAATTTTAGAAAATATATTTTACCAAAAATATTAGAAGAAGAAGAAAATTCCAAAAATTTACTAGAAAAATGAAAAATTATAGAAGAGATTCAAAAAGAAACGAAAGATGAATGAAGAACTAGATTTACTAATAGAAAATTTTGATCAATTAAGTTTAGAAAATATAGATGAATACCAAGTTTTAATGAATACTGGAGAAGGACCTACCCCAACAGGAACCTCTAATCAAAAATTTGATTCAGATGAAAGTTATGCACCTATATATAATAAACCATATAAACAATTTTATGATAGAGTAAGAGATAGACAACCACCTAGATGAAATAAATATAAAGATAAATTTGAACTAAATGATAATTATGATAAACCAATTAATAATGGAGGAACAAAATTAGACCTAGATTGTAAAATTGATACAAAGAAAGCCTTAATAATTTGGGCAGACTCAATGATATTATTCTTTTTATACAACAAAGATGATACATGGGAAAATACAGAAAGAAGAATAGATTTCTTAACAGCATCATTTGAAGGAAATGTTAGAAATTGGTGGGAATGAATAAATAATGATACAAAATCAACGATGAGAAGAAATATACAAACAGAAATAATAAAATCAGATAAAGAAGGAATAGAAAGATTAGTAGCATACATTGCAAGTGAATTCCTAGGAGATGAATGAATTAGAAATTTTGAAAAAGAAGCAAGAAGAGAAAAAGAAGATGCTATGATGAAATTAATAAATTTAACAATTTGTGATATGTGTAAAATAAAAGAATATACCTGTAAATTTAGAAATTACTATTACTTACAATTCTACAGTAATGAAAATCAAGAAGTATATTTAGATATGTATTATACTAAATTACCAGGAATATGAGGAATATATTTTAAAATAGAATTTGAAAAATATATTAAAGAAAATTCAGGAATACCAAGAACCTTAGGATCAAAAATAAAATTTTTATTTGATAGACTTGCATATATATGTCAACAAAGACAACTATTAAAAAGGTCAGGAAAATTAACAAGAATATGTTGTGAAAATATGGAAAAACCTACACAATGGAGATGTTATTCTGAAAGGAAAAATAAAAGAAAACATAAAAAGAAAATATTTACAAAATTTAGAAATTTTAAGAAAAAGAATATAAAACTTAGAAGAAGATACTATAAGAGAAGGTTTAAATCGAATAGACAAAATAATAAACCCTATAATAAAAAAGATAAAAGTAAATGTTGGAATTGTGGAGAAATGGGTCATATAAGTCCAGATTGTAATAAAAAGAAAGTTAGAATATTACAAATAGAATATTTAGGAATAGAAGATGAATTAAGTGAAATATCTGATATTGAACAATATTAATAATGTCCCTTTTCAACTAACAAAATGAATAAACGAATTAATTTTGTCACAGAACTCAAGAAACATCAAATTTTGTCAAAGAACTAACAAAAGGAAGAAACACATACTCAAGAAGCCACATAACTCATGATCAATTTTGTCCTTCATACATAAAAAAAAAATTTAATTAGCAAATTGGAAAAAAAAAAAAGAATTAAGACACGTATCCATCTAATAATGGCTTCCAAAAGACAAGCTGCAAATATTTTTTCTCTCCCATTCCACTATATATATCCATCTTCATCTTCTGCAATTTAACACGGAATTATACATATTCTCTCATATGTAAACAAATGTCTTTTGCGCACCTGATAGTCCGAATTTCAACTTTAAGCCTTACTCACGATCAATAAATATGTAAACAAATTTCAACTAGCAAGTGACAAAATTTCAATTTTAAGCCTTACTCACGATCAAATAAATATGCAAGAACCTGAAATAGTCTAATAATACCGACGAACGTACACTGCCGGCGACTGGAAGGTTCGAGATTTCGAGGGCGTTGACGATTTGGGGGAAACCAGGAGGCGCCGCGAGGAGTGAGGCTGCGACCAGCGAGTTGCGAGTGAGAGAAATGGAAATTGGAAGATTAGGGTTGTGACTTGTGAGTATATGGACTTGGGTTGGGCTGTTTAGTGCTACTTCTTTCAAATTTAGGCCTTTTTTATATATAATTAGGCTTGGGCGGGTCGTAAATCTTAATAATAAATAGGAAATTAGAAATTGACAAAAATACCTACAAAATGACAAAATTATTCAATTTTACAAAATTGAAATTTTGGATAAATTTTCAAAAAAAAATCAATTTTTTATTTTTTTATTTTATATATTTTTCGCCGGTCCGGTTTGGTTTCAAACCATAATTAAAATTCTCAAATCTAAACCAAACCGTTTTTGACCGGTTTGGTTTGGTTCAAAACCATTTCGTTGACGGGTCCACGTGGCACCAAACCGCCGGTTTCGAAATTGCGATTTCAGTTCGATTTTCCAGTTTTGCGATTTTTGTTTACAGCCCTAACTCAAGTAATGCATAGATGACTTGAGTATTATGTTTCTATGTGCAATTATATATTTGTAAAGTAGTACCATATAAATGAAAATAGTTTAGTGACTAAGTTGTAATAAAATAAAGTTTAGTGACCAACTTGAAATTTGTCTGAGTTAAATGACTAATAGTGATTTTTACCATATTATCATACAAATGTAGATCTAAGAAGATTCATTTTTTTCCTTATACGTTGATCGGAACAATTTTATTCATTTATCAAAATATAAGTTGTGTAACAATGTGTTTTTTGATACAAGCAACTACTTTTATTATCACTAGTAATCATTGACACCTTTATTCGTGTGCTCGATATTAAATAAAATGTAGGAATGTTAAAGAAATAAAAATGGAAAATTATTATAAAATTTTATTACTTTAAAAACTATACTATGTGGAACACTACACAACAGAGAACAGGTGCAATTCTTCCAATATCAACATAATCAAAGCTGTAATTAATTAATTATTACACAAACTTTATTGCTGAAGAGGATCTTAAAAACTATATTGGCCAACAGCATACAAACTGAAAAGATTAAAAATATAAAAAGATTTAGAAGAATAATCCTTCCTTAGGCAGTCCGTGATGTACCTGATGGTTTTTTACAGTAATCTCTGGCCACCTTTGAAAGAATGCCTATCGTTAATGGCGTAGCAATGGAAATGATAACAAATAATAGGGATAGATTGCCAGTTGCCATCTCGGTCATACAAGTATCGTACGTTACTGAGAGTGCCAAAAGTGAGACTCGCAATTCCAATTGTAAAGGGAATCCAAAAGTGAGAAAATATATCATCTGAACAGATGTGAAAAACCCAATTGAGTTGAAAATCAGGAATAGACCGAATGAAACTGAATTCTGTGTTCCCATCACTGCCTTTCCAGCAGTATGTGCTGGTGGCTGTGTGGTGTTACTGTTACTGGTAGGGCTAAAGTCTTCCTGCCAAACACCACCAGGTGGACTAAGGACGGATTGATATGTTGCAGTTGTGATTAATATAGCTACGACAAGCAATGTACTTCGGACGTCACTTGGAGTCTCTTTAGCTTTGTCAAATTTGAAGTAGTCCTGCAATTTCTTATAGGGCTTCCGAGGCCGATCTCTCCTTAATTCATCGTTTGGATCACGAGTGGGAACGACCCTGTTCTCAGTTTGTGTTGTCTGTCGCACTGAAGCCCCAGCTAGCCTAAGCATTTCCTCAATTTCACCATCACCCCCTTCTGATAGTAATACGTCAAGTGGTGTAAGGCCCCTTTTGTTCAAGGAATTCACCTCCAACAAGCCTTTCCTAACAAATTTCTCATCCAGCATCAACTCAACAACCTGATTTAACAAAAAATAAATAAAATTCTGAGTATAATGCATAGACCCAACGATATCACAACTCTAAAATAGAACACTAAGAGCATATTTAATGGGTTCGTGGTAATAGACAGTATATCTCGTCCAATCCATCCTGCCAAACAAGGGATAAGATGTTGGTATTTGCCTCGTATTGCTTTCTGGATGCTGCAAGATGGTGTTCCCTTGTGCATCCTTTTCATTCAATATATCCTCTTTATCATAGGTCTTCAGGTACACTGCCAGGCTCTTAATTGGTTGTTTTTCACAGCCAGATGGAGAGAAGTTTCACCACGAGCCGTCACTTCTCTTATGCTATATTCACTGACTGAAATCAGTTCTTTAATGACTTGTATTCTGCCTTTGATCGCTGCATAGTGTAGGGGAATTCTTCCTTCCCTTAACCAGACACAAACTATCACCTATTTTCAGGAGCTCTTTTAGGATCTCTAAATCCCCATTAGCTGCAGCAATATGCAAGGGACTGAAACCTTCATTGCTCAAATCTTTTGTGAATTCCGGCCTCAGATTTAGGAGCTCGTTGACAAAACTAAGGCAGCCTCCCATGCAAGCAATATGTAATGGAGTTTCTCCACCTAATAACGCAACAGCCTTAAGAATGGATCATCTTTGACCAGACTAAGCAGTGGATGAACGTCTCCCTTCTGAGCAGCCTCAATCAACCTTCTGTCCATTGTTGTAGAGAGAAATCTGCTGCCTTAGATAAATATATTGAACCGATTTTGGATGGTCTCATCGATACTTTCAACATCCCAAATTCAACTCTTAATGAGAATAAATTATTGTCTGTGATCATTGATCCTTTCATCATATTTGAAGTATTCCTACAATTTTTTAGAGGGCTTTGGAGGCCTCTCTCTCCTCAATCCAAGTGCTGATGCATCCTGAGTGGCAATAGTCCTGTTTTCTGTTTGCATAGCCTGTTGATCTAGGTGCATGTCTTCAACTCCTCAAGCCCCAGCTAGACTAAGCATTTGTTCAATTTCACAATCACCCCCTTCTGATAGTAATGCATCAAGTGGTGTAAGACCCCTTTTGTTTAAGGAATTCAGCTCCAACTTTCCCTTGTTAACAAAGTTTTCATCCAGCACCAACTCAACAACCTGTTAATACATTTATATTCAGATTATACAGAGAAATTTTCATTTCTTCAATTTTGTTTGTTGCAACTGACCGGCTGGGTTGGTTCATCAAATTCCAAATTATTCCTATTAACTCACTCGCGGAAATCGCTTAAAGCAGAATAGAAAACTGAAAGAAAAAGGGATCAAATCTATATTTATCCCACCATGGATAAACAAACCAACCTTTTGTCATTATTTTTGGAGGTAAATTCCATATAATAAATAGGATTAAAGAAGAAAGTAAAGTAAAACTTTTGTTTGTTGTACACTTGTACTGTGAACACGAGTATCAAATGGTAAAATACTTGCCTCGTATTGCTTTCTGGAGACTGCAAGATGCAAGATGGAGTTCCCTTGTGCATCCTTCTCATTCAATATATCCTCCTCTTTATCATAGGTCTTCAGGTACACTGCCAGGCTCTTAAAGGCTTCGAATTGGTTGTTTTTCACAGCCAGATGGAGAGAAGTTTCACCACGTGCCGTCACTTCTCTTATGCTATCTTCACTGGCTGAAATCAGTTCTTCAATGACTTGTATTCTGCCTTTGATCACTGCATAGTGTAGGGGAATTCTTCCTTCCTTTCCCTTAACCAGACACAAACTATCACCTATTTTCAGGAGCTCTTTCACGATCTCTAAATCCCCATTAGCTGCAGCAATATGCAGGGGACTGAAGCCATCACGGCTCAAATCTTTTGCGAATTCTGGACTCAGATTTAGAACCTCTTTCGCAAAACTCAGGTTTCCCGCCATACAAGCAATATGTAACGGAGTTTCTCCACCTAATAATGCTACAGCCTTCATCAGGAAAGGATCGTCTTTGATCAGATTTTGCAGCTGATGAACATCTCCCTTGTGAGCAGCCTCAATTAGCCTTCTGTCCATAGGTTGCAGATAAATTTTTCTGAGCCTAAGATCAGTTGGACTACTTCTGGATGTTCCAAATAAAAACTAGCAATTTAAACTTTTATCCATTCTTGCCTTATTTAACAAAAATCTCAAAAGGAGTTAGAAGCAATTTTAAGCCCCTGTTTGGAGCCCATGTCGTGAGAAAAAAATGAATTTTTGCACGTTCCAATTTCAGCCGCATTTTTTGACTTTTATCTGACAAAAAATGGGCTAAAAACGAGTAATGTTATTCATCCACAGTGGGGATGAAAACATAGTTTAGGTGGCTTTAAATGATAGGTTACATGAAAGGTGAAATTAAATGACTTATTTAATTTCATCTATCATTTAATGACACATTAAAACCACGTAGACTGTATTTTCATCCTCAGTGGGATGAATAGTATTACTCGGCTACAAACCGATCAAGAAGTCAAACAAGGCTTTGTATCCTTGTACACATTGGTTTGAAATTGACCAATACAAGTATGCATTCACATCTTAATCCTGCTTGATTTAGTTAAATATCAAGTTTTTAATATATTTTAACAAAATTTGATGAGACGTGATGGGCTTATTCAAATCTCCATACTTCGCAGGTGAATAATTTTACTTGCACGAATTATTACGTGTTTCATGCCATGTGCGTAAATTTACAAGTCAACCACAGTGGAAGAAAGTGATCCTTACCAAACAATCTTGATAGAACAAGAAGTCAAACAAGGCTTTGTAACCTTGTACACATTGGTTCAAAATTGTCTGAATCAACTGTGCAATCACATCTTTAATACTGATTTAGCTAAATATCATATTTTTAATGGATTTTAACAAAACTTGATGAAAATATATGATTGAAAAGTTGATAAAAATTAGGGGTGTCCAAAAGTCCCGAACCGAATCGAGCGGTTCTTCAAAAGTTAAATACCCGAATGGGTACCCGAATCGAGAACCGATGAGTTTGAGTCGGATATCGGGTCTAAACCAAGAATCGAATAAGAACCGAAACTAAATAATTTTTTTTATTTTTTATATTGAATTAATTATATTTCATTTTCTTTATGCAGGTAGATTGCTTGAAACAAATGAATTTACTTTATGTAGTGTTGTTGTAATATTAATATCTACTTTTTGGTATTTGTACGCATTGAATTAATCTTATTGGACGGCTAGTTATTTATATATTTTTGAATTGGGCTAAGTTACGAATGAAATGTCATTAGTTGTATTTATATAGTGTTGTTGTAAATATTAAAAAATTTGATTATGGTACGGAACCGAATCGAACCCGAACGGTTCCATAATTATATTTGGACCCGACGGTTCCATTTATTAAATACCCGAAAGTTTTAGGTCGGTTCGGTTCTCTTCAGAATCGAACCGAATCGATTTACGGACAGCCCTAATAAAAAATGTTTATCTTATAAAATGTGTGGTCGGAAATGAATATGAAAAAAAAAAAAAAGAAAATAGAGGCCAAAACAGGGTTGAATCTTCTAATAAATATCTATATTGTTGAAACCAAAATTTGTATGTTCTAAATCTATGTGAATTTCTTTTTTTTTTTTTTTTTTTGATAAGCAATGAAGATGAAATGGATTAATAAAATTTTCTGTTCTCGTATACTTGCGGTAGAGTTGGAATGGATTAATAAAATTTTCTATTCTCATATATATAAAACTATTATCTCTAATTCCACAAAACATAAATAAAAAGAAATTAATTGGCTATATAAGAATTAAAAAAAAATTGGCTGTACAATAAAAAGAATTAATTCGGGGTACTTAATTTTACTTAATCACACTAGATATAATTATCTCGTCATTGAGATGGGTTTACACCAAATTATACATATTCATGATGAGTGTTATGAATTGCATTGGAATAAATAAGTAAATTTTATAAATATGTAGAAATTATGTATAAGTAGAATGCATTTATTAACTTATAAGTAAAATTTATGAGTAATGGAGTTTACTTATTTACACACAAGGTTTACAAATAAACTTGTTCACTTGTAAGATAAATTTAGTGGAATTTACATCCTCCCATACTTTTGGAGATTCAAATTCTAAAATCAGATTTCATGTTTTAAGTTTCAAAAATCAGATATTTTATATGTAGATACAGATTTTTTATATTTAATTAAATATTAATAAAAATATTATGAAAATTAATTTATATACACTCACCTCACCCTAAAATTATCAAACCCAAATTCTCGTCCTTCTCTCTCTCTCTCTCTCTCTCTCTCTCTCTCTCTCTCTCTCTCTCTCTCTCCGTGGGTCTAGCTGGTGGTGGTGCCGACCTTCACCGACAGCATCATCTTCATCGGCGGAAGCGACTACCATCATTTTTCCTCTTTACCGGCGCTGCATCCATACCCACCCAACCCCAAACCCTAATAATCTCCCCTAATCCCGGTGTTACAACCATACCCAGACGACGAGGTCACCGTGCCGTCGCAACCACAATCGGGTGCTACAACGAAGAAGAGGACACCGTGCCGTCTCCACCACGTAAGCAGTCGCCTTCTTCGACGGTGATGCGCCCTCTCTCCTCTCTCCTGCTATCAATCACCACCATTTGGATTCGCGATTTCACAGTGGAGGGATGTGGCGGTTTAGATTATTTATTGTATGAGGTGTAGGGCGGTGTGAAGAAGAAGAAATGACGATGGTAGAGAAGCACCATCAGCACTGTTGCTCCTGTTTTTGTGGTCTTTTGGTGTTGACTCAATTAAATGTGTACCCACTGTCGTTTGAGTGTGAATTTCATTTCCCCCATGTGAATTTGTGATTTTAATGGTGTGGGTGGTGGTGCGATAGTTGGTGGTGGTTTGATGGTGAGGTGGTGCCGGCTTGCAGGCAGCTGAGGCGATTTTTTTTTTTTTGGTGGTGGTGGTGCGATGCAGGCGATGGTCCGATGGTTGTGGTTGTGCGGGCGACAGTTGTTTGAATCTGTATTGTGTTTCGTGACCAACTAGGACCGCATAATGGATTAATTGTGACCTTAAAATTCGAAATTTTGTGACTAAATATTAATTTGAGCCATGTGCAAAAATATTTTGTGACCTGTGCTGTGATCATTTGAAATAACCCGTGATTATGATCAAAATCCTTTGTGACTTGAACTGTGATTTGTGACCTGGACTGTGACTTGTGACCTGAGTTGTGACCTGGGCTGTGACTTGGGAATTTGGCTGTGACCTAAGTTGTGACCTGGGCTGTGACTTGTGACCCGAGTCGTCGGAATCGAAGCAGTGCCGGAACAGTCGTCGGAGAAATCGCCGAAATCAGAGCAGTCGTCGGAGAGGTCGCCGGATTAGTTGTTGTAGCGGTCGCCGGAGCGGTATTGGTGGTGGAGGTGGGGGGTGAGTTAATTTTATATATATATATATATATATACAGAAATGATCTAATGAGCACCGGTGCTCATCTCATCCTAAGCACCGATGAGTTGGCACATTAATTCATTGGTGGATTGGAACTCACAAAATCTTTATCCACCAATGAATTAATGTGCCAACTCATCGGTGCTTAGGATAAGATGAGCACCGGTGCTCATTAGATCATTTCTGTATATATATATATATATATATATATATATATATATATATATTTATTTATTTATTTATTTATTTATTTATTTATATTTATATTTATATTTATATCTTTTTATATATAAATAAATATTTATATGTATGTGTATGTATGTATAGGTCAAAATATCTGATTTTAAAATATGAAAGTTATTTTTTTATTTTTGAAATAGTGTAAAGTAAAGGGTAGGATAAATGAATTTTTCCCATAAATTTATGCAGCAAGCCCGGACGGAATCAATTTACTGCGGATAGGTGCATATTCAATTGGCCCACCGGTAGAAGGCCTAAGCCCACTGTGAATTGGCAGCCATGAGCCACCTTGTACGGTTGGGCGGTGGCCGTAAAACTTTAATCTTTTCCAAACAAACAAAAAAACAGCCCATTGTTCTGTGGGTGCGCACATTAACTTCCCCTACCACCCCCAGTGCACGTTAGCCTTCCCCACCTCATTCCCTTCCTTAGCGGTGGCCGCTCATATTTCTAGATCTACAACTCATCCCCCGCCTGCCGCCCCTTTTAACAACCCTACCCCACGCCCCTTCAATTTTTCATTATGTCACGCCACCTCCCACAAACCCTCCACACCACCACTCTTTTTCACAATCGCCGCCTTATAATCCTCTATTCTACCGTGCACCGGTTCTTTTATCGTAGGCACCCATGGCTACAAGTCTATCGCCGTTGTCATCATCTCCCTACAACGATCATATCCAAACCGCCACCCTAGCGCTGCCATCCATCGCCTCCAATTCCTCCTCACGCCGCCTGCCTCCACCGTGCTGGTCACATGACGAGACGGTGGCTCTGATTGACGCTTACCGGGACAAATGGTACTCTCTTCGCCGAGGAAACCTTCGGGCCTCCCACTGGCAGGAGGTTGCTGATGAGATCGCCCACCGGTGCTCGTCTAGCATCCCAAAGACCGCCGTCCAATGCCGCCACAAGATGGAGAAGCTCCGCAAGCGATACCGTTCAGAGATCCAGCGTGCCGCTCCATATGGTGGCCCCCGTCGGATCTCCTCATCGTGGGTCCACTTCCAGAGCATGCACTCCATGGAGAAGGGCCCTAACCGCTCCCCATCTTCCTCTGATGACGAGCCGCAAGGAGAAGAGGATAACAGGAATAGCATCACACGCATTAACGATGCACTCAACAATAATTACAGTCATCAGAAAGGTAATTTTAGTAATCAAGGGCTTATGGGTAATGGGACGACTAGTGGGTTTCGGATCAAAATTCCTGGTAAGGCAAGTGCAGGTTATAATGCACCGAAGGTTTATGATAAATTTAATGAGATGGGTGGTCAAAACCCTAATAACCCTCGCCGTAAATTCAATTCTAGCACTAGTGGTTACGGGGTTTCTGGTAAATTTTCGAGAGATGGGTTCATGGGTAGGGATGAGATTGGGAAAGGGATAGGTGATATTGCCAAGAAGAAGAAAGGGGATAATGGGATGGACGAGGTGGTGGCTGCGATAGAGACATTAGGAGAGGGGTTTGTGAGAATAGAAAAAGTCAAGATGGATATGGCGCGCGAGGTGGAGCAGATGCGAATGCAGATGGAGTTGAAGAGGACTGAGATGATACTTGAGTCGCAGCAGAGGATTGTGGAGGCCTTTGCTAATGCAATTTCAGATAGGAAACCTAAGAAGGCAAAGAAAATGCCAATGCCTGACTGCTAAATTGGGTGTTGCCTTCAAGTAAGGATCTTGAGATCGTTAATGTTAGTTGAGGACTGTGCTTTGGGACATTGATTCAAGTCTCTTTACCAATGTATGTAAATTTGGGAGTTAGATTTTCCTTGTTATTTAAATTGGTTGTGTTTTTCCCCCCATCTTTTTTGCTTGTCAATTTTTAACAGAGCATCCAGAAGTTGATTATTGGTAGCATATTTTAAATTTCATGTAGCTTGACCATGCATTATGATTCATATGTTGTCTCGCAACTTTGTATAAATTGAATGAGATGTTGGAGTATCTTATGTAGCAAAATTCTGCTCTTCTGTTTTTCAAGTATAAAGTCCAGGTACTTCTAAGATGAAGTTTGAAAATTTTCTCTCCTCGTTGATCAATTGCTTCAAATTAACGTTTCTACCACCTCAAACGCAACCTCCTCGACTCTTAATATGTCATTTCCAGTGGTTTCTTTAGGGTAGCCAGCATAACTGAGTCGGGGCAGCAGGGAATTCAGGCATGAACTTAATGCGTTTGGTGATGTAAATAGTTTTGAATTCATTGGCCGTAACTATAATTTATCATTCTCAATTCTTTTCCTTCATTTTTATTCGTATCACTTCCCTGCATTATGCATAGTTTTCGGTTAGTAAAGTATTTCTAGAGAGAACTTGATCCCATGTCAACAAAACCTCATCCACCCCTGCACAAAGTTTTGCATATATCACATTTTTACACTCTGCTTGAGGAAAAATGAATGCTAATGCATTTCGATTTGTCAGATTCAGGGTGCACTTGGGACACGTCACAAATCTCATGATTTTTTTGTTCATTTATTCAACTGTTAACCTATTTGTGCACAATGAAAATAGGAGCCAACATTTATTTTCTAATGCTTCATCATCTTTTGATCTAAACTGAAGCAATCGGCAATGTTCTACCTTCTTCTTCAGGTCACATAGAGCTGCCAATATCTTCCATGTCTGTTTCAATTCTAAAGTTTTCGAAGGCATTCAGTTTTGTGTTTCTGGTTCAAATATTAAGATCATATGGATCGGAGCCTTTGTTCATGTCTGTGGTCTTGGATGCTTCCTTTTCAACCTCTTCCTTCACTATTCTCTTAAAAATTACATATGGCTACTAAAGAACGTCTAACAATACATATAGAAAAAATGCTATAATTTTCCCCAACCCAAAGTCCTATTTCTCACTTGCCCCATGAATTCCTGCAAGCAACATGGCTTGACCATTGAAAGTTTTTTGTGCTAGAATTACTAGCAGTTGCATTGCCCTTGGACCCCTTCCAATCCCTCAAAACTGCCTTCAGATCCACCACCTTGGCGGCAATACTCCGGCAGCAATTGGCGTGGACGGTTACCACTGCCGTAATGTCACTGCTATCTCTGCAGAACCCACTGAAATAGAGGGTATCGAGAAATCTTGCGTTAAGGCTTAATTCATTTAGCACTCCTCCTCTTACCAAGTTCGCTAAAACATCTTGCTCTTTTAGGCCTGTCGAGTTATCCCTCGTACCGTACCATTTTTCGAATAATGATATCGTCTTGTTGTTTGATCTGATGAAGTAGAAACCTGTGTTGATTGGGTTATTTTCTGAGGATGCTTTGCCATTGAACCAATCTGTGCTTATTTGAAAATCTATGTTTTTGTTCATCCTTAGTCTTGAAAATGGATTCCTCAGCCATAATACATCCGTGTCCTGCAAGAGAAAAGTATTATGAATATGAAGTAATCAAGGACCTGGAAATACAGAAGAGATGGATTTTCGTGTTTGATTTTCGAGTTTTTGTGTGTGAACAATACAAAGTTGAAAGGGATGATAGTTGAAGAATAAAAAAAATGACAAACATGTGTACAATGTCAACTCGACTCAATCGAGTGGAGGGACGAGCACGATTTTTTCATAATAAAAGTTTATTTGATATTTTATTCATATCACATTGACTTGACAAAGTCGTGTCCGCGATTTTTCATATATTGTTAGGGCTAGGGCTGTCCGTGGGTCGGTTCGGTTCGGTTCTGAAGATATCCGAACCGACCCAAAACTTTCGGGTATTTAATAAATGGACCCGTCGGGTCCAAATATAATTATGGAACCGTTCGGGTTCGGTTCCGTTCGGTTCGGGTCGGTTCGGTTCCGTACCATAATTAAAAATTTTAATATTTTCAGCAACACTACACAAATACAACAATGACATTTCATTCGTAACTTTTACAAATTAACGTAGCCCAATTCAAAAATATATAAATAACTAGCCGTCCAATAAGATTAATTCAATGCATACAAATACCAAAAAGTAGATATTAATATTACAGCAAAACTACATAAAGTATATTCATTTGCTTCAAATTAAAATGGGGTAATGGATTTTAAAAATGATTCAGGCTTTAAAATTAAAATTATGAAATAATCTAATTTATTTAATTAATTTGCTAATTTGTATAAAAAAAATAAAATAATTTAATTAATTCAATATAAAAAATAAAAAAATTATTTAGTTTCGGTTCTTATTCGGTTATTCGGTTCTTGGTCTAGACCCGAGACCCGACCCAAACTCATCGGTTCTCGATTCGGGTACCCGTTCGGGTATTTAATTTGTGAAGAACCGCTCGGTTCGGTTCGGTTCGGTTCGGTTCGGGTTCGGTTCGGTCCGGGACTTTTGGACACCCCTAGTTAGGGCTGGATATGGTCCGATTCGGTTCTCTTCAGAATCGAACCGACCCAAAATTTTCGGATATTTAATAAATGGAACCGTTTGGATTCGGTTCAGTTCGATTCGGTTCCGTACCATAATTAATTTTTTTAACATTTACAACAACACTACATAAATATAACTAATAACATGTTCATTTGTAACTATTACAAATTAACGTAACTCAATTTAAAAGTATATAAATAACAAGTTGTCCAATAAAATTAATTCAATATATACAAATATCAAAGAGTAGAAAATTATTTAAATTTGCTAATTTGTTTAGAAAAAATTAAAATTATTTAATTAATTGAATATTAAAAATTACAAAAATTATTTAGATTCGATTTTTCTGTTCTTGGTCTAGTACCGAACCAAACTCATCGGTTCTCGATTCAAATACCCGTTCGGATATTTAATTTATTAAAAATTGCTCGATTCGGTTCGAAACTTTTGTCCAGCCCTATGTATTGTCTACTTGATACATGAGATTCTCTTACCCAACTTGCTCTAACCTTGTGCATTACATCCTCATTGCTCCCTCGTTTCTATTTATAATTAAACCTAACATGAATGAATCAGTTTCTGGGATAAACTTGGACCTATACAATAACTCTATAATTACCCTTAATCCTCCTACTAACTAGGAATTGCATAGACAAAAAAATCCAAAACAATTTTTTAGATGTAACATTTGGAAAAGACAAGTTGTTCAAAGCAATAACTATTGTATCACAAGAATTGAAGTGTTTTTTCAAGGAGGGGGGCCAGGGGTTTTGGTCATGTTCTCAAATGTCCAAAATCTTTGTGGGGGGGGGGGGGGTGTTGGCCAGGATTTGACTATTGCAGTCTTGTACTAAAAGTCCTACCATAGCGTAAAATTCATAATTCTTGAAAATTCAATTGTGGTTTACATTTCATAAATCTGATCAAAACATATTCCAACACATTGGATAGAATATAAGAACCACTATAATTTATTATAACGTTTTTGACTAATTATTGAACTTTGATGACACGATGAAAAGTGAAAACTAACATTCTAAGGTGTCGTGTGCGAATATCCATTATCCACATCATTTATTTAGTCTATTTTATTTATGATGGAGTGATGAATGATTATCGATTTGATAATTTTAATCGAGAGTTGTTCTACATGTACACGGTGAGGGTTCTGTCCTCACCGGCAACTCACATAGAGGCGGGATCCACTTCAATAAAAAAATAAAAAAAAATTACCCCCCTATTTGAGTTGTCGGTAGGAGTTCTGTGAACCTCCACCTTGTACATGCAGAACAACTATTTCAATCAATGATTATAAGCGTCTTAAAATTCATTGATTAATGGAAAATATTGTGAAAGGTGCAAATCTAATCAATGGTTGGGACCATCTCAATAAAAATAAAATTACCCACCCCTATGTGAGTTGTCGGTAGAGGTTCTGTGAACCTCCACCCTGTACATGCAGAACTATTTTAATCAATGGTCATAAATGTTTTAAAATTCATTGGTTAATTGAAAATATTGGGAAAAGTGCTAACCTAATCAATGGGGCCCTTGAATGTACAAGCTTTTGCTTCTTGGCCATAGACAGATTTGTACTTCAATTCTTTTGAAATATTCAACCTTTAACTAGCCCCTAATAATATACACATATAATAGAGCTCAGCATAATATAATACTTAAAATGAGTAAATAAAATCATCCTCTTTGATAACTTTAGAAAAAAAAAGAACGTATTCTGGTAATTTTTTTTTCTTGATTAAATTCCTTTTCGATATCTTAAATAATATTGTTGGATTGTATTTCATATATATGGACTAGCTTTTACATTTGACTATTGGGCCCATAATGGGATGGGCCATTTTTAATTTTCACACATATGGAGGCCCTACTCTCACCCCACTTTATATAGGATTGGCCCATTGAATTCTATATTTTCTATGAGATACACCATTTCCTCATTCTTCTTAAGGGTTGTCGGCTGTAAAGGGTTGTGGAGGGGGAAGAGAGTATTTCTCTCCATAGCATATTTTCTTCCTCTTTTGCAGGTAGGACTGAGAGAGAAATGGAAGCTCAATCACAAGTCATGTTGGAGGTTTGTTTTTATTTATTGTTGAACACATGCCATAAAGTTGAGAAGGGATCATTGGGATGGATTTAATTCCAACAATTGGTATCAGAGCGTCCTTCTCATTTTTATGGTTGTGGATTAACTGAGTTTTTTATTTGACCTTTGGCTGGAGTGGAGATCAGTGTATTTTCATTATTCTGTCTCGGTTTTCTTTCTCCTCCATTGGCGATTTTTTCTTATCCCTTAAAGCTTCCCTCCGTAAATCCGATATGTGTATATTTCATTGCCGGAAATCGAGATTTTGGCCTTGATTTGTGGCCTTCGATCGGCTATGAAGTCCCATGGTAACGTTGGTTGTGTATAGTGTTGTTTTACAGGAAGTTTTGGGGCCGTTTTTCGGCCGGGTTTTGATCTCGTAAATTGCTAAACTACACTTATGTCTTGGTCTTGAGTAGATTAGGTGGTATGAAATCTTCACAGATTGATGATCAAGTTCTTGTGGGTGATTGTTGTACTCGAAACTTTTGCTCTCTCTTGAGAGGTTATTGCACATAGTGACAGATTGCTTCTCCTCCGAGTCCCCCCCCCCCCCCCCAAATTAGGTAATTGCACGAATTGGGTGAACATTTACCGTATTGATTTTTTGCATTACGGTTGTTTTAATTGGATGATAATTTGGGGACAAAAATTCCAACAAAAACCGGTTATTCCAATTCTCAAAAGGAGTGATATTTGGAATCTTGGATGGACATTGTATTAATAATTGTATTTAATCTTGGAGAATTGTCCATGCGGGTTATATCATTTTGTTGGATTCTGCTAGTTTCTTTTAAGTGCCTCAATGCTTATTGTTTGGTACTAGCACACTTGCTAGACTTGTGGAACTTCCGCTTTACCACTATGATCCGCTGTTATTGTATAGCTAAATCAGTGCTGAGCCTTGTGTTATTGTGTGATTCGTGTAATTGATTGGAGTATTTTAGGTTTAATTAGAGTTTGACTAAAACTCAATTAAACTGGTAAATCTGTAGTTCTTTTTCGAGGCCATGAAGTGGCCGATTGGAGTAGATTAATTGGGAAATCCGGGTAGTTGATCCATGACCATTGTGAGGAATTATTTCCTTTGAAACCTTTTTTGTAAGTTTTGTTAGACCCAATTCCATTATTTACCTGTCGGGCACTTGTTTTCTTTAGGCTTTTTATATGATTTGTGTCATATACCAAAAGGGCAAACAAGTTTATTTCTCTCTCGTAATTTCACAAAACCTTTGGTTCGTTTCTTTTAACGTGAAGATATTACGTTCTCCTGGTTAAATGATATCTCATACAGGGAAATTGCTTTTCCCTTTTATGTGCTTATGAATTTTGTGGTATTGCTCCATATTTGTTAATTGGAGAAAATGAAATGGATAAAAATTCGGAGAATAAGGTTTTCTTTAAAGATGTTGCTAGTTGTGATGAGGCAAAACAAAAAAAATGGAGTTCGTGCATTTTGTTTGCTTATTGTTTCAATATTAATGCATGGTTCAACACCACTTTGAGAGTTCTGATATGATTTTACGTGCATTTTAATAATCTATTAGTGGATAGTTATGAGATGCTTACAAGAAAAAGGCTTATGTGCACCTAGTCGTAGATTTTTTTTTGCAAATGCATACAAGTACATTTTTATGGCAAAGGTTACCTAGATGCGCGAGGTTTTGTCATGCAATAGCATTTTTTATGTTTGGGATTTCTGATCCTTGTAAACCTATTTAAAAGTCGGTTGTTTAGCCGCAAACATGGGTGGTTATATTGAACTATGTTCTATTAGTTGCATACTTGCATGGAATATGATCTTCACTCTTATTATGAGAAAACAGCTTTTCTAATGTGATTCTCCATCCACTTATGGAAGTTATCATAATAATAAGAAATAGATAATCTCTTTTGATTAGAATATATATTTTGTCCATGTAGATTATACCACTTTGTTGTAACATCGATGGTTTTGGAATGGCTATGTACTCACCTCTCGCGGGACTAGTCATGATAAATTATCGGGATTGTTATATTGTTTATGCTTCCGCTTTATGATATTTTACTAAGATCCATACGGATAGTGAATTTGCCCTATCGGTAAATCATTATTTGGTAGGATGTTTGGGACGACAAAGATAATAGTTAAGTGCTTGGCACTTGGTGGCCTAATTCTATCCTCTCGGTAGTGGGTCATTTTAAGTCCTTGTATTTAATTATTTTATTTTGTCATGCGTAAGAGCCTTTTGTGTGTCTCGGGCTCTAGCATAGTGCGTAAGAGTTTATTTTGAATAAAACTCTAGCATGGACATAAAGTTGCATATTATATGTATTTTTGGGAGCACATTTATCATTCTATATGTTTGATAAATTTTTTATTGTATTCTCCTTAGCTTATGACAATGCAAACTAT
The DNA here is from genome assembly GCA_035079005.1 of Fraxinus americana. Lineage (NCBI taxonomy): Eukaryota > Viridiplantae > Streptophyta > Magnoliopsida > Lamiales > Oleaceae > Fraxinus > Fraxinus americana. The sequence goes on along the minus strand of CM068719.1, from coordinate 26,727,592 downwards.
GTCTCTCTCTTTGTCTCCGCTATAACAGGAACCACCATGAGGATTGACATGAGTTTTCTCACCATAAATTTGCTATAATGAATTTGGTTTTGGCTTTGAGGGTCGATGCATGTACCAAACCGACTAACTAAAAGTTTAGCTCCCACATCGTTTCGGGAGCATGTGACTCATTTTTGGATTATTAGAGTCTTAAGTCAGTATTTAGTTAGCGGGAGTCACGTACATTTTGGACAGATGGCAATACTTTTATGTATCGAGACATTTTGATTAGTCTCGCGCCGAGTCACGTACATTTTGGACAGGGCAATACTTTTATGTATTGAGACATTTTGATTAGTCTCGTGCCAGTCATGTACATTTTGGACAGGGCAATACTTTTATGTATTGAGACATTTTGATTAGTCTCGTGCTTGAGTCACGTGCATTTTGGATAAAAGGCAATACTTTTCGTATTGAGGCATTGTGATTAGCCTCGTGCCTGAGTCACGTACATTTTGGATAGGGCAATACTTTTATGTATTGAGACATTTTGATTAGTCTCGTGCCTGAGTCATGTACATTTTGGACAGGGCATTACTTTTATGTATTGAGACATTTTGATTAGTCTCGCCCGAGTCACGTACATTTTGGACAGGGCAATACTTTTTCGTATCGAGGCATTGTGATTAGCCTCGTGCAGTCACGTACATTTTGGATAGGGCAATACTTTTATGTATCGAGACATTTTGATTAGTCTCGTCGAGTCATGCGTACATTTTGGACAGAAGATTTCTTTATGTATCGAGACATTTTGATTAGTCTCGTGCCTGAGTCACGTACATTTTGAACAGGGCAATACTTTTATGTATTGAGACATTTTGATTAGTCTCGTGCCTGAGTCATATGTATTGAGACATTTTGATTAGTTTCGTGCCTGAGTCATGTACATTTTGGACATGGCAGTACTTTTATGTATTGAGACATTTTGATTAGTCTCGTGCCTGAGTCACGTACATTTTGGACAGGGCAATACTTTTATGTATTGAGACATTTTGATTAGTCTCGTGCCTGAGTCATGTACATTTTGGACAGGGCAGTACTTTTATGTATTGAGACATTTTGATTAGTCTCGTGCCTGAGTCACGTACATTTTGGACAGGGCAATACTTTTATGTATTGAGACATTTTGATTAGTCTCGTGCCTGAGTCATATGTATTGAGACATTTTGATTAGCCTCGTGCCTGAGTCACGTACATTTTGGATAGGGCAATACTTTTACGAGTTACGCGCATTTTGGACAAGACAGTGCTTATATGTATTGAGACATTTTGGTTGGTCTCATGCCTGAGTCATGCGCATTATAGACAAGTGTGTTATCTATAAGAGACAATATGTTTTTTTTGATCTGTGTCTAAGTCTGGCGGTTGTGAGTATATGTCTGGTGTCATATACCCTATCGGTATAGTCATTAGACTATGTGCTACAACTGTATTTTGGTTAAGGCTTATCGTTTTATAAACATTCAGATTTGTCTCTTGGGCTTTTTATGGAAACAGGTGTTTATCACTTTTTAGATTATTTTCATACTACTTTTGCATCTCATTGGCATGTGTTACGTGGTTTCAAGTATTGGTCATGATTGGTATATCCCGGTCGGTATATCATTCGCTGGCTCGAACTTGAAGGTACATTTTGAACAATGCCTTTTAGTTTTGGGATGTTTGATTTGTGTTTATGTTGTGATCAAATGTAATGCTGTCCAAGTGGGAGATTGTTGGATTGTATTTCATATATATGGACTAGCTTTTACATTTGACTATTGGGCCCATAATGGGATGGGCCATTTTTAATTTTCACACATATGGAGGCCCTACTCTCACCCCACTTTATATAGGATTGGCCCATTGAATTCTATATTTTCTATGAGATACACCATTTCCTCATTCTTCTTAAGGGTTGTCGGCTGTAAAGGGTTGTGGAGGGGGAAGAGAGTATTTCTCTCCATAGCATATTTTCTTCCTCTTTTGCAGGTAAGACTGAGAGAGAAATGGAAGCTCAATCACAAGTCATGTTGGAGGTTTGTTTTTATTTATTGTTGAACACATGCCATAAAGTTGAGAAGGGATCATTGGGATGGATTTAATTCCAACAAATATTACATAAAAATACGCAAAAAGAAAAAGAAGAACAATTCTAGCTATTAATGTATAATTTGTGCTTGAATGGGCAATACAGTAAAAAGATTGAAAATTTACCGTGAAGATGAAGTTATATCCACGCTTAAGGACTTCCAGAAGAAAAAGAGTTCTTCTCCACATCATCTTGATAAACTCATCGGACATGTAAAGCTTTTCTCCGGCGAAATCTCCGCCGTCACCAACCAACTTATAACAGTTCAGACGCCGGAACTTGCACCGATCATACGCCATCTGATCCATGGCGACAATCAACAAATGATCCACCAATGACCTAGTTTCTTCTCCAACCCAAAAGCCCTCAAGAAAAAGATCAAAAATTGTTGGATATTCATCTGCATGTGGCTCTACGTAGGCTTTATTAACAATGGATATAATCACAGTCTTGTTGCCCATTGAAGCCTTCTTTAAAGCTATTTCCAGTTCATCTTTCACTATCGTCTGTAAAGAGAGAACACAATTAGTTTCAGTTATTAATAAATCAAGAGGATTTTTCTACGGAAAATTGAGATAAACACATAAATTTTCTTACAGAATTTGGTACTGAGAATGAGTGTTTCTTGGAGGGAAAAAAACTTTTGCCCATCAAGGGATTCCAAGAACAGAGAAGAATAACAGTCGCTAGTAATAGAGAGATAATTGCAAGATTTGTTATGGAATTCTTGGAGTAATCCATGGTGAATTATTCTCTATCCTGATGGACACAAATACTTTTTTGTAATCTGATCTATGGGGGTGGGTCCTTGGGTGTGGGGAAAAGGGGTTGGAGATTCATGCAATGCACCTGAAATATAGGCTCCCAATATTTCAATGGCATTAATGTGAGAGGTATAATCACTTAATTCTACATTTTATTGAACTTATCACTTAACGTCACCTACACTGATGCTACAACACTAGTGGTAAATTAAAATGAATAATGCTATTTACAGTCGTTCACTATCGTAATCGTCATATGTGACATACATGTAGCGGTTAATGATTTGATGCATGAGACAATAAAAAATTATCATATTAATGTATCAAATCACTAATCGTCACATGTAAGCCATGCAGGACGACATATTAATTTAAAATGATGTATCAATAGTTAATTAGGTTGAAGCAAATTGGACAATAGATCTCAACTCACGCTAGATGGCATTATTCTTTCACTTTCAAATATTTATAGGTTGGTCGTCTTTAATTAAAAAAACTAATTTTAGTTATTAACTTAGTGATAAATCCAGAAAATTGTCTTTCCATACTACGGGAATATATATATATAAGAATGAAAAGAAATTTATAATTTAGTTAATCAGATTCAATTAATACTTATATGGCTTTTATTTTAACACCTGTTACATTGTCCTGTATAAGGGTCACGAGATTTAAATGTCTTATTTGTAGAGAAAGTTTTGTTGTCTACTTTTCTTCGAGAAATGTCTAAAGGAGGCGAAAGCGAGAAGACTAGATATGTGACAATCATAATAGACTTGACTTGTATATTGCGTGTCATTTGGGTTATTTTCTTTATTTTCTTTTAAGTGTCATTTTTTTCTTCTACGTTTCTCGAGTCAAGCCAATGTCGTAGAATTGTATGCCATTTTAGTAGGAAACGTGAACACGAGTTTTAAGCATAGTAGACAAACGGTTTTTGGTTTACAAGGGAATTGAGGTACTCCGCATACTCAATTTACTTTTTCGGGATAAATTTCAAATACTTACAGATGATATCAAAGACGTGCTCAAAGATGATTTTATGCTTCTTTTACTAGAGAAATCTTGATAAAGTATGTAAGTGAAAATTCTACATCGATTAAACATGGAAATTGTCTTAAGTTTATAAAAAGATTGAGTTACTTTATACGAGTCCCTAAGTGCTTATGCTCGAGCTTGTTTGAAAAGTGTTTATTAACATTTTTACCTGTAAATAGATATAAATGAGTTGTGAATAAGTCGATTGCGTCTCATAAATAATTATTTAATGTATAAATATCTCGAGGAAGCTATTTTCAAATTAAGATACCAAATTTTGTACCATTTGAAGTCGGTTGATAGCGTGGGCCACTTGCAATTCTCAATTCTATAGACTAGAAGAAGGCTTGCCAAACCTCAACAACGTGGACTTGGGGTCAAACAACGATTAAATAAATTAAAATATTTAGTTACCAAGAAAACATGATAACTAAACCAATTAAATGGAAAAATAAAATACATGTAGCCAAAACAACTTTGATAAAATTTAGAAGTTGCTGCATCAAGGACACATTCTGTATTGAAAACGAGATTTTTCTTAACTAAATATATGACTTCGTTTAGCATAGTTTTGAAATTATTACTAGTAAGAAGAATTAAATATTTTACCTGAAGGGGGGAAATGTTCTATGCTGCGGTGAATCCTTCCCGTGTTGATATTTGACAATATGGAAAGGTTGTCATTTGTGCACTAAATTTATACTCTTGGTCGATGCATGTATTGTTGTCAACAATGTATTGGATGAAAAAATCGTTCAAAATTTAAAATATCCATTTGGGTAATATCACGTGGTAAAGTGTACACCAAAGCGTAAATGTAGCAAAATTCATAAGAAAAATCATTTTTCAACGCTCTAACCAAAAATCGAATTAACGGAGTTTTTGCTCAATTTATAATATTTGCATACTTGGTGCTTGTTTGGATTTGTTTATAAGTTGCCGAATGAGTATGAATGTATGAATAGTAATTGTGAATCTTGCGAAATATATTGTTAACATTACAATTTGATCTTGATTTTTGAATTATGATGTGATTATAATCAAATCCAAACAAGTACTTAGAGACGGAGAGAGGAGTATTAAAGAAAGAAATAATGTAGCTCCTATATATATAGGATAGGTGGTGGGTTAGGATAGATGTTAACTAGAGAGAATTCTAGACGTCCTTTTTGTAATAGTCCTAAAATAGTTGTGTAGTACATTGGATAGTCGAATGGCTTAATTACGCATTAAGTGGGTGTTTGATGGGGATTAAAATTAAATTTTTAGTAGATTGTGATAAAAGTTTTTAAAATATGTGGTTGAAAAATTGTAAAACCCATAAAAAATGAGATTAATATTTGATTGTTTGACTTTGACTTAAATTAAAATCTGATTTTAATTGGAAACAAATAAGGCCTAAATGAACTAAGATTTTGCATTAAATGCATGTATCTTGGCATCACTTGTTTGGAGATGAAAAAAAAAAAGCATCCTCAATTGAGATGAGCAGGATGTGTGCCTAACTTTACTAGTTGATCAAATAGTGCTCTTGCATAGTCATATAATCAAACATAGCATAATCAGTTACATATATCGGATCTTTATTTCACCATAACCATTAAGAAGAACCCTCAAAAAAGGTCGTCATTACCGTTAAACTTTTCTCTTCTCCTACCCCAACATATTTCATTTCCTCGTGTTTATTCATTAGATCTTTACTTTCCCCTTTCATTCATTTGAAACTTTTCTTCCTAATACGTAGAATCCTTATTTTTTCTCTCTCAAATTTTTTGCTTCTTTGAAAAACGCATTATATATTTGTCTATGAAGTATCAAGAGTTGCTTGTGTTTGAGTCGCATTAATGTGTTGGGAATTTTAGGTTTTTGAGATTTATTTTATTTTAAAACATTTACATCTCTCTCCAAACTCCCCGAATTTGAGCACATTCATGGTCAATGAATTTATTTTTTTATGTTGCTATCTTATTCGTGAGTCTCTAACATGCCTCGTTGAGACGAATGTAATATAATAAAACATAGTATGTATTGAGTAATATTTGAATGTATGAAATTTATAAGATATTTTATATTTTTTCTATTAATCATCTTGGTGACTTGCAAATAGCTATTTTGAAGGACTTTTGAAATATTTATGGCTATGTTACTGAAATAACCATTCTTATGTGATGAAAGTAGCTATAGAATCTGATCTTCAATGATAAACAATATGTTAGGAAATATAGGGTTAAATATATGGCTATTTTATTTTATTGTTTAACCACGTATAATCACACATTCCATCAACTTTTATTAAAATTTATTAAATATGTGATTTTTTTTATCTAACCAAACAGGGGTATAATATACAATTACAATGAGTCCCGTTTGGTTTAGTTGAATTAAAAATCTGATTAAAATCAATAATTAAATTTTAACTTGTGAATGATTTTAATTCAATTAAAATTGAAAATATAACCGTTATTAGGTCTCACCCGTCTAATAAAAGTCAACAATAACGGTTAGTTTTTCAATTTTAATCCGATTTTAATCATTTCCAAACAAGCTCATAATCAACAACTTTTCAATCACACATTTCACCCAACTTTTATTAAAATTTACTAAAAATCTAATTTTTTTAATCTAACCAAACGGGTATAATATACAATTACAATAAGCCCGTTTGGTTTCGTTAAAAATTAGATTTTTAGTAGATCTTAATAAAAATTGGTGAAATATTTGGACGAAAGTTGATAAAAGTTGTATATCTATTAAATGTGTGATTAAGAAATGGGGTCAAACAACGATTAAATAAATTAAAATATTTAGTTACCAAGAAAACATGATAACTAAAACTAATTGAATGGAAAAATAAATACATGTAGCCAAAACAACTTTGATAAAATTTAGAAGTTGCTGCATCAAGGACACATTCTGTATTGAAAACGAGATTTTTCTTAACTGACTTCGTTTAGCATAGAAGAATTAAATATTTTACCTGAAGGGGGGAAATGTTCTATGCTGCGGTGAATCCAGAAAATAGTCTTTTCATACGGGAATATAAGAATGAAAAGAAATTTATAATTTAGGCCCTATTTGGTACACATTATTTTTTTCAATCTCATTCTTCTACTCATTTTCAACCTCACATTCTTTAATAAAATAATATTTTCCATCACATTAATAACTTTTCCTTCATTTTTAACCACACATTCTCCATCAATCTACTATTCAATAATACATTCTTTCAAAAGAATGTGTCTCAAACACACTCTTAGTTAATCAGATTCAATTAATATTTATATGGCTTTTATTTTAACATTACATTGTCGTGTATGAGGGTCACGAGATTTAAATGTCTTATTTGTAGAAACAATTTATTGTCTACTTTTCTTAGAGAAATGTCTAAGAGAGGCGAAAGCGATATGTGACCATCATAATAAACTTGACTTGTATATTGCGTGTCATTTGGGTTATATTCTTTTTAAGTGTCATTTTTTTCTTCTACATTTCTCGAGTCGAGCCAATGTCGTAGAACTGTATGCCATTTTAGTAGGAAACGTGAACACGGGTTTTAAGCATAGTAGACACAAATGGTTTTTCGCTTACAAGGGAATTGAGGTACTCCGCGTACTCAATTTACATTTTGGGGATAAATTTCAAATACTTACAAATGATATCAAAGACATGCTCAAAGATGCTTCTTTTACTAGAAAAATCTTGATAAAGTATGTGAACGAAAATTCTACATCGATTAAACATGAAAATTGTCTTAAGTTTATAAAAAGATTTAGTTACATTATACGAGCCCTAAGGCTTATACTCTTTGACATAGAGCTTGTTTGGAAAGTGCTTATTAACATTTTACTCGTAAATATAAGGCTCTGTTTGGTACACATTATTTTTTTTATTCTCATTCTTCTACTCATTTTCAACCACACATTCTTCAATAAAATAATATTTTTCATCACATCAATAACTTTTTCTTCCTTTTTAACCACACATTTTCCATCAATTTACTATTCAATAATGCATTCTTTCAAAAGAATGTCTCTCAAACACACTCTAAATAATTGAGTTGTGAATAAGTTGACTGCATCTCATAAATAATTATTTAATGTATAAATGTCTCGAGGAAGCTATTTTCAAACTAAGATACCAAATTTTGTCCCATTTGAAGTCGGTTGATAGCGTGGGCCAGTTGCAATTCTCAAATGTGGAAATTACATAAAAATAGGTGATTAAAGATCCATTTTTAAAAATCAGGTTTGAACTTTATTTATTCAATTTTCAGATTTTTATCATTTTAATTAAATATTAATTATATAATTTTCATCACAAACCCTAAAACCATTTCCATTTTCTCTCTCTGTCCATCTCTCCGTCTTCTCTCTCTCTCTTCTTCTCCGCCTTCTCTCTCTACCAAACTTCACCGGCGACGCTTCCCATCTCTGCCGGCGATGCAGATCTGCTTCGCTCATCGCCGCACGGTGCAGATCCATCCTTCTCCCCCCCCCCCCCTCTTTTTTTAGTGGTGGTGATTTTAGGAAAGAGCTATACCCTTCGTTCCCAACAAGATTGCCTCCCCACACCCATGCCCACCCCCACTTGTATGCTCTTCCCCATTGTATTTCTAAAACAAAATTATACGGAAATCTATGTAGACTGATTCTCTATTGAAAGAATTAGAGAATCAGTATTCGTTTTCTTTCCAAAAATAGCTTCTTTTTCTCTTTCTACCAATCATTCTCTTCCTTTTCCACTGTATGCTCAAACCACAAAACTCACATTATGCCAAAATCTTCCACCCCTTTCTAAATCTTCTCCGTCACAATTTTATGGTCTGAAGCTGTCTCCTTCATCTTATTTACCAATCCCAGTTTCTTCTCTGATCAAGAGTTCCATTGTTGCTAAGGTACAGTTACTATGAATATTTATCTGCTTGTTTCTTAAAATTTTGCACCCCACCCTTGTTCTTCTCCAAGGTAATAAATTCTAATTATTTTGTTGACTGTGACCAATAATTGGTTAATTTTTTACCAATAAAAAACACGAGACCTGAAAATTGTGACTGTGACTCACAATTTATTTAATTGTAATTTAGTTGTGACCAATACAAGTTTTGATTTTTAAATATGTGACATAAAAAAATTTAATTCGTGGTCGAGAATAACATGTGACTATAAAATTATTGATTTGTGATCAGAAAATAAGTTGTAACCAATAATTTGATAAGTTGTGGTCGAGAATTTGTAATGAATAAATGAGTAGTGACCAATAAAATTTTTGATTCGTGACTGATAAATAATATGTGACCCTATAAAATTTTGATCCGTGATCGAGAAATAGTCTGTGGCTTATAAAAAACTTTATTTATGATTGAGAAAAAAATTTGTGACCAATAATTTGATAAATTGTGACCGAAAATTAATTTTAACTAATTAATTAGATAATTGTGACCAAATTTTATATAATTGTGACCTTAACAATTATCGGAATCGGAGCAGTCATCTGAATTAAGCGGCCACCGAAATAGTCGTCGGAGTAGAGCGGCCACCGAAACTTTCGCCGGAGTAGTCCTCAGAGCGGTAGGGATGGTGGAGGTGGAGTGTGTTAATTATATTATATTACAATTAAATATTTAATTAATAAATAAATACCTGATTTTTACAATTTTGAAATTTAAGACCTGAAGTTGATTTGGTAATAGTTAAACCTAATTCATGAATTCTTCCCTTCTCAATTCTATAGACGCCATTAAACAAGAAGAAGGCTTGCCGAACCTCAACAACGTGGACCACTCCCTTGCAAGAAGGGCTAAGATTTGGGATGGGCTTATATTACAAATAGCCCATGTTTAGTTCAATTAAAAATCTGATTAAAATCAATAATTAAATTTTAACCACATATATTTACAAGATTCACAACTTTTTAATCACATATTTCATCATTTTTTATTATAATTTACTAAAAAAACTAATTTTTTATCTAACCAAACTAGGGTATAATATACAATTACAATAAGTCCTGTTTGGTTTCGTTAAAAATTAGATTTTTAGTAGATCTTAATAAAAATTAGTGAAATATTTGGATGATTTGTATATTTATTAGACGTTTGGGGAAAAAATGAGTTTTAAAAATTGGGGTCAAACAACAGCTAAATAAATTAAAATATTATAATATATAGTTACCAAAAAAAATGATAACTAAAACTAATTAAATGGAAAAACAAAATACATGTAGCCAAAACAACTTTGATAAAATTAAAAAGTTGCTGCATCAAGGACGCATTCTGTACTGAAAACGGGATTTTTCTTAACTAAATATATGACTTCGTTTAGCATCGTTTCTAAATTATTACTAGTAAGAAGAATGTTAAAAGTTTTACTTGTAGGGGGGAAATGTTCTATGCTGCATTGAATCCTTCCCGTGTTGAAATTACCTCGATACTTGACGATACAGAAATGACTTTGTCATTTGTACACTAAATTTATACACTTGGTTTATACCTGCATTGTTGTCAACTATGTATTGGATGAAAAAACCGTTCAAAATTTTAAATGTCCATTTGGGTAATATCACACAATAAAGTATGCACCAAAGTGTAAATATAGCAAAATTCACAAGAAAAATCATTTTTCAACGCTCTAACAAAAAATCAAATGAATGGAGTTTTTGCTCAATTTATAATATTTGCATACTTAGTGCTTGTTTGGATTTGTTTATAAGTTTCCGAATGAGTATGGATGAATGAATAATAATTACGAGTCTTACAAAATATATTGTTAAAATTACAATTTGATTTTTGAATTATGATGTGATTATAATCAAATCCAAACAAGTACTTAGAGACGAAGAGACGGGCATTAAATAAATAAATAATGTAGCTCCTATATAAAAGGTTGAACCCCAACCTTGAGGGCCCCCACCGACCCTGCCCTGGACCATTGTGGAGGAGGTAAATCGCAGGATGTGCCTCCCAGGAGCCAGGGTGGAGAGCTTATGGATAGGCCTGGGCTATTAACCCTATGGTAACTCCCGCTTGCAACAAAGTCAATTCCACCTTGCGGGGAATCGAACTCTGCACACTACCGCGCTGAGCCCTAACCGCCCTCCCCTTTGCCACTGGGAGATACGCCCTGGGGGCAATGTAGCTCCTATATATATAGGATAGGTGATGGGTCAAGACAGATGTTAACTAGAGAGAATTCTAGACGTCCTTTTTGTAATAGTCCTAAAATAGTTGTGTAGTAGATTGGATAGTCGAATGGCTTAATCATACATTAATTGAACTAAGATTTTGCATTAAATGCATGTATCTCGACGTCACTAGTTTGGATTTTAGAATAATTCTATTATGTAGACTTTCATTTGATTGCGAATTTTACGAATTAGATATAGAGAACAATACATAAATCCTACATATGAAAGTCACATTTCAAAATTAACAAACTTGTTAAATTATTTCAAAATTTTGGTGTTAATTTCAATTAAATATATATATAATATATAATTAATTATCCATACCTCACTCCACACTGCCACCCCACCTCACATCACCTTACCTTCCAAAAAATTTCTAGAAATTCAAATCTGAAAATCACCTCACCCCACCCCACCTTCCAAAAAATTTCCAAAATTAAAAACTGGAAATCACACCCACAATATATGAATCCACCTACCCCACCCCTACCTTGCAAAAAAAATTTCAAAAATTAAAAATATTGAGCCCTTGTTTGACCCACATTATTTTTTTATTCTCATTCTTCTACTCATTTTCAACCACATATTTTTCAATAAAATAATATTTTCCATCACATCAATAACTTTTCCTTCATTTTCAACCACATATTCCCCATCACATCATTTCAAAAAAATACATTCTTTCATTTTAATGTGCACGAAATAGGCTCTAAGTCATTGATGTGTCATCCGTGAGTAATAGTGATCAAATTTGTATTCTGTATGATTGTTTGTGACCAAGTCAATCTTAATTGTGACGGTATGTGATCAAGTCACAACCATCACAATTAACACAGAATTTGTCACAACTAGTCACCAACACCATCAAATTTACGACCAACACCATCAAGAAAATCAAAATGACCAACTTCGATCAAACATAGACAAAATGTGGTGGAATACTGTTTGCTTGAAAATATACCGCAAGTGCACGGGTCGCGTACAAGTAATAAAGTGGACTTTTTAAGTCCGGATTGTCGATCCATTGAGAAATGTTACTTTAAATTACACGACTTTAATCAATTTAATTCTAACAATCAAATGAAATACGCACAATTAAATATGAGATTTGAAAAGCGGTAAATAAACTAAAAATCTACAAAATAAGAAAAATACAAATACTTTGAAATTTCGGAGGAAGAGCGTTGTTGGGATTCGTGGTTTCGTTTAACCATCGCCTAATTAATTTCTCTATAAGCCAATTAACGAATTATTTAATTCCGATGTTAGACCCGATCTTCCAATTTTAGCCAATTACTTCTCTCAAGTGAAATTAACCCTAATTGATTGATTTAAACTACTATATCTCTATGTCGATTACAACCAAACAATCGCATTCAATCATTGTAAAAATAACTCATTTGGTCACCTAGGGCTAATGGTATATCTCTATCCATTACACAAATCTAGGGTTTCTACTATTTGGTTTAAAATGCACAATCTTCTCTCGAACGATGTACAAATCACTAAATACAATCATCTATTGGCTATATAAATGAAAATGCATGGAAAACAATAGTAGAAACACATGAAAATAAGCAACTTAAAATCAAAGAGCAAATATAGAAATTAATCAAGGTTAGGTCAAACTAATTCCACAAATCCCAACACAATCAATTAGCCCATTTTATATATATGATAACAAAGGAAAATATATATCCAATACATTACAAATATGGAAGAAAAATTGAGAAAAATCAAAGGTGTAGATAAGACCCTATTTGAAGCTTTGCTTGATTCCCTCAAATCCTTCTTCACCACTTTGATGTATTTCCCTTTTCATGCTCTTGATTACTCCAAAATATCAAGTAAAACAAAAGAAAAGGGAAGAGAAAAATGAAAGAAGAAAGAAAGAAAAAGAAAGAAGAAGGAAAACCCACAAGAGAGAAAACTCTCAAAAACTCTTTCTAGGATTTGAGTTATTAGTTTTGGTGTTTAAATACTCCCAAAATCGAGCACAAACAAAAGCCCAAAATGCCCTCAAAATATCTGGTTTTCGGGAATTTTTAACGCACAGGTGCGCACAATTCCAGAAGCCAAGTGCGCGGGTGCGCACTCTTTGTGAAATCAAAAATTGCACATGAGGTCCTCAGGATAAATTGCATAGTTTGTCCCTCAACTTTTATGTTGTACATTTTGGTCCTCGAATTCGGATTTTCATTTCAATATTGCCCTCCATAAATTGCATCCCAATGTCCTCCAACATTCGGCACTTGTGCAACTTGGTCCCAAACTTCACATCTTTGTACGTTTTTTGTCCTTTTTTTATTCTTTTGCCTCGTTCTCTTTCATTTTGGTGATTTTTACCTACAAACGCAATAATTACATAATTGTGAGTATAAATTCGCTCATTTTTATCAATAATAAGTATATTTAAGTATTAAATAAGTGTACAAAAACACACTTATCAAATACCCCCAAACTTAAACCCTTGCTCGTCCCGAGCAAGATTATCTATGACACAATCACGTAACATGTGATAATGGCTAATACATTAGATAACTTGTCAAAAATATCTATGAGTATAAAATTGTATAATCAATTCACAAATATACTCCAAATAATGCTAACAAAAGTCATTTTAGCTTATCCAATGTTCGATCGGTGTGTGGGTGCATAGTCACTTTCAATCATCATCTAAATTAGGAAAAAGTTATCAAGATGGAAAAAAATTTAGATTGGATCCAACCGACCCTTTGTGGTCAAATATATCATTTCCCGCTCGTGAAATTTACACTCCTCAAATAGATATTTCTTTTCTTTTCCCAGGTGTAAATCTAAAGGTTGCTCTCAATTCACTCATTTCTTTTTCCACTCTTGTTTGGTTGGGTCTAACCGGCAATATCAACCTCTAGTCATGTGATGATTCTCCACTGGATGAGTGTTTTGACATTTAAGCTCATACTAAGTAATTCAAACCCACTAGTTATCTAAGCACAAACATCAAAGATAATTGCACAAAATCAATTTTTTTTTTTTTCAATTAAAGCTCATGATTGACCTCACTCCCTTAAACTTTCTTATTGACCCTTGTAGCGAATTTTAGGTCGATAACTCCCCGATTGTTTAGACCAAAGGGTATCGGGTTTTGAGATACCCCAACGGACTTAATAACTCGAGTCAAAAAGGCTACGAAATGAGTCCCAAGATTCAACAAGTGCACTATCAATTTTTTTTTTTAATCACAACATAACACCATGGCTTAGATCCCTAGCATATAGTCATTATCTAGCTTATACTTGACAAAAGACACTCCACACAAAAAATTTTCAACACGCATGGAATCAACACACTTCTAGATAATATCCTTCACCGGCTCGACCACCCCAAACTTATCTCACAATATGATTAAGTGAAAGAGAAGAAAATGTAAGATTGATAAATTTAAACACAACTCACAACCTAGTTCTTACCAATTAAAAAAGATCTCCATCAATCATACATCTCCACATCTAAATAACAATTAATCATGACTATTGTGCTCAAAGTGACTTAGGATCTCACATGGACAGGTAAGTTTTGAAAAATTTAGGCACAAATAGCATATTTGGTCATAACTCATGAATCAACAACAATTTTAAACATCAAACTATGCTAAGCCGGCAAGACTATCTAATATGTCAACACAAGATCATCAATTTAAGCACAATCACCCCCAAACTTAAATCACACATTGTCCTCAATGTGTAAAAGAACAAGATAAAATAAAAGAGAGTGGTAACGAAACTTCCCCGATTTGGTGAAGAGGTACCAATGCTCTACTTGGACTCGTGATGCTTTTACACTTGGGCAAGTGACCTTCTTGTACACCAATCTACCCCCAAACTTGTGAGGAACAAAAGATATGTGGGACTTCAAAAATTACCTACAAAAGATGATAGCTAATCAAATAAAAATAAGAAAAATGCATAAAATTAAATAAAATACTAAAAGTTAGAAAATTGGGTTGCCTCCCAATGAGCGCTTTTTTATAGTCTTTAACTCGACTTTGGCAATTGACTCATGGGCATCTAAAGAAAGCTTTGGATACCTTGCCCATTTTTCTTCGTTTGGCTTTATTCCACTCTTCATTGGATCTCCAAAACTCAACATTTCCCTTTTTCCATATAATAGGACTCACTTATTCCGTCCAATTCAAATTCAACTATGAAGATTTCTACTTCCTCATTGGGCTTAACCACACAATCAATATCTTGACAATCAACTAAGTTGGAAGCATGTAAGTTGATTTTCTCCTCATTGATTGTCACATCCTCATTTAGCTCCGTTATGATTAAATTTTTACTCATTTTAGGCTCTTCTTCAATGGTTGAACTCTTGTCGGGTTGAATGATTGGTCCACAATCAAACTCAACGGGCAATGACAAGTCTTTCCTATTAACTCCATCGAGTGGGTTATACCCCCACCTTTGAAATCCATCCCAATATCTGTAATCTCCAAAAGAAATGTCGACTTCATCCAACTTGGCAATCTCAAGATAATACCTTGCAAGTACCTTCTCATTTAATAAGTGAGGACCATCTCCCACCAGCTTGATGTCCTCATCACAATCGTCTGGTACATAATCTCCCGCGAGCATGTAACTATCATCAAAATTATCCAGTGCTTGTTTTCGACATTTTAATATTGTCTAAACCAAAGAAGTTTCGACATTGAGGCATCAGTACACGAATACAAGCATTGTCCTGTACAATGCATCGCTTCACAAATTTCACATCTTAGACATCCAAGCATATTTCCATAGTCAATATAGATATTGGACATTGCAAACACTTTGGGAGAGAATACAAATACAAAATAGATTAAAAATATGAGGTTAGCCAAATGTAAAAAAAAATAAAAAAATAAAAACAAACAAGTAAATAAAAAAAATTGTTAAAACTAAAATTAACTAAAGTGGTAATCAAAGTAAAAACATTCCCCGGCAACGGCGCCAAAAACTTGTTCGCTTGAAAATATACCGCAAGTGCACGGGTCGCGTACAAGTAATAAAGTGGACTTTTTGAGTCCGAATTGTCGATCCCTCGAGGAATGTTACTTTAGATTACACGACTTTAATCAATTTAATTCTAATAATCAAATGAAATACACACAATTAAACATGAGATTTGAAAAGCGGTAAATAAACTAAAAATCTACAAAATAAGAAAAACACAAATACTTGGAAATTTCGGAGGAAGAGCGTTGTTGGGATTCGTGGTTTCATTTAACCATCGCCTAGTTAATTTCTCTATAAGTCAATTAACGAATTATTTAATTCCGATGTTAGACCCGATCTTCCAATTTTAGCCAATTACCCCTCTCGAGTGAAATTGACCATAATTGATTGGTTTAACCTACTATATCTCTATGTCGATTACAACCAAACAATCGCATTCAATCATTGTGAAAATAGTTCATTGGGTCACCTAGGGCTAATGGTATATCTCTGTCCATTACACAAACCTAAGGTTTCTACTATTTGGTCTAAAATGCACAATCTTCTCTCGAACGATGTACAAATCACTAAATACAATCATATATTGGCCATATAAATGAAAATGTATGGAAAACAATAGTAGAAATACATGAAAATAAACAACTTAAAATCAAAGGGCAAATATAGAAATTAATCAAAGCTAGGTCAAACTAATTCCACAAATCCCAACACAATCAATTAGCTCATGTTATATATATGATAACAAAGGAAAATATATATCCAATACATTACAAATATGGAAGAAAATTTGAGAAAAATCAAAGGTGTAGATAAGACCCTATTTGAAGCTTTGCTTGATTCCCCCAAATCCTTCTTCACCACTTTGATGTATTTCCCTTTTCATGCTCTTGATTGCTCCAAAATATCAAGTAAAACAAAAGAAAAGGGAAGAAAAAAAATGAAAGAAGAAAGAAAGAAGAAGGAAAACCCACAAAAGAGAAAACTCTCAAAAACTCTTTCTAGGGTTTGAGTTATGAGTTTTGATGTTTAAATACTCCCAAAATCGAGCATAAACAAAAGCCCAAAATGCTCTCAAAATATCTGGTTTTCGAGAATTTTTAACGCACAGGTGCGCACAATTCCAGAAGCTAAGTGCGCGGGTGCGCACTTAAAGTGCGCTGGTGCGCACTTTTTGTGAAATCAAAAATTGCACATGAGGTCCTCAGGATAAATTGCACAGTTTGTCCCTCAACTTTTATGTTGTACATTTTTTGTCCTCGGATTTGGATTTTCATTTCAATATTGCCCTCCATAAATTGCATCCCAATGTCCTCCAACATTCGGCACTTGTGCAACTTGGTCCCAAACTTCACATCTTTGTACGTTTTTGGTCTTTTTTTTATTCTTTTGCCTCGTTCTCTTTCATTTTTGTTATTTTTACCTACAAACGCAATAATTACATAATTGTGAGTAGAAATTCGCTCATTTTTACCAATAATAAGTATATTTAAGTATTAAATAAGTGTGCAAAAACACACTTATCACATACAATTACGGATTATGCTACGAAGTATTGCAATAACTCAACACATTGAAGCCGAAGTATTATAACTACAATTACAAACGAAGTATTGCAGTAACTCAACAATTAATGGAAAATTATTATGAATAATGAAGAAAAATCGAAGCTTGAACTCAAAGATTTTAAATAATAATCTCCTAAAACATTAAGTAAATAAATACTCAAAAAAATAAATCATTGGAAAGATAAGCTTGAAATCGTTGATTAGCCACCACATCCTCGAAGATATATGCATAAGTAACCTAAAAACAAAATCATATTTCAAGAATGGCCTTTGACTTTTCTAAAAAATTGGAACTACCTAAAATACCCCAAGAAGAATATTTATCTAAAGCTACCAAGAAATGAAAAGAATACAATTAAGTCCTAAAAAATTAAGTTATCATAAAATGACTTACAAAAAATCAAGATCTAAAAGAGGACCATATAAAATCAAGAAAATAGCAAAAGATAAAAAAGAAATTAAATTTAAAAATGAATTTGACAAAATTCGATATCAAGAACAATTAAATGTATCACAAAAAATATTAAAATGCTTCAAATAAAATATGATAGAAAACTTTACTAAAGGTATTGTAAGATCTATAATAACAAAAGATATACATGATATAATAGAAAAATTAGAAGAGAAGAAAGAATATTTTAAAATACGTTATACATTTTATTCCAAATATAGATATAATAACAGATCTTGATATTATAAACTCTCAAATATTATTAGATTTTGAAAATTTACTTAACACGTTATAAATGAGAAGACATATTACAAATAGATTACCTCAAGCATATAAAGATTTAAAATTTAAGTTAACATTAGGATTTTATATAGCTATAATAAATAATAGATTAAGTTTAAAGAAATTAAAAGAATACTTAGAATATTAAAGAATTCTGTATGAACCGTTTTAAGATTTTAAGATTTTAAAGATTATCAGATTTTTGTTCGCACTTAGTAGCCCATCCGCATTTGGTATCAGAGCCATAGGATCTTTAAAAACCCATGAAAATTTCAATTAATAAATAAAGATAATGGAAATCGAAGATTTAGGTAATAGATATAGAATAATAAAAGAAAGAATTGACATAATTATTACAAAACCAATATTATGTAATGAAAGAGTAAAATTTACATTAAAAGCACTTGAAAAATTACCTATAGAAATAAGACAATTTATAATTGAAAAAATAAAATTAAGAATTGTTATAGATATGTATACTTATACGATGATATTAGAAACTTATGAAGAAAATATGTATAATTTAATTACAGAAGAAATAAATAGTTATGAATAATAAAGTTATAGAAGTTACAATTACCAAAACAGACTGGTATTAAATGATATAAGATAGTCAAGGATATTATATAATAGAGCTCTTGCCTAAAAAATTAAAAATAATAACATTAATTATAACTAAAAAATTACAAATTACCTAGAACTATAAGAGAACAAATATTAAATAAATTAATAATAGGATTTGAAATAATGCTTTATTACAGGGAAAATTATGAATTTTTATGAAAAATTAATGTCTAATAGAGAAAAATTTATAAGAAAACTTGAAAAAGATTATAATACAATGTATAGATTACACCAACAAATAGAGGATGTATTATTAATACCAGACCAACAAGAAGAAAATATACCAAAAAAGTTGACAAGTAGTCAAGAAAAACAAATATTAAAATTAAAACAAGAAAAATCTAAAATAAAAGTTAGTTATTATAAGAATTTAACACAACTCCCAACTACGGAACATGAAAAATTCTTATTTAATAAGAAAGCAATAGAATCAAAAAATATTGAATGCAAATTATTTTATCTAATTCAATCAAAAATAAGACCTAAACATTAAATATGGATAAACACATGAATGATCTCAAAGAACTAATAAAAATACTAATTAATGATGTTCAAGATTTAAGAAGTGAAATAAATAAAACCATAAATGATATAAATATATTAAAAATTGAAATTACAGAATTACAAGATAATAACTGTAGAGATAAGAAATAGATAAAAGATTTATAGGAAAAGAAATATCAAGAATCGGAAAGAAACACATAGAACAAAAAAAACTAGTAATAGAAGCTGGAAATATGGATGATGATTTCAAAAAAAATATTCTACCAAAAATATTAGAAGAAAAAGAAAATTTCAAAAAATCATTAGAAAAAAAGAAAAATTGAAGAAGAAAATAAAGATAAATGAAGAACTAGATTTATTAATAGAAAATTTTGATCAATTAAGCCTATAAAATATAGATGAATACCAAATTCTAATGAATACTGGAGGAAGACCTACTAGAGCAGAAACTTCTAATCAAAAATTTGATCCAAATGAAAGTTATGCACCCATATATATTATAAACCATACAAACAATTCTATGATAGAGTAAGAGATAGACAATCACTTAAAGGAAATAAATATAAAGATAGATTTGAATTAAATGATAATTATGATAAACCAATTAATCATGAAGGAACAAAATTAGATTTAGATTGCAAAATAGATACTAAAAAGTCTTATTAACTTGAGCAAATTCAATAATACTATTCTTTTTATATAATAAAGATGATACATGAGAAAATACAGAACGAAGAATAGATTTTTTAATAGCCTCATTAGAAGGAAATGTTAGAAATTGGAGAGAATGAGTAAATAATAATACAAAATCATCAATAAGAAGAAATGTACAAACATAAATAATAAAATCAGATAGACAAGGAATTGAAGCATTAGTAAAATATCTTGCAAATGAATTTTTAGGAAAAGAATGGATCAAAAATGTTGAAGAAGAAGAAAAAAGAGAAAAAGAAGATGTTAGGATGAAATTAATAAATTTAACAAATTGTGATATGTGTAAGATAAATGAATATACTTGTGAATTTAAAAATTACTATTATATACAATTCTATAGTAATGAAAATCAGGAAGTATACTTAAATATGTACTATACCAAATTACCAGGAATATGAGGAATATATTTTAAAATAAAATTTGAGAAATATATTAAGGATAATATAGGAATATCAAGATCTTTAGGATCAAGAATAAAATTTCTATTTGATAGACTTGCATACATATGTCAACAAATACATTTATTAAAAAGGTCAGGAAAATTAAAAAGGATATGCTGTGAAGATATAGAAAAACCTACACAATGAGAATGTAATCCTGAAATGAAAAATATTAAGAGAAAACATAAGAATAAAAGATTTACAAAATTCAGAAATTTTAAGAATATATATATAAAACCTAGAAGAAAATATTATAAGAGAAGGTTTAAAATGAATAAACAACAAAAGAATAAACCATATAATAAAAAAGATAAAAGTCAGTGTAAATGTTGGAATTGTGGAGAAATATGTCATATAAGTCCAGATTATAATAAAAAGAAAGTTAGAATATCACAAATAGAATATTTAGAAATAGAAAATGAATTAAGTGAAATATCTGATATTGAACAATATTATGATCAAGAAGTATATATAAGTGAAATAGATTCAGAAGAAAATGAGTCAAAATCTGAATAAATAAATTGAAGAGATAGAAAACGATAATATAAAAACACAAGAATACAAAGGGATAGAAGGATATGGATTAACGGTAACCTTTAATAATAATAAATTTAAAAAATTACAAAAGCTATCTTTAGATCTGAAAATAGGAAAATGGGAAATTATTGATAGAATTTGGAAAAGAAAAATGATAGCTATAAATGAATACAATAAGATCGAAAAAATTATAGATGTTAAAACAACCCAAAGTACACATAAATTAAATCTTTTAACAAAAAATACAGTTGACGAGTTATAATCAAAAATTAATAAAAAGCAAAGTGAAAAGATTCAATATATTTATTTACCAGGAATACAAATAATGTTTAAATCCTTATTTAGAGAGTGAATAGATTCACTCTTAACATTAAGTTTACATGATGGAAGAATAATAAATTTAAAAGATAGTCATCTAGGAACCCTAGAAGGAAACTTAGCATTTAGAAAAATGATATTTACTTGTTACCCAAAATATTGTATCTCATTAAAAGATAAAAACTTTAATGAAGTCTTGGGATTGCATTTTAAATTACATAGGAATGATATAATGCAACTAGGAGACCAAATCATGACTATTGAATATAGAGTCTTATATACTTTTACCAACTCTAATTATGAGAATATTTATTCTAGAAAACCATATATAGAAGTTCATAAGGAATGTAAAGATATTAGTAAAATTATAGAACCAAATAAATAGGTAAACTTGATTCCAAAGGAATATGAATTTAAGATATCAACAGATAAACCTAACATAGTAGAATTTAGGGAAGAAGAATGCTCTGATAAAAATATAATATTTAAAGATAGAAGATTAATCAGAAGATCAATAAGCCTTAGAATACCTAATAAAAAATCGTTAGAAGGAACTAATCATACAAAAGAAATAAAACTACGTAGAAATACAGGAAATATGAAAATAAATAAAGAATATTTCAATAGAAGAGACAAAATATCAGAACCAAATATATTAATAGATACAGGAGCTAGTGAATGTCATATAGTTTCAATAAAAAATAAGGACTAGTACCTTATAAAACTGAACCATGTAGATATGTAAACTTTGATGGACAAATACATACTACAGAATTAGAAGTTAAAGTACCTATAAAAATAGGAGAAATTGATCTTATAGTGTCATATTATATAGATGAAAGTATGAATACAAACTCTCATATATTATTAATAATGAGTTTATTAAATGGATTCGAGGATTATAGTATAAAAAGAGAAAGATTATATATATTTCATAATAGACAAAACATACTATGTAAAAAAGATGAATAACCAAATAAGTTTTTCATTAACAGTATATATACAAGTTACTATTATAAAATCAGATATAACAACTTGTGCTTTAATAGACACGGGATTTGATATAACTATATTTAAAAACTTCTTAATTAGGACATGAGAAAATAAAAATAACAGGAGTTACAGGAGAAGAGACCCAGATAATAAATAGTGATGATAAGATCAGTATAATTTTTGGAAGTAAACAAATGATAATTAATAAGATATATAGTTATGATAAGTTAGAATGTGACATATTATTAGGAAATGATTTTATACAACGGTTTCAAGATTATAAATAAAATAACTATACGATAATGTTACAAACCCCTTGCGGATATTTATTAAAAATATCAAGAGAATTTAGACCATACAGAATTTAGCCAACCCAGCGTGGTGATAAATGGGAGAAAAAATCAATTATTAATATAAAAAAAAAGGATAATGTATAAAAAAATCCTAAAAAAAAGAGTAGAAATAAGTATAGAGAAAATTATAGAACAATTAGAAAAATATATGGCCAAAATTCATTGATATTTTGGAAACCATACCATCATAAAGCAAAGATAGAATTAACAGAAAATGTGATTATAAGAGTAAAACCAATGAGATATACTATATAAGATACACAATAATTCAATATTCAAATAAAAGAATTATTAGAACAAAAACTTATTAGATCAAGTAATGGACCCCATAATAGTCCAGCATTTATGGTAATGAAACATTTTGAGCAAGTTACATGAAAAGCCAGAATGGTTATAAATTATAAAGAATTAAATAAATACACTAGATTTGATGGATATTTTTTACCAAGTAAAGAAGTCCTAATAAACCTTACAAAAAGAAAACGATACTACTCTAAATTTGATTGTAAATCAGGATTTTGACAGATAAAGGTGGAAGAAGATAGTATACAATATACAGCATTTAGTACACCTCAAGGTAAATACGAATGACTAGTTACGCCTTTTAGATTGAAACATGCACCTCAAATATATCAAAGAAAAATGAATAATACATTTAGAAAATTTAATAAATTTCTGATAGTATATGTGAATGATATATTAATATATTCTAATAATAAAGAAGAATATAGAAATCATTTAATACAATTCATAAATAAATGTAAAAAAGAAGGAATTGTCCTTTCTAAAAAGAAAGCTATTATAGAAAAACAAGAGATTGACTTTCTTGGATTAACAACAGATAATAAATGGATTAAACTACAGTCCTATATATTTAAAAAGATAAGTAGTTTTTCAAATAAATTAAAATCCAAGGAACAAATACAAAAATTCTTAGGATGTCTAAATTATGCAGAAGGATTTATTGAAAATCTTTCAAAAAGGAGACATAAAATACAGATTTTACTTAGAAAAACAAATGTTAAAGGATGGAATGATGAACATACAAAAATAGTTAAAACATTAAAAGATGAATGTAAAAATCTACCAAAATTAAGATTACCAGATGAAAAAGATAATTTAGTTATCAATACAGATCCCTCAGATAAATATTGGGCTGGTATATTGAAACTGAAATTTGCAGATATTCAAGTGGAATTTTCAACCAAGCAGAAATAAATTATACCATACACGAAAAAGAATTACTAACAATTATAAGAGGAATAAAAAAGTTTTCATTATTCTTATTGTCTAAGAAATTCATTGTTGAAACTGATAATTCTCAAATTGTAGGATTAGTCAGAAATAAGTTATCAATGGAACCTCAATATAGAAGATTGCACAGATGGCAAGCATATTTATCTTATTATAATTTTGATATTATTCATATTAAAGATATGAATAATTCTCTTGCAGATTTTCTCAGCAGAAAGAAATATAAAATTTGCTGATGGATAAAAATAAGATTATGGAATTATATCAATATGTTCTTCATATACAAAAAATGACTGATTTCCTTAAAGAAGAAGTTGAGGACATAGATATTGGAGCTATAACAATGTCAAAAGAATTCAATGCAAATTTGAAAACATTATTGGAAATAACTTTTGAGTTCTGAACAACATAAAAATTCCATAGAACTCAAAAATCAGGTTAATGCTATTGCAGCACAACTGAAAAATATACTGTCTGAGACAGAAATACCAAGTAGCCCAAAAATGGGTCTTCCAAATCAATATCAAACAGGTACAATAGGAAGCAGCAGTGAACCCAGAAGGGATAATATACCAACATGAGATGTTTTTCCAATCACGACAAATAAAAAAGTAATGATAAGAGCAGATAAAAATAATTCCAAAACAATCAGTATCATGGACCCAGAAAATAAAATTCCTTTGGACAAAGACGAAGCAAAATATGCCATAATAATCCAAATAGTTTACGAAATGAAAATGTGTGATACATATATCATCTCTACGGGATAGAAATCCCAGAGTTACAACAATGGATGGAGGTGATCCTATCTTCATAAAAACAATTGCAGATTATGGATTCTTGGATTTGATATATCCAGGAAACAATTTAGCAGAATTAGCAAAATTTGATGAGATGCTAATACAAGAAGTATCAAGATTTGCTAGAAGACGAAGAGTATATTTAAAATTTTACTCAATTAGTCCAGAATTCGATGGAGTTGTTTGTTATCCAGTTAATCATATAATCTCAATTAGATATGTTGCAGCCAACTTCAATATAGATGTCATGGAAAGTGACAAAAGAATGCCAAAAATTACCAAGTCATGGATAAGATATGGAAGGGCATTTGGAATCAAGACAATATACAATATTGCAAAAAATCAATATGATAAAAAAATTTCATGTATTTGGCAATATGAAAACTGGACGTTGGTAACTATTGGAGGATATGGAAAATCTGAAATATTGAAGGACTACATTACAAAATTTGACAGGCATCAATTCTTAGGATGTCCTACCACCATAAAAGAATTTTGCCAGCTATGGGAGTGTCCAAGCTACATGTAAAAATGTAGGACCAAAATGACAAGAAGATAGAAGGGTGGAGCCCTGAATAAAGAAGATGTGAAATAAAGTTATTTGTTTTATGTGACAATAGAGTCACGATAAATTAGCGGTTGAGACTTTTAATAAAGCTCCATAATTTGAGAATGATGTAATCAATGATGTAAGAAGGCAATAATATTGCCTCATTTGCTTGTATAAATAGAGGCCTTCAGGCAAGATGAAGGGCAGAATAAGAATTGGTTGAGAAATCATTTGAGCACTCAAACTGTGAGAAAGTCAAAAGTATTTCTGTTCCCATAAAAATCGTGTATCAATTTTATCAATTTGAAATAGATCTTTCACATTCCAATCCTATTGAAAAAGATATGAATCTCCATCTTTACTCCCATAGATTCTTGAAGGGTCTAATAGAAAATCTTCCTTCTTATTTTAGCATCAAATAGAGTTTTTCTTTAACCTAAGTTTAGGGAATTGTTTTTAGAGGTGATACAGTGAGAGCAGAAAATTGGAATAGCAAGGATCCCGTTAGGCAGAAGGCCGTTGAAGGGAAAGATTTGCAGATTCAGAGCTCAAAGGTCACTCAATTCTAAGGATAGTGAACTAGATCAAAGTTAAGGTAAAACTATCATTTTTTGCTAAAATTAGAACAAATTTTTTTGAAGATCTTAAAGAATCGCGGGGATCATTATGATGATGTTGTTACAATCATATTTATTTACAGTTTTATATTTAGATCTATATTGATATGCCAGATCTATAATTAAAGGATTAGATAATTTGTTAGATAGAATGTTAGATGAAATAAAATTTACTTCTCAATTAGGTTCTCAAATAGAAGATATAAATACATCGACTGAAGAACTTAATAGAATTGAAGAAAAATTAAAAAGATATGTTGAAGATTATTCTAATATACTACATCTTAAAATGAAATTATATAATAAAATTCAAGAAAGAAGAGATACTAACCTTATACCTGAAGAAAATTAAAAGATTACATCAAAGAATGGATTTGTTTATATATAATGGATTTGTTTATATATAAGAGACTAATATCTAAAACTATACATAAGTAAAGGATATGTCTTGCAATAAATGAAGACCTATATCATTAAGGGTAATATAGATTTTTTAACTGATTTTATAAAAAGCCTAGTCAACCGGCCAATCATAATAATGCCCCCTATATCCTCCTCCATCAACCTCCATCAAACTTAATAAGTTCCGAAGATGTAAACATCTTTGAGAAAGCCCAAAACCAACTGAACTTTGCTGGATTGAAGAAATAAAGGGACTACTGTTATTACCCCCTCTTTGCTAATTCTCTTCAATATTTTTGCAATAAAATCCACACCTGTATCGTGGGCTTTCGTAGAATTTGTTGATCCCAATTCAGCAGATAAAATTCCCACGGAGAACTCAAGTTTATCCCCATTCCTCTTAACCTCACCGATGTTGAGCTAAAGAAAAAGGACTTTGACACTAACCCCAGAAAGGCTGCTAAGCTTGTCTTTAGAGATGTACCAACTGATTTTCTACTTGAAGCTCAATTGATACGAACCTTCAATTGAGAAACTGCACGAACTATTGAAATACACATTAAATTTCCCATTGGCTCTACTTATTTCATAGTGGGTCACGCACACTGGAAGGATGCCCACCAGAAAGTTGTAAGCTTGAAGAACATCGTAGGCCATCAGAGGAGTGGTTCCACCGTTGTCTGTAGTTGCAATTAGCAGTGGTGCGATAGCGAGAAAAGTGAGCAAGAACATGATCAAAAGTTGGTGGTTGAGGAGTTACAGAAGGTGGCTGAGTCGGTGGTTTAGACAGCTAGGAGGCGGTACCGAAGATTGAGTGAGAGAGAGAGAAGAGAGATAGGAGATAAGGGAGAGGGATAGGGAGAAGAGAGAGATTAGGGATTTGAAATTGTGGTGGGTGGATAGATGGGTTTAGGGTTGTACGTGGTTTGATTCGATTCGGTTCTACAGATTAGAGATTTGAAATTGTGATAGGTGGATAGATGGGTTTAGGGTTGTACATGGTTCGATTCGGTTCGGTTTGGTTCGAGCGGTTCTCTTCATAACAGAATCGAACCAAACCAAAATTTTTGAGTATTTAATAAATGAAGTCATCGGATCCAAATATAATTATGGAATTGTTCGGGTTCGATTCGGTTCGATTCCGTACCATAATAAAATTTTTAACATATTTCTAATGGTCACGATCGGTAGTTGTGGTTGGAGGTTGCAGCTTCGATGGGCATTGGAGAGGGAAAGTCGGACTCGATAGTCGGCGATTTTGATTTAGGTATGTAGATGTAAGTTTTCAATTTATCAAATGATTTGGAGTCATTGACTCAGTGATTACCGAATGAAAGTGTAAAATTGGAAAGAGAATGATAAAAATTTAAAAAGACCTAGATCTTAGGCTAAGAATAAAATTAATAATAAGACCAAAAAATTGAATTTAGAAATTGGCCTGGGCTGAGCTGGGCTGGGCATGGACTTGGCTTTGAAGTTAGAACATTAATCACTAAATTAGTTAATTTGTTAATTTGTTTAGAAAAAATGAAAGAAATTTAATTAATTGAATATAAAAAATTTAAAATATTATTTAAATTCGATTATTCGGTTTGGGGTCTAGAACCGAGAATCGAACCAAACCCGTCGGTTCTCGATTTAAATACCCGTTTGGGTATTTAACTTATGAAGAACTGTTCGGTTCGGTTCGGTTCAGTTCGAGTTCGGTTCGAGAGTCTTGTCCAACCCTAGATGGGTTAGGTATATAATTAATTTAATTTTATAATTATTATAAATTTAATTTTTCACCTGATTTTTGAAAAAAAATAATTTTATACCTTATATTTGAATTTGAAAGTTTAAAGGTAAGATTTTGTGTAATTTTCCCTTAGATATTTGGTTTGCAATGATACTGTAATTATACCTAATATGTTAGTGATTTCTTGTGCCGTTGTATACCTTGCGGATTATATTATTATAATGTGGTAATTTTAAGTATGTGGGTCGAAATTATGTAAACCCTAATTAGAGTAAGAGTCATAATGGACTGGCTTTATAATTTTCTATATAATGACTAGGTCTCATCTCCTCTCTATATCGTTTTGGTTTGCCCAATTGACGACTAATTATTTGTGAGGAGCAAGGAGACGAAGATCTAGATTGTAATATTCATAAATAAAAATGTCTTCCGCAGGTATGAATT
Source organism: Fraxinus americana (assembly GCA_035079005.1). Lineage (NCBI taxonomy): Eukaryota > Viridiplantae > Streptophyta > Magnoliopsida > Lamiales > Oleaceae > Fraxinus > Fraxinus americana. Next base: position 26,698,933 of record CM068719.1, on the reverse strand, counting down.
TTAATATAACAATTTAGAATACGAGATTCTGTTCTTAGTATGATTATTGAATAATTTCAACAATTTAGTATCAGAGCGACATGCTAAAATTAGATCCTTTAAACAAAAATAATAAAATAAAATTGAATTTTTTTGAAATTATGTCTTCTCTCCTTGCTCAGCCGACTCGTGCATATATGTGTATATTTTTTCTCCAGCATCTCCTGGCGACTATGTGTGTAGAAATCTGGTTGTATATATTTTTGTATGTATATATGTTCTACAATTCAGCCTGTAGTCCGCTCTCTCTCTCTCTCTCTCTCGTATTTTGTCTGTCTGTAGGTGTATATAATTTTCTCCCTATAGTCCACCATATGTATGTATAGATTCACGTCTTCCGCATCATCTCCGCCATCTAGGTGCATATATGTTCAATGTGCAAAAACTATGTGTATATATGAGTTCCGTAGCAACCCCCGATCTGTGTGTATGTTTTCTCCTGTTTTTCCCCAGCAGCTCCCGACTACTGCTTTTGTAGCCGGCGCTGCTGGAGCGGATAGAACCCCTGGTGTTGCATCAAGTAACAGCAACAGAACCCCTCTGGTGTTGCATCAGCGAGCAGCAGCATTCCACAACAACGACGCTTGCTGCCTATGGTTTCAATTGATTTGGGGACGGGGGCCTCTCCACAATTTGTGAATTTTTGGGGGCCATGCTTGCAATTAAAGCAAAATGACCATTTTGAAATTTAAAGAAAAGTGACATATTCTGTAATTTCTATATTTTGAGGCTCTTTTCATAATTAATTTTAGGGTCAATTTTACAATTTGAAATATTGAATTTGAATTTTTAAAATGGGAATTTTGAATTTGATCCTCATATATTTCAATTTGAATTATAAAAGGGATTTTGAAGTTATATTTATAATGGAATTGACCTATATATTTCAATTTTGACCAAATTAAAATTATATTTAAAATTGACGACTTTATATTTTTTGATTGAATGTCGTTATTATTTTTCCATTTAAATTTCATTTTCATATATTGAAATTTAGTTGTCAATTTCGTTTCACAATCGCACATGAATTTTATTTTTTCTTTGGTTGATTATTGTAATTATTATTATTGAGTTTTTCGTGGACTTCAAGTCTATATTAATGCTCACATTAAGAGAAATATTTTGAAATAAAAGTGGGTGGTAGCTACCAAAGTGGGGCACTCATTTTTATTTGGTTTTCTTCAAAAAAAATATTGGACGTTAGCATCGTAATTTTGAATTATTATATATAGTATATTACCCAAATATGTTATTATATGTGATATTTTTGGAAATTGGCAAAAGACAGTGAACGAGTTTATTTGATCTAGAAATCTCCTTCTGCCCAAAGGTGTTGGTATTTCGAAAACCAATCTATTTTGTTAACTAACTTGATCTTGTGTTTTAAGAGTACCTTACAACATGTTATATTGTTGCCCAAATGTGACTTTATAATGATGCATCTAAACTCTTACCGTAATAATGTTCATTTGGTTTTGACTTTAATTACGGATTATCTAATTAGTAGTCCATGTTAATTAAATAGATATGTTTTCATCCATTGTTTGCATGCAGTATGTTTGGATGATATTAAATATGTTATTTTATGTTTCCACAGTTTTAAACGTTTCAGCTCTTTCCAGTCAATTGTCTGCTATTGAAACCTTGACTGTGAATAATTATGTAAGATGGAAACGAGACATAGAAATAGCACTTGATCTTTTGGGGTTGAATTTTGCAATGGAGAAGCAACTTTTGAAACCCACGCATAAAAGTGATCCTGAATATGTAGCTGAGTATGAAAAGTGAGAAATAACTAATAGACTTTGTTTGAAAATTATTAAGCGCTTCATATCCGTTTCCATTATGAGTGCTTTTCCGGATAATGAAAATGCTAAATATTGTGTGGATGCCATAGGATTGAGATTTGTTGAGTCTGATAAAGTTGAAATTGGAGATCTGATGGACAAACTGATGAATATGAGATATAATGGTGCAAGTGGAGCTTTAGCCTTAGTTTGTTTTGAGTCTTCTTTTGTAGATATTCTTTTGGATTCTTGGTGGTTAGACTAAGGAGCCAGTATTTATATTGTGAATTCCTTACAGGGGTTCACAAGCAAACAGATGTCAAGTGAGAATGAAGTAAGCTTGTGCGTTGGGAATTGAGTTCAAGTGAACGCTGAGTTCATAGGAGTAGTGAAATTGTATTTGGAGTCTGGTTTCTCTCTTGTTTTAGAGAATACTGTTTTTGTACTGACAATGAGACGAAATTTAATTTCTATATCGAAACTTGATGCTTCTGATTTTTCTTTTAATTTTGATAATGGAATGGTTGAATTGTTTTATGACTCTCGTTTGATTGGAAATAACCTCTTATGTGATGGTTTATATAAATTATCTTTGGCTTCTTTGGTGAAGTCTCTTGTGTTGCGAATGTGTCAAAGAAAAGGTCTCTACTTCGTGAGTCATCCTCCATGTTATGGCATAAGCTGTTGGGTCACATTTCAAAGGATATGAATGAGAGATTTGTTAAAATTGAGATACTTTCCTCTCTCGACTTCTCTGATTTTGACACTTGTGTAAATTGTATAAGAGGAAAGATGACTAAATCCACTAGGAAAGGTTCCACTAGGAGTGATGGTATTTTAGACTTAATTCATACTGATATTAGTGGACATTTGTCTTCTACCATACGTGGGAACAAATATTTTATAACTTTTGCAAACGTGTCAAAGAAAAGGTCTCTACTTCGTGAATCATCCTCCATGTTATGGCATAAGCCGTTGGGTCACATTTCAAAGGATATGATTGAGAGATTGGTTAAGTTGAGATTCTTCCCTCTCTCGACTTCTCTGATTTTGACACTTGTGTAGATTGTATAAGAGGAAAGTTGACTAAATCCACTAGGAAAGGTTCCACTATGAGTGATGGTATTTTAGACTTAATTCATACTGATATTAGTGGACCTTTGTCTTCCACCATATGTTGGAACAAATAGTTTATAACTTTTATTGATGATTTCTCGCCATATGGATATGTTCACTTGATAAATGATAAATCTCATACAATTCAGAAATTCAAGATTTTCAAAATAGAAGTAAAGAAACAATGTGGGAAAAGTATCAAAGTTGTAAGATCTGACCGTGGTGGTGAGTACTATGAGAAGTATGATAAGTTTGGTCAAAAGATGGGTGATTTTGCAAAGTTTTTACAACGGTGTGGCATAGTGTCTCAATACACCATGTTAGGGACACTTGAGAAGAATAACGTTTCTGAAAGGCGTAATCGAACTCTAAAAGACATGGCCAGGAGCATGATGAGTAGAACAAATTTGCTAGAATATCTATGAGGTGAAACTTTGAGAACTGCTATGCATATTTTGAACAGAGTTTCGAGTAAAGCTGTTGCAAAGACACCTTTCGAGTTGTGGACCAGACGTAAGCCAAGTTTGGCTCGTTTTAGAGTTTGGGAATGTCCAGCCGATGTGAGAATTTATAATCCATTTGAGAAGAAATTAGACCCAAAATCTACCTCTGGTTACTTTATTAGGTACCCAAACAAATCAAAAGGGTATAAGTTCTATTGTCCCAACCGTGGCACCAGAATTATTGAGTCAATCACTGCTAAATTTCTGGAAAATGACTTTCGTGATAGTGGGAGTTCTACGTCAAAGGAATTTTTTGTTGAGCAGAATCAAGTTATTGTTCCAGTTCCTATTATATATGAGATAGTTATACCTCAACCAACTGAAATTGTTAATGAAGAACCTGGGCACCAAGAGGAACTTCAGGTTCCTTCACCAACAACGATTGAGTCAGTTCCTGAGCCACGGGTTAGGATTTTAATATTGGGCATATTATTGACCATGTTTTAATTAAGTATTGACAAGTTTTGAGTCACATAATGAATAAAAGCTAGGGAAGATGAAATGAATTCTATGGAACATAATAAAGTTTGGGAACTTGTTGAACTTCCTCAGGATGCTAAAGTCACAGATAACAAGTGGATCTTCAAAAGTAAATTGGAAGTAAAAGGGAATGTTGAACGAAAGAAGGCTAGATTAGTTGCAAAAGGGTTCACTTAACGAGAGGACATTGATTATAATGAAACTTTTTCACCTGTTTCGTCTAAAGATTCCTTTCGAATTATCATGGCACTTATGGCACATTATAATTTGGAGCTTCATCAGATGGATGTTAAGACGACTTTTCTGAATGGAGATCTTTCGGAAAGGGTTTACATGAGACAACCTAAAGGTTTTGTTGTGAAGAAAAAAAAAACTTGGTATGTTGAAAATACAGTTGATCAATGTATTTATATTAAAATCAATGGAAGAAATTTTATTTATCTTGTCATGTATGTTGATGACATTTTCATTGCTAGCAGTGACTTGGGGTTACTTCACGAGATAAAGAAAATGTTATCTGCTAATTTTGAAATGAAAAATCTTGGAGAAACTACTTATGCTTGGTATTGAAATATATCGTAATAGAAATAGTGGCGTGTTGGGACTTTTCAGAAGGCTTATATATGACGTATTCTAGAAACGTTCAATATGCATAAATGTGCACCTGGTGATGTACTTATCATAAAAAGGCATAAGTTTAACAAAACTCAATGTCCAAGGAATGAGCTAGAAAGAGAATCTATGAAGATGATGCCATTTACTAGTGCTGTGGGGAGTTTGATGTATACTCAAGTTTGCACTAGATCAGATATTGCTTATGCAATCAGTGTTCTCAGTAGATTTCAGTTGAATCCAAGGTAGGAGCATTGGAAACAGCTAAGAAAGTTATGAGATACTTAAAGAAAATTGATAGTTACATGCTCACTTTCCAGCGTTCAAATCACCTTGAGGTGGTAGGTTACTCAGATTCAGATTTTGCAGGATGTCAAGATGATTTGAAATCAATATCAGGTTATATTTTCATATTGGCTGGTTGTGCTATCTCATGGAAAAGTGTTAAGCAGACTTTGGTGGCATTTTCTACTATGCAAGCTGAATTTGTTGTATGTTATGGAATTACAATCCAAGCCGTTTGGTTAAGGAATTTTATTTTTGGACTAAAAGTTGTTGACTCCATCTCGAGGCCAATTATTATTTATTGTAATAATAGCGTAGCAGTGTTCTTTTCAAGAAACAATAAAAGTTCTAGTGGATCAAAACACATTGACATTAAATATTTGGTGGTCAGAGATAGAGTCAAGGAAGGACAAACGAAAATAGAGCATATTAATACAGAGACGATGATTGCAGATCTTTTGACTAAGGGATTCGCTCCTAAAGTGTTTTAGACACATATTACTAATATGGGTATTGTGGGAACATTTGATGTTTTTGGTTAGTGTGAGTTATTTATGTAAAAGAACTACGTTTTGGCTTGATCCCTTCACGGGGTACGTAGGCAACCCATATGTTTTTCGGGTACAGCCTCTTCCAATAATAAAATATATTTTCCCATATCCATAAATTGTTTTGAGCATATATTTGACTTATGTCTTTTATTATAATATTATTTTGATCTCGAGATATGACAATTAAAGACATAAGATGAGTCTCTTTTAGAAACATGTTGCTTCATTTTGATTAGAAGCGTTTTGAGAACCGATATGAATTAGCACAATTTTTTATCACATTTGGTACTAAATTCATACTGCATACTACCACATTGATAATAGTCAGGTCCCCTCTCCTTTCCATATCATTTTGGCTTGCCTCATTGACGGTTGATTATTTGTGAGGAGCAAGGAGATAAAGATCTAGATTGTAATATTCATAAACAAAAATGGCTTCCGCGTGTATGAATTTTAATCTACCAATTTAGAATATGTGATTCTTGTTCTTAACATGATTATTGAATAATTTCAACAGTTTAGAGATAAAAAAGTGAATCTTCAATTGAGATGAGCAGGATGTGTGCCTAACTTTACTAGTTGATCAAACAATGCTCTTGCACAGTATTTAATCAAATATAGCATAATCAGTTACATATGTTGGATCTTTATTTCACCATAGCCATTAAGAAGAACTCTCAAAAAAGGTCGTCATTACCTTTAAACTTTTCTGTTCTCCTACCCCAACATATTTCATTTCCTCGTGTTTATTCATTAGATCTTTACTTTCCCCTTTCATTCATTTGAAACTTTTCTTCCTAATACGTAGAATCCTTATTTTTTCCTCTCAAATTTTTTGCATATTTGAAATTATTCGTAACACATTATATATTTGTCATGAAGCATCAAGAGTTGCTTGTGTTTGAGTCGCCTCAAATCAAGACATAACAAGTTCAAGTTTTAAATTTTTATGGTAATCTCAAATATTTATGAGTATTCTTTTTGGTTTTGTACTCATGATTATTTTTTTTAATGATTATTGCATTAACGTGTTGGGAATTTTAGGTTTTTGAGATTTATTTTATTTTAAAACATTTACATCTCTCCAAACTCCCCGAACTTGAGCACATTCATGGTCAATGAGTTTATTTTTTTATGTTGCTATCTTATTCGTGAGTCTCTAACATGCCTCGTTGAGCCGACAAGTAAAAATGTAATATAATAAAACATAGTACGTATTGAGTAATATTTGATATAACCGGTGTTGATTTATATTTTTTCTATTAATCATCTCGGTGACTTGCAAATAGCTATTTTGAAGGACTTGTGAAATATTTTTATGTTTATGTTACTTGGAATAACCATTCTTATGTGATGAAAGTAGCTATATAATCTGATCTTCCATGATAAACAATATATTTTGTATTTAGAACAATTATGGATACAAATTTCTAAGTATGATTAATTTTCATATTAAGAATTTGTGTTGCTTAGTGACATAGTTAGAAACTTACTCGAGTAGATGCATAACACAACACCAGCCCAACTTTAATCATCATCTAACCTTCTCAATATCAACTTAAAATCTCCATTTAAAGTTTCAACTAACGAACCGAAAGATACGAAAGAAAAAGATGCAAGAAACCTTCCAAAAGTTCGAGTTTGGGGAGTTTAAACTAAGAAGTTTAGATTAAGGACCAAATTAAATACTTTGGGACCGAATTGGCAAATTTCCCTTAAAACGAATTCCTCTCGAGTCACGTCACGATAACAGGGAGAGAGAAAAAAATTAATTAAAGGAAAAAAGAAAACGACACTCGGCTAAGAACCTAAGCTCGGAGCCTGAGTGTCCGAGCCATTACGCTCTATGTAGTCGAATCACTCGAAAGGAGCCCTAGTTTTCTCCGTCTCCCTTCACTGCTCTCCATATCTCACGCTGTACAAATTCAAGCTTCTCGTCTCCGTTCCACCCCTCATAGAAACAGACAGGCTGTGAGCGATAATAGAATCAAAAAATTATGTATCGAGATCGAGGGGGAGGAGGAGGCTCATTGAAGGGTGGGGAGATGTTGGATCGGAAGCGAATCAACGATGCGTTGGACAAGCACTTAGAGAAGTCTTCCCCTTCTACATCTAGAAACAAGCCCTCCTCTTCCTCCTTACCCTCCACCTCCACCGGTGCCGGGAAGCATATGGACCACCGCGATGCCCGGGCACCGTCAAATCTTAATACCAGCAAGAACAAGTGCTCCGATGGTGCGTAATTTTTTATTTTTTGCAATATGCGAATTTTAGGTGATTTTAGTGGAATTTGTGGATATTGAGTTTTCAGTGATTGAATATATTTTGGGTCTTAAGTTTTAAAATATTTCCATTTTGTAAGCATTGAACTCGAAATGTTCCTGTATCAATATCATATAACGTATTGTGGTGACTCGAAGAGGTGCGGAAGCATTTATGAAATTCTTATAATAAGAATCATATAATAATTAAGTACAATATTGGAATAACTTTCTTGAATGTTATTGAATAATAATTGATTGAATGCCTTTGTAATCATTGGCAAAACCGTTCCCTAATCCTATTAATATAAGGAAAGGAAATTCTAAAAGAAAATAAACCAAAACCCTAATCTATAAGAAATGAGAAATCCTATTCTAAACGAGAAATAAAAATTAAAAGATAAAACCTATTAGAACTGGAAAAGATAAATCACAATTGTATTAAAAAAATTATTAATCATGATTATGTACTACATCACGAAGATCTGGGACACCTGCCAACTACATTCGCATTTCACTCGTGCTAACCTTATTGTTGAATTTTACTGGGAAGTTCTTTAGAATTGAGTTAAAGGAATAGTGACTTATTTTCTTTTGAGGAAAGGAGATAGAGCTTGAATGGGTTTCAATTAGTAAATTTAGTATGCTGTATTGTAGACTCTTTGCTAGTTTGTATGGTTCTTCATTCTGTGCATTTTGTGAAATTTTATGGAAGAAAGAATTGAGATTGCAGAAAACATTGAATTAAATTAACTTTTGGAAGTATAATGGTGAAAAGAAGCCCTTGTTTGCTGGCAAGATAACTTACCACTGTTAAGTTACTGTGGTGACATTGGGAAGGGATTTCGCATGTTTATTCGAATGAGTCAAAATATAAAGAGCAATTCTTGAAAGTACAGTTAGAGAAATGGTTTAATTTTTCTTGGGAATTTCTGATATATGCATCAGTATGTTTCTCATGGTTTAAAAAGGCGGTCTTTATGCATGCCTCAAGCTGTGGCGTAGGCACCAGTACCTCAAGGCGCTACATCAGGTGCTTTTTTTGTGAGGAACCTCGTTGAATGAGGCACATGCCTCAAATCACACTCCTTACGTATTTTTTTGTAATTTGAAATTTTTATTCATTGTTTTCAGTGTGAACGTGTATTTCGAAGATGAATCCTAAAGTCTAAAGAGTTTTAATTGGGCCCATCTTCTCAAATGGCCCCATTATATTTATCTAACAATTTAAAAAAAAAATCCTAAACCCTTACCCCAATTTCATACCTCACCTGGCTTCTTCTCAAAGAAGGATGTAAAATTGTTTTATTGGAAGAATGTGTGGTTAATATAAGTTTGGGAAAAATTATTTTACTTTTATAATATTTTACAATTTTTTGACTAAACTTTTAGCCTCACGAATGAAAAACTCCTCAGAACCTAGTTCCGCCTTTAAAACATTGCATCTCTTATGCTAATGGTTCTCAAGTTCCTAGAGCTAAGAGTTGCAGACAGTTTGTTCTTCTGATTTTCAATTTTTAAGAATAAATTTGGATCCTATCCTGACACGTGAAACAGAAATCAGGCTGTATGTAAATATTTATGTAGAAATTTATAAAGTTACGTATGTGAAGTAAAATTATCTATATTTCTGTATATTTACACTCATTTGTGTTTCAATTATCTGTTAGCATGGATATGGAATGTATATATTTGTTTTGATCAAACAGGAGTCTGAGACTGTGATGTGTGCTTATTTTGCAGAGGAATCTGAAACAGACAGTGAAGAGTCTGATGTTAGTGGTTCTGATGGAGATGATACGTCGTGGATTTCTTGGTTCTGCAACTTGCGGGGAAATGAGTTCTTTTGTGAAGTTGATGATGAATATATTCAAGATGATTTTAACCTCTCTGGGTTGAGCAGTCAAGTCCCATATTATGATTATGCACTTGATTTAATTCTGGACGTTGAATCCTCTCATGGTAACAATTTTAGTTTGTTCAGAGCAATTTTTGTTTTCCAATGTAACAGACATTACTTGACTTTAATAGTTCTTTCATGGTTATGGTCTCTGTAGCACGAACACTTCAATTAGGGTAGTGTGTTCGGACATGAGTCAATACCGACACTTCTTAAACATTCTATCGTAATCATTTTTCTTTTTATATTAGAAAATTATATATTGTTAATTCAAAGTTCTTAGCAAGTAACAAATATGTACTCATGTTTAAAAGATTTCAACAAGAAAAATTAATAAAAAGTATAAAACTAAATATATACCGTATAATTGAAGATTTTTTAAGAATTTAACCAACGTGTCGTGTCTGTACTTTTTTTAAAAATCTCGTGTCGACATCTCCGACAAGTATCGTGTCGGACACATGTGTCCGTGTCCGTGCATCATAGGTTATGGTTATACTTTGATATTTGTTAAACCCATATGCCCTAAATGCAGCATTCAGTGCCAAGGTCTACTTCTCTTTTTCATTTTTTCTCTTGAAATAGAGAAAAGTTGTCCTTTTTTTTTTGTTTCAATGTGAAAATTTGACCTTTAAGGGGTCATATAATTAGAACAGCTGTAAATGCTTTATCTAACAATGAGAATGTTTGATTATAATGTGTCCTTTCAGCTTTTGGAGTGAAAATACCTCTTTATTAAATGCACCTTGTTCAGTTACCTACTATATTCTGTGTTCAAGAACAATCCTTTTATGCTTAAAGTAGGTCTGGCTGGACTTGTTTGGAGACATGGGGGACAAAAATGGAAGAGGAAGACATCTTTTCTAGTTTAGTCCAAAGTCGAGATTGTATTAATGAGAAAACAGGAAATTGATGACTTAAGTATTATGTTATGATTCATGAGGGAGGCGTTTGTGTGATTTTGCCCTTGTTTGGTGGGGATTAATTTTTTAACCACATTTCATGGGACCGTATCTTTTTAACCGCACAATTCATCAACTTTTATCAAAATCTACTAAAAATCCGATTATTAGCTACACCAAACAGGGGCTTTATAATATTTTAGATTTTTCTTTTCATGCTAAAGGAGAGATAATAAATTGTTTTTTTTTTAAATAAAAATGATTTTTCGTGGATTGCAATGCTCTTTTCATACTTTTCCCCTTTTTGCCTTTTGGTTCGGATTGCCTTTTAGTTTTTATTTTCACTTTATTTATTGAAGAGAGAGGAAATGAAAGAGAGAGGAAAGGGGGAGGGGGAGTTGAGAAGGCTGAAGCACAATACTGCTGGTGTACTTTGGATTGTAAAGAAAAACTGGTCTTAACTTTGTGTCCAAATAACAAATTGCTGCTTTCAGGCCTTTAGATCAATCAAAGTGAAGTTGAGTTCACCGATTAATGAATTTCAGGATATCCTTTTAAGCATTATATTTCATGTGAATTTTACCAGAAAAGGGTACCTTTCATATGGTGTCCTCCAGTAATATGATCATTATATAAGGAAAGTGTTTTCTTGGTTTTCTTATTAAATAGAAGTTTGTGATAAATAACCAGCTTAATACTTTGTTAAAATTGATTTCTTGGAGATGATTTTAGTTTACAATGAAAAGAAAATAAGTTTTTTTTTCCTTAAGAAAGAATTTATTTGATCTCAACTCGAGATTGTATGGAGGTCCTCACGTAAATTATAATTCAGCAGAGTTAATTTTCTTTCTTTACCTGTTAAGTTGCATGAATTCTTCTACGGTAGTGTGAGCTGGTGAGCACTTTTGCTGAACATGTTCTGAATAATTAGAAATTGACCATCTAGCACTCATGTAGATAACTTTCAGCAACATAATAATCAGTCTCTAATACCAGGTTATAATGCAGACATTTTTCAGATCGTTCCCTATAATAGCTAGCTTGGCGGTTGTTTAATATAGGTCTTTCTGATTAAATATTAGAGTAGTTCCTCTCAATTGCATATAGGCTGAGGCAAATATAGTTACTTTTTTGGCAAATGAATCATCTCTACTTGCCTCAACATTGTACTGTAAAGCTTGGTTATGATTTATGTGGTGTTTATGATGTTTTTGAACAAAAAGTCAAATTTTCGCCTGTCTCAACTTCATCCCATTACCTCTGTTTCTTATAATGTGGATTTTGGGAACCATCTATTCAGTGTGGGTAAACTAACTATAGAAGATAGTTGAAGAGAATCATAACTGAAGTACTGAAACTCAATTGGTGCAGCGCAAAATGAAAACTACTGCAGCAACCCTCTGACGCTATCTTTTGAATTATTCCCATACTGGCTTTTAAGTCATCTGTTCAACTTATTTGATACCTTGTCATCTATATGAGAAATTTCTGTCTTTGAACATAAGTACACCTATAAGACTTTTATGTAGGATCTCTCAATGGAAGTCAGAAGCCTTTTTCTTTAAGAGACATGCAAGCTTTACCACCTCAAGTTAGTTATTACTTCCTGCTATCTCTTGTTGACACTAATAATGCAATGAGAAACTGTCTACATTCTTTAAGTAGAGCCATAGTTTTCATGTAAATAAGAAAGTATTGATTTAATAAATCTTGTATTGTCCTTCGCTTTCTGTACTTCTTTAATTTTTTAGAATAAGTAAAAAATTTGATGCTGAAAAGTTCATATATGGAGAATATATTTGTAGAGGATCTTGCTTGTATGGGGTTATCTTACTCAAGTAATGAGAACAATTTTATTTTAACACCTTTGAAAACTGGCGATGATAACCATTTAATGTAAATTACCTGTTCAATTCAACACATTTATCGAAATTTCAATTGCGCAAGGAAGCTCACCAGTAATGTAGATAACCAGTTAGGTTTTAAATTGTTTGATCACATGCAAGAACCTGGTAGTTGCTGATTGCATATAGTAACAGACCAGTAGTAACGGTTAACCAAATGAAGATGCTGACCTAAAATCACATGGAGTGTGAATAATTAAAAAGGTCTAAAACCTTTTGTAATTTAACATTTGAGGTGGCCTTGATAACTATGAAGATGATCCTTCATATATCAGAGCATAAAAGGACCTATGTAGCCAGCCTTTGTAAGTTCAGGGCAAGACTCGGTTGAGTCTATCTATAACTATATTTGTGCTGGGCTATTGGACGCATCATGACAAAATTTTCAGTGCTATATCTGAATTATAAATTGTTTGCCCAACCTGAATTGTGATAACAGTAGCATTAGGAAGGAGACAGCGGTTACAACTAATCCCAGTGGCCAGTATGCATTCATAATGTCCGCTATGTGAGAGCTTGTGTTTATCTTGCACCTTACGGATTTCTTTCTCTTCCTCAGGGATTCAAACCCAAAACCTCCCTTGAGAGGTACTTATGTTGAATGTTGGTACCAATTGATCAGATACCTGTCGTTACACACTATCATCCCCATAAACTCATGACCAATCTACCACAGATCTCAATAATTGCAGCAGCTATCAACCGCATAATCATCCTCATAACTATATTGTTCATTTCCAGGAAATACACAAAGTATCTTGATAATAGCAGCATCCAATCCCATGAAATCAGCCGCATAATCATCTCAATTACTGCATATATTATCAGCTGATCTTGATCATATTGTATAGTTGTAGGTTCAATTTATTTCAGTCTAATAATGCGAACTGTACAAAATCTGTATGTGTGTGTATATTCAATAGTGATAATAGACGTGATAAGTAGCTATGCAAAATTTCTGCCTTTATGGCTAGTACAGCATCATCTGTGGTCGAAAACTTTTAGAAAGTCCCAATTATCATGAGCTTCAGTTTAACTAATACTTCCATTTTTGGATTGATCTTTGATAATTGTTTCTAATTTAGAGGCGTGCTTACCTTTTGTTCTCTGTCTCAACTTCAACAAAACCATGGTCCCTTTTGCTGAATTATTTCTCAAACATTTCTATAATAAAGATGCCACTGAGGTTGCAGTTTACTTTTGGCTGTTCTTTCCTTTTCCCTGCCTTGTTAATTGCTGCAATATATTTGGTGCAATTGCTGCTCTTCTCATTTACCCCTTTGCGCCGTTTTCTGAGTTGTATGATGCTGGTAATAATGTTTTCTCATTTATGGGTATGAATAGATGATATGTTTACTGAGGAACAAAATGAGTTGGTTGAATCGGCGGCAGAGATGCTCTATAGTCTTATTCATGTCCGATACATTTTGACAAGCAAGGGAATGGCTGCAATGGTAACATTATTAGTCAGGTTATATTTTTCTTTGGATTTCTGTCCATTTATTATGAGTTATATGACTTGTTGAGATGTGAATTGTGCAGTTGGAGAAGTACAAAAACTATGACTTTGGAAGATGCCCAAGAGTTTACTGTTGTGGACAGCCTTGCCTTCCTGTTGGTCAATCTGACATCCCACGTTCAAGTACCGTGAAGATATACTGTCCCAGGTGTGAAGATATTTACTACCCTCGATCCAAGTACCATGGCAGTATCCTACATTATACTAATTTTTCTGAGGCTTCTGCCCTCTTGTTTTATTTGCATTCTTGTCTATGCTGGGTCCACGTGTCTCTCTCACACAATACACTCAAAATCATGTAAAAATGCATTCACTGAATTACGCCCTGGACTCTTGTGTTGTTGAGTATCAGAACCACCACGGTTCAAAAGCTACCAGACAATGCATCAGAAACTAACCACCAATCCCACCTTTGCTACTAAAAGCCCTAGCTCCCAATAAGTTCCATTCTCTTCTTGAAATCAATCGATTCCCATTTTGCTGACCAAATAAACATCTGGCCAATTTTTGGGTTCTGACTTCTTGTTTGGCGTTTCAATGATAAAGAAAAGATTTCCTCTATCAATTATTATCGAAATTTCTTGTATCTCTCTATTATACTCTACTTTTTAATCCTGAATCCTAATAGGATGGAAAGAGCAGCCAAGTTCTACATTTCTTATGCTGTAAAAGATACCCAAGCAACTACTAGATTATCTAAATTTATCCTAGGAACTTAATTAAGCAACTGACTTTGAATTCATGAACGACAAAGGCTGTTTTTGACAGCTAGACGTGTGCATTGAAGCATAAAGGATTTAGTAAGACTTAGACCCTGTTTGGTGCACAGTTTGAGTCCAAGAATGCATTTTTTTGTTTGATGTGATGGGGAATATGTGGTTGAAAAAGAAGAAAAAGTTATTGATGTGATGGAAAATATTATTTTATTGAAAAATGTGTAGTTGAAAATTATTAGAAGAATGAAAATGAAAATTTTAATGTGATTCAAACATGGGCTTAATAAATAATGCATCAATGGGCTTAAGCCATTTTGCAGCATGAACTTTGTGGAAACGATTTCTTTTAACTGACAAAGCTATTGATGGAGCTTATTTTGGTACCACATTCCCTCATCTCTTCTTGATGACATATGGACACCTCAAGCCACAAAAGCCAACACAAAGTTACACACAGAGAGTTTTTGGCTTCAAGCTTCACAAGCCTTGACCAGAGGAGTTTCCAGTAGGTCGGATTGGGATCAAATTGACTGCCCAGAATTGGTGTTCATCTGGCTTCGATGATGTACAAGTTCTTAAGGAGATCACAAGCTAATCATGATAAGCCAGTTAACCAAAGAGAGATGAATACGAGGATATTGAATAATTAATGAGGTGCACTGTCTTGCAAATTAGACGTTTAAGCTCTTTCCATAAGTTCGACAGAGTATATGTAATTTTTATTTCTTTTTCAGGTTTGTAACTGTTTGAAATACTTCTGAATTGATGCTCGTTGTGTGTCGATATATTGGAGCTATATTTTCCTATGGAGCAGCCATGTAGTACTGTTTCCAAATGTAATCCTGCACGAAGCTGTTAATGTTTACATAGTAGTGTTGAGGGCCTTGAGGCTGACAAAAAATGGGAAAATGAGTCTTCACGTTGTGTAATTGCGTTGGAAAATCGCACTTACCATTGGGACAAATCTTTTGAGTTTGCACGTGGTTATTTATCTTATTCCTGTTTGACCTGGTGAAATGAAAGTTTTCAGGACAAAATGTTAATTGAGAAATCCTTAAATAGGTTTTCGGGAGACAATTTCGTCACGAGTAATGTTATTTATCAAGATTGCTCATCATCAACGGTCCAGGTCCAGGTGGCATTAATTTATTTTTTATTGATTATTAGTTTATATATTTGCCACTTAATGGGCTGGTAAATTCGTCCACTATGCGTTGATGTAGACGTGATACATAGAAGAGTTTGATTTTGTGAATATATAATCATTTCATTCCATCGGCTTCAAAAACAACAATTTTAGAAATCTAGAATTGTTCAACGTTAAAGCATATTCGATCATAATATCTCGATGAGTTATAGTTGATTAGGAATGAAGCAATCTAACAAAAAATCACCTGATAAGACAAATTCCAAAATAATGGATGACTCTATTAGTCTTAATCAATCGATAACATTGGGGGTATTTGTCAAATCAAATAATCAATTTCTAAAAATCAATCAATAGAATATTATTCAATCACACATTTCCAACTCATCAAGAATTTAACCTGCTCCATTTGAAAAGGAAAACAAATGACAAGTGGATACTTTGCACAATTGCCATCCTTTTCAAAACTCATGTTTTTAATTTTCAATTTTACCCAATTTTCTTCTCTTTATACATTTTCACATTTTTATAAAACAGAGAGAGATTGATACTATTAAAGATTTGAGTAATTTAACAGATTATTCAAACTGGATCTAAATTCATCTCGTTCGATATTTATGTCTTGAATCAAGATTGAAATTATTAGTTAGTTGTCCTAACTTCAGTTCCAATAGAAGTAGATTAGTATCCAGCATATATCGTTCTATTTACCGCCTGAATTCATGTCAAGTACGCAAGATTAGTAATTCACACACTTCAACCATATACTCATACTATTGAATGATTGAAAAATAGGCTCAGAAATATTAAATATCATCAAAATATATGATTCGAGAAAAGTGGGCCCTACTCTGTTGGAAAATTTCGTGTATGCAGTAACAAACAACGTCGGGAAATTCTTCAAATTACCTTTAAAATTCTGTAGAAATTGACTCCAAATAAATCCTTAAAAATGTGCAGTATAGCAACAATAATATAAACGTCGAGGCAAGTGTTGAACACTTTGTCTTTAAGTCAAATTTGTTCCGTAACGGTGCTTACAGTTTATTGCAATCAACTCCTAAAATACAATGACTATCTTCTTGTGTAAGTATCACTACAATACACAAGAAACGGCGAATCAGAACTTGGTTTACGAACTCCGGTGTGCAAAGTGGAGAAAATCAGAATTTATGCAACAAGAATGCAAGAATTTGGTTAGAAATGAGAGAAAATGAATGTTATATGAGTGCATAACGTTGGTGTGAAGATTGAGACATCCCTAGGGAGGAATATATAGATGTTGAAAGGTTGTGGATGAAGTAGTGCGAGCCAAAACACAACAGTGGCGCGTTTCCAAATTTTCGTCCGATGTCCGCTCGCTACGTCACTCGAGCGACACTTTCAATGTGCCCGTCGCTCACTGTTTGCTCGAGC
Organism: Fraxinus americana; assembly: GCA_035079005.1. Lineage (NCBI taxonomy): Eukaryota > Viridiplantae > Streptophyta > Magnoliopsida > Lamiales > Oleaceae > Fraxinus > Fraxinus americana. The sequence goes on along the minus strand of CM068719.1, from coordinate 26,681,795 downwards.
AAGCAATACTGTCACGCGAGCGACGGTGTCATCCAATCTTCTACCTTTTTTCCTTCCAATTTTGGATCACAATTTGTCATTTATCCAAAATTGGTTTTGAGACTCTAGTTATACACAAAATCAAATTTGGGGCGAACCCTCCATTTCAAAACGGCAAAGAACAAATAAACCAGTTACATTTTGACCGAGGTTGACATGAAGTCATACCCAATGCTTGGTTTTCGATTCTTAACCAATCTTTCTCGAGTTTAAAACCAACTTCCAACACTCTCTACCACAGTTCCTTTAGAGAGAGACTATTGTTTTTTTCTTCGGTAGTTTGGTTCTTTTACTAAAAAAATAAAGGTCAAAAAGACCACTCCATAGCCCTTTTAAACTTCTACTATCATTTTGTCTTTTTAATGCTTTCTACTTAATGGATTACATTCGGCCAATGAAAGCTAAACTGGTCACAAAAGTAACAATAATGGAAAGAACTGGACACGAAAGTAACAATAATGGGAAGAAGCACGGAATTTTGTGACATTAGCATATGCTTTTCACTTAATTTATTTTACCAACTTAACCTTTTGGCTATCGCGATAATTACGTTAAAAATTAATTTAAAGGATATTTTTTAAACATTAAACTCCACTCACATTTATCGATAATTTTGTACATGTTATGTACACGTAAAAAAAAAAAATACTGATGCATATTCTTATCGAATATCAAGATACCATTGATTCTAACGATCGATAACATTAAAGTTATTTTGAGATCGACGACTTAAATAGTTTAGTTAAGTTTGTGATGCATTTATTATGTTAGAATTGATAGAATATATCTATATATTTCATTTTTCTCCCCTAGTCTTGTCGATTTAACGTCGAGAAATGAAAGACTAGTACTACTAACGGATAGGCCACTTAACGGTCCTGCTGCCCTACAAAAGGTCGCGTCTTCATATTTTACTTTCCTTTGTGGCTCCACTCTCGAGTCCAACTCTGGTCGAAACAACCCTTATCACTTCTCTTTTTCGTGTAAGAAGATTTTCATCTTTGATTTTAATTTAGACATAGCCATCCTTTTTTTTTTAGTGTATAATTCAATCATGTAAATACTTTGCTACACGTCTTTTTCTTCAATTATGTTTAATTTTGACGTGCCAAATATACTGGGTGTGTCAAATTAAAAACTACTAATTTGAGTTATTATGAGCTTGTTTGGTAGAAATTTTTTGGGAGAATAATTGATTTTGAATAGTGTTATGATGAGAAATGTGTGATTGAAAAAGAAGAAAAAATTATTGATATGATGAAAAATATTATTTTATTGAACAATGTGTGGTTGAAAATGAGAATTGATTTACTGTAGAAAATGAGAATCCATACCAAACAGACCCTATATATGTGATCGAGATGGAAGATGTTAGTGTGTATATGAGGTTCAATCATGCTACAGATACATCATTTTTGACATTTTCTTTTACATCGTATCACGTGATAACATATCATTGAACAGTTTAAGAAAGATGATTTTCTGCCCACCACATTTTGAAAACATTGAGGATGTCATCCTGAACGTAGTATGAGGTTTTGCATATTATTTTTGAAGTCAAAAACGTCTCGTCAACAATTGTATCTGTATCAGCTCTCATAAATCTATGTTGTAACCTACGAATATGATGAATCATTTAATATTTCAATAACATTATTTATTAGTTGAGAATATTATTTTTGCCGCATGATTATTAATTAATATCTTATGTTAAAATGAATAATTGGGTTGACTTAGCATTACTTTAGACATGATTAATAATGTTATATTGCTTTAATGATAGTGTAGCAATGGATAATTTGTTTAATTTTGACTGAGTAGTCAGAAATACTTGCATATCAAGGAATTTTTTAGATAGAGATTTATTTTCAGAAATTTTCGGCTAAAAATGAGAAATAAAAATAATTTTCTCTTTTCTTTTTTGGAGGCGTTAAATAAGTATTTTCTACATTGTTTTACGCCTAACTTTGAAGCTTTTTTCTAATTCATTTGAGATTATTACTCTGTTGAGAGATTCGATGAGTCAAATGTTTCATAATGTCTATTTAGAGCATGTTTCCCAGGATTAAAATCCAATTTTAATTGAAAATATGTCTGTATTGGATCTCACTCGTCTAATAAAAATCAACAATAATGGCTAATTTTTCGATTTTAATCCAATTTTAATCTCTACCGAACATGCCTTTAATAATCCGCTACTTCAATCAAATAATTTGATTTCTTTGGGCCAATTATTGACTCAAAAAGGGCCATCAAAGTTGAAATTTTCTATTGTTATTTATATAAATAAATAGGATTTCATCCGTTACTAAGAATTTTTTTTCATTTATTTTGAAAAGGTTCGCCACTAAAGTCTAAAGATACTCATTTGTATTTCTCGTAAAAATAGAAGGACCAAAACGAAATAAATATTGGATCTATCAAGCGGTGGCCAATTCGGTAATAATCGATAGATAAGGGGCAAAAATAAAAAAGCAAATAGTTTATAAGCAGTCCACGGCTTTTTACGGCCGGTCGCCATTGGTAATAATCCTTTTCTCAGACACCATTAAACTCCTCGTAGCCTCCGCTCTCTCTATCTCTCTCTCTCTCTTTCTCTCACATGCACGCACTAAATCTTTTATTCACGCACATATATATAGTATATACATGCGTATACGCGCAGGAATTCATTCCAACCCACGCCTCCATCCATTTGAAGAAACCTAGAAATTGCAGAAAATCAAGAAAAGAAACACAAACTGCCTGTGAATAAAGAAATTGAATCTGTTTTGTGAATTTGTAAGCTTTCGTTTTATATATGTAATGCGTCAGAAAAAATCTGAAGTTCAGATCGGAACAGAAAGCAGTGGCATCTCTTCCGATTTCAACCCTACCCCACTGCCCTCTTCTTCCCTTACACAAAAACACCCTCATCTTTTCCAAAATTTTCACCCAAATACACACTATCCTTCAAATTCATCGACTTCTGTGAATAATAGCACCCTTCAGATCCTTATCAATGATGAAAATCGACTGAAGGGTCAAAATGATCGGTTTCCCCTCAAACCCTCACCTTTGAAGAGACCTAATGTTCAGCAATTTTCGAGTTCACTTTCCAAGACTCCGACTTTGTCAAATGCCCTTCACAGATATGGGTTTTCTGGACAAAATCCTCCTTCAAAATTTAGTCTTCTTTATACAAGGTCTCAAAACTTCTTGACCCATTTTCACCACCATGTTCATTTTCTACGCCGTCGAATGCGCCTCCACCTCCGCCTCATACTCCTCCTCAGTCTCCCTTTCTTTTACTTCCTGGTCTCCCACCCTTCCAGCTCGTTTTTTCTTGATTTCCTCTCTGCCTTTGCCTTCTCTGCTGCGCTCTTGTTTTCTCTCAATTTGGCCATTCCAAGACTTCCTACGATATGGTTCTGCATTGCCAGGTCGTTGCCAGTTAAAATTCGTAGAAAAAAACAAGTAAACTGGCCTCATTTACCGGTATTTTGGTCAATTGGGTCTTCTCACAAGGCGGATAAGAAAGCAATTTCGGGGTCTTATGTAGAGGCATACAACAACGGGGATGTGTATGAGGGCGAGTATCACAAGGGAAGGTGTAATGGGAGTGGGGTGTATTACTATTACATGAGTGGGAGATATGAGGGGGATTGGGTGGATGGTAAGTATGATGGATATGGAGTTGAGACATGGGCGAGGGGCAGCCGGTATAGAGGGCAGTACAGACAGGGGCTTAGGCATGGTTTTGGGGTGTACAGGTTTTATACGGGAGATGTTTATGCTGGGGAGTGGTCTAGTGGGCAGAGCCATGGGTGTGGTATTCATACGTGCGAGGATGGGAGCCGTTATGTGGGGGAATTTAAGTGGGGCGTTAAACATGGCCTTGGACATTACCATTACAGGTAATCTTGGTGATGCTTATTTGCATTCTGCCTTTTTGTTTATATGCTTTGTATAAAATCGTAGGTTTTATTTAAATAGTTGATCCCAGAATATTTCGTGTCAATAAATCAAGTCTTCTTTAGGTAATAAAGTTGGATTCTGTCGATATTGGTCAATATTTTGGCATAAACTCGATGTTGTGTGTATATGTGATCTGCCATGTAAGGCGTGTTTTTTCGGACAAAAGATGATGTTTATGATTTGGATCATGTGGACATCTTTAGAATTCATCCTCCTCCTGAGACATTGTTGGATAATTATTACAACCTTTTTTCATTTTATTATGAACTACTAAGTTCTGTTTTGTTGTTCATAATACCTGTTTCATCATGCCCTTTGTCACTTGAATTAATTAAGCATTCAAATCTTTTATATGCCCCCACACCTCCTCCAACCCCTTAATTAAGATCGTTGCTTCACTATTAACTGTGTGTGCATGCATGCCAGAACCTAATATTTTTGTCATGAATTGTTTTCTAAATAGTAAATGGTTTAGTAATAAAGCCCGACTGTAAATGGTATATCACCTTACCAACATGTAAGATAAAGAGGGTAGAAATGAAAAGATAAATTGTTAAAACAAAACAAGAAGGTATAGTGTTGACTCCGCTCTCTGTTTCCTGTTCTATATTGGTTATGTGAGTTACAAAGATAAACTCATCAGTTTTCACCAAGTTACTATTTGGAAGCAAGTAATTGAAGTTACTTTTCTTGCATTTCTTTAGCAAGACATTTGTGGGAATAACCTTGTCACATAGGAATTTTTTTTTCGCATTTCTATTCCCGAAAAAAAACAAAAATCTAAAATACAGACCTACCTAATTCCTCTTTTTTACTTTAAGCGAACACTCAGAACCTTCGCTTGGTAAATATTTCATGCTGAGGTTCCTTGCTGTTGCCAAAACCTAAAAATTTGGAAGGATGAAAGCTATAAATTTGAATTTTCTATAAAACATCTGCATCTGGTACTGAAAATAGTAGTACTGTCTGGTTTAACAATAATGTCTCAAGTTTCTGTGTGAGACTGAGTTAGTAGACAGTGGCATCTTGATAACATTTCTGCCTCTTGTATATTATTTTACTGTCTATAAGTATCTAAATTAGAATATTTACTCTGCTGTATTGTCTACAGAAATGGGGATAGATACGCTGGAGAATATTTTGCTGATAAAATGCATGGATTTGGCGTCTATTCTTTTGCAAATGGCCACCGCTATGAGGGTGCTTGGCATGAGGGTAGAAGACAGGGGCTTGGAATGTACACTTTTAGGAACGGGGAAACTCAATCTGGTCATTGGCAAAATGGGGTTCTTGATGTTCCTAGCACACAGAGCAGCTCACATCTTGTTTCTCCTGTTGCTGTCAACCATTCAAGAGTGCTTAATGCTGTTCAGGTAATTGTTCTTGTTTAATATTTTTTATTCCCATCTTATAAGGTGTGATGATTGAAAAGGGATAGTATAGAATTCTTGAAATGGTGAATATATTTATCTCAAAAACAATAATCGTATGGCCAGCTCGTGTTTTTTATATAATTTGTTTTTCTTTTTTGTTTCTTTGTAAGCAAAGTGAATTTGATCCCTTTTACTGGTTTTTTTTTTTTTTGTAATAATTTGATTTAGATATTTATGCAGTTTCCTTAGTTCTCTATTAAGGGGATACCTTGTCAATTTGGGGAATTTTGATTGTATCTTGAGCTTTTAGGTTAATTTAGTGAAGTGCTAATTTGTTTCCTGTGCATATCTATACTCTTTCCTCTACAACGACAATTAGTAACAATCTTGTTACCAATAAAGCTGCAGCAACTGATCAATTAAACTAGGAAAATATATTTGGCCCCCGTTTAGCCCCTGTTTGGTTCAGCTTAAAAAATGAACTAAAATCTAAGTCAAAGTTAGCAATTAATTATAATCACGCATTTCATGAGACACAACTTTTCAACCACATATTCCATCAACTTTTATGCAGATCTATTAAAAAATAATTGATTTCTATCTAAGACAAAGAGGGGCTTATTAAGATGTGGACCACATTTTCAATAAATTCATTTGTTATCTTTTTTATTACCATTTCTGAACAAATTCAATGCAGCCTTACTCCATAATTAGGTGTGCCAGCTGTATGAATATTACTTTTCACTTCACTCTATCAAGGACTGCCCAAAGCTAAACAAGTTCAAGTTCTTTTCAATTGCCTCCCTTAATATGATTTTAGTTAAGACTTTTTCTCTAGGTTTACCACAGTCAATCTTCATAATTGAGATACAAACTTAAAGCAGATTCTAGTGTATCCTTTACAGAATTTGGAATCTTTCTAGACTCTTGAAGTTCTCGTTATAGTCACAATCTTCTTGTACGTATCCTCGATAACATCTGAATACTCAGTTTTTACACATTATCTTTCCTAAAAACTCACCATGTACGTCCTTACGAACACCCTATCATATGATTCTTCTAAATAAGTGAAAACATATGATGATTCTTTCCCTATATTGCTCCATTAGTGTTTATAGTTTCCATAATTGTTTTTTCAAATTGAAATCCAATTTATTTCTGAAACCATCAATTGTTGGTTGTTTTCTCTATCAGTCTGCTTAAATGTTGTTATGTGATTTATTAGCTTAATTCCACAATAATTTTCTCAATTCTTAGTATCTCTTAGTTTTGTAAATGTGGTTTAATTTATTCTTCTGCCTCTCAATATGTATCTTTTTGGTTGATATAATTTGTTAAATAGTTTTGTCAACTAAGATATGCCTACTTCATACAATCACTTCTATATCTCAATATGAATGGTTCCAAAGCCTTACCAACTTTTTACTTTTTAGGCTTTCTTCGCCCCTTGGACGTTAATTATGGGAAGGAAAAACATTGTCTACTTTCCTAGTGATAGTGCCTTTTTCTTTTCGAATACTTGTACCCTGCTTTCCATTCAACAATATTTCAAAATAGCATATCTGCATTCTTTTAAATGTCCTTGACTATTTCCAAAACTCAAAAGTCATTGTCCGAATGCACTCAACAATCTAAAACACTCGTGTTTGTGCTCCTTGAACTTGATAACTTACACAAAATTACACTCTCCATCTGTGTCAAAGCATTTATAGAACTTGTCATATGCTTTCTATTTCATCTCTTTGACAGCTTTTCTGGCTTCCTTCTAATCCTGGTCTTTTGCCACATCTTGTAATTGCTTCTTGAAAATTTTTACTCCACCACTACGTCTAAACAGTTGGTCTTTCCTAATTAGCCCATTTTTGTCAGAAATTGTACTTGCTTATAATTTGGTCAAACTGAGTGTTTATCCACATATCAACTTCTGCCTATATTTTATCCATTCCTTAGAACCCATAAATCAGTTATAATTTATAACAAGCACACACTTAATTTCTTCTATCATCTCCTTCACTGGCTCCATATAAAATAATCTGGTTCCACATAGTGTTTGGCGTATCATCTGAGTCTCTAAGCCACTTCCTCCAAACACCTTACGGTTAAACAAGCTTAGCTCATTATCCTCTATGTCCAATTATTGTCTAACAATCCTTCATAATCTCTTTCACCCATGATTGTTGCTTAGAACGAAAAGCCAAAACCAAAATTATATAATGGAGGTTAAACTCTCTTCCAAGATGACCTTGCAAGTTGCAATCTTTGTAAGTTGATTTATTTGTTCTCCTAATTGAAGGGAAAAAAAATAAAAAAATTCCCTCTAAAATAATCAAAGTTGACATCCTCCATTCATTAGAAAGGTGTCACTACAATTAGATCTTACGTCAAGGGAAGGTCTAGGGTCAATGGTGGCGTCATTTTTATCTCTATAACCAAATCCACTCTGTAATTCATCAAAAGCTTGTGAACCTTTCCCGTGTGCATTGAAGTCTCCTATAAAAATTTCTTGGCTCAAAGCCATCTCCATTGTGTTCTCTTTCATAAGTTTAGGAATTCGTTTTGGATTTTTGGAACAGAATAACTGGCACAGTTCTTCATACAAGAAATAGTACATGAATATGCTTTATAATAACTGATACAGTATTTGATGCATATATTTTGCCTATAATTTTTACAATTTTACGAGTAATCAGTGTTTACATTTGCATTATAAGTTGTTCACGTCTGTCAATAGAAACCGGTAACTTTGATATGTTATCGATATCTATGTAGATCTACACCTGCCATGGAAAGATCGCTTTAAATAGGCTTTGTGATGAGTTTTTGTTTAATTATCAGGAAGCAAGACAAGCAGCAGAGAAAGCCTATGAGGTGGCGAAGGTGGATGAGAGAGTGAACAGGGCAGTAACAGCAGCTAACAAAGCAGCTAATGCAGCTAGAGTAGCAGCCGTGAAGGCTGTGCAAAAGCAAATGCATAATTGAAGAGACGAGATTCAGATTTTCTTGTTATCTAAGAATTTGCAACTAACTCAATTGTCGGTTCAAAAATTGACTCGAGGACAAAATATGGTTGCCGGAGGTTCAACTTGCAGTGGTGATATCCACGGTTCACCTACGACCTCATTACCTATATCTAGCTTTTTTTTCATTTTGTTATTGTAAAGTTGAGGTGGGTATAAAATGGAAAGCTGGTGCCAAGGGAAACCCCTAATCCATCCGGCCTCGTATGTGAATTAATAACTGCTGAGGAATTTAATAGAAATGTTATATTACCAAATATAGTTTTTATTTTCCTCTTTGTTGCCTGAAGTCTAAAAATGTAGTCTTCCATGGCATGACAGAAAATCAATGTTCTGTAAGAGCCGTTCTGTATTTGGTTTTATCCCCATCTGATGACGGGTTATACCGGATTGGTCAGGCCATCATCATCACACTTTTTTGCCCATCTGATGACAGGTTATCCCGGTTTGCTTGGGACATCATCATCACCTGAGTCGGTCTAGCCATTGGACAGATGATTGTCAGCCCTAGTTGGCATGGTTTAAGAATATTTCAGGGCGACGCCTAATGAAATGCTGACTGTGTTGTGTCCACAGGACATGTTTTACACCTCTACACCGGCTTTGTATTGCATTTTGAGAGTATGGCTTGTCCGTCTAATGCACCAAAAATGTAAAATAAATAAACAAAATTGTTTTTAAGAGTTTTTGATAGAGCATGCTTCACAGCGTCCTTCGTTCTCTTTGTATCTGCAGTATGCTACAAGGCCACTTTTGTGCCTACCAGTATATTCAAGAGACTAAAGCTGGTCGTATAGAACTACAAATACATGTATATCTTGGTTAAGGCATGAAGCCAAAAATGCACGCTGATCAGATAAAAACTCCAAGATGTCGTAAAGTTTTCAACGTAAAATACATAATTTGCAATATCTGAGTCTGAAGTAGTCAAGTTAGTCGATCCAAAGTCAGAAGGATATAAAAGGACTCCAAATACAGTTCAACTAAATTAACCTATTTAACTCTCGGTTTGCTCCCTCAGCCTTCGGATTGTACTCCTGACCGTCACAGCACTAGCGGTGCTGAAAAAATAAAACAAAACATTAAAACATGTCAGGTTAATCGAGCATGGCATAAAATAAAAAGATAAAACAATAGTACAGAATAATTACTTCAATGTGTAAGCACCACCAGCTTTGACTTTGCCACAGTCCTTGCATCCCCAAATTCCCACAGCCTTCCTCTTAACCGCGTACTGCAAAAACAGTTCCATTTAGATGAAGTGCAATGTTACACCAAAGCATCCTAAACGAGTAACGTTACACCAAGAAATGTAAAACATAAGCATACCTTCCCACAAAACTCACAGAAATACTTGCTGTGCTGACTAACTTCCATCTTCTTGATCTGTTTCCTCAAACTAGCACCATAACGGGTGCCTGAAACATTAGAAGATGCAACTTAAAAAGCGGACAAAGTGATAGACAGGAAAATATAGAACTCAACTGCAAAAGAACCCCAAGTTAGATCGATATGACTACAAGAAGCTAGACTGAGGAATTATCTCTCGAATCACCACAGTGTACACAAAAGTGAGCTACAATTGGTTTTCAGATTTTTTTTTTTGAACTATATATGCCCACTCATGGTATAAAAAGGTGGTAGTGAAGCGCGCCTTGATGCCCGCCTTACTGTGAAGCGCATGTAGTATGCCTCGAGACGGTATTTTTGAGGCTAAAAATATGAGGTTCACGCCTCTAAATCTGAGGAGCAGGCGCGCCTCATTTAAAATTTGATTTTTCAATTGTATGAAAAGAAATCAGAAAGGGCCCTTCTTAAAAAAGGAAAAAGCCCATTTAAAAAGGCATTTTGGGCTTCAAACAAAACAATAAAATACCTAAAAAACTAAACGGCAACCAAAAATTAGATGACCAAAAAGGGAACAAATTCAACAGAAATACAAAAGTCGGAATTCAAGAAGAATATCTTTTTCTTCATCAATTCAACATGTATGTTTTTCCACTTTTCTTTTTCTTTTTCTTTTTCTTAGGGTTCAGTAAATCATACATGCAATTAGTTGCTTCATATACACATTTGAAAATTATAAATTTTATAAATGTTTTGAACTTTTGATTTATATAATTAATACACGATTTCATCCAATCGCTTGTATAAGCTCTAAAACTAGATGAAGATGATTTTGTAGAAATTGAGAGTAGCGAAGAGGAAGATGATGGAGAAATTAGATATGATGATTCCATTAACGATGCTAGTAATAGTGATGATAGTGCAGACTATTAGCTTTTTTTTTTTAGTTTAAGCTGCTTCTTTTTTTCCATTGCAAGTGGAGTGATTTCTAACTTCTGTAATGCTTTTTATTTTGCTAAACATTTTTTTTCTTTAGGTGGACTATATCTCAATATGCTAATTGCTATATATCCTATTTACCATATGCTCCAACTTTGATTTTTTTTGTATTATTTTATAATTCTTTTACTTAGATTTTTTTATGTAAGGCTTACGCCTCAATCCGCCTCGAGGCTTACGCCTCGCCTCATAAAGAAAAACCGTCTCAGTACTTAGTTTCGCCTTTTTAAACATGGTGCCCACTGCAAATGTTTATATCACCTTTTGCTCTCTACTATCTCAATGATACTTACAAACATGCCATACTTAATTCAAGAATTAAAAAACTAGGAACAAAAGAAAGATTGAATCAAGAAATCATTGAACAGTGTTAGTACCGTATTTCCCAACAATACCGACTTTCTTGGTTCTCTTGGCCTGCACAAATTAAAGAATCAGAATGAAAATTATCGTCACACCAATCCTCAATGCATATTAATATATAACCCCACATTGAACCCTTTTCTGTTACAAGCTCAAATATACAGTTCTGTCAATATCGATGAATATTCTCTAAGGTGTAAAATCCTTTAACTAAGTTGCTGTATAGAAACTGCTCATTGGATTGGGATCATATTGCAAAAATTAGCAAAATTAGTTTCTTTGATTAATCAATCAAATAAATGAGGCATGAAAATTACCTATAACATTAAAAAAAAACCCATAGATATAAAGGAAAAATCATTTTTTTCCCTTATTTGTGTCATTAAATCAGATTCTCCTGCAATGAAGATAAAACATTCGTACTTGTCTAATAAACAAATGAAAAATAAAACCACCGAAATTCCCATTTTACGCGCGCGCGCGCACACAATTTACAAATAACAACAGTACAAACACGAACAAATCTATAGCCCAAAAAAAGAAAATAATAAAAAAATCCTATGCCTTTTAATCCTAATTTTCTTACGTTCCAGAACACTTAGATTTGCGTGTGCGTTGAAGAAGGTACCATTGCAAAGTGCAAACGCGAGAACCGAGAGGCGGAGAGATATAGACTGTTGAGCGAGAAGCAAAAACCCAGATTCGGCAATGCCAACTCCGAACCTATTTATCAAAAAGGCAAAGTTGTACTCTTTGCCCTAATCTATTTTCTTGATAGCAAGATGATCCTTTCATTTTCAAAAAGAAGCAAAACGGTCTTACGGGGTCGTTGAAATTTATCCAAGTGCTTGTTTGTCTCCCATTTTTGGAAAAGAAATAGAGTTTTGAATAGTATTTTTTAGAAAATACGTGGTTGAAAAGTAAAGTAATTTTATTGATTTGTATGTACAATATTTTATTGAGTGAATATGTGGTGAAAATTGTTTAATGTAACAAACAATGTTTGATAAAATGGATGACAAATAGGGGCTAAATTTTGACTTAATTGTCCCAGTGGTCAGTGAACTTATCCAAACATTGAACATGACTCACGGCATAAAATTTGTTTCAAATCGTTAACGGAATTAATGGCATGGCTAACAGAATGTACAAGCGTTACGCCGTTAACAAATATCACGTTTTCGATTGCTTACTAAATTTTGAAAAATGACTTAGATTATTCACTGAAGTTTGAGATGGTCAAATTTTAGCCAATGAACTTATAAAAATATTGTTGGATAGTTCTTTGTTAAAAAAATGTGTACCGCAGGTGCATAAATCGCGTAAAAGTAATAAAATGGACAAACGAGTCCAGGTTATCGATATCACAAGAAATAATTACATGATTACACAATATTTGAATTTAATTTTGATATAATGTTGTAGAATTTTAACTATTTTCATTCTTGAATAAAATAATATTACACGTAAATCCAAAACTTTTCTTTATTTTGTAACTGCACATTTTCCATCAATTTACTATTTTAAAATGCAATCTCAACAAAAAAAGGGGCTCAAACACCCGTAAGTAAAATTTACTAAATTAAAGTTTTCTTTATAGTGTTTGAGATGACATCCCAACTTGTAAACAACAAACTCTAATTCTCTTTGTCCATGGTGTCCTTACTAGATAGATGCCCATTAAAATTTTCCCATTATGTTTGCGGGAGAGCGAAGGTTTTTGGCCATATTAGTAAGGCCAATTGTATTTATCAAAGATTTTTATTTCTTCGCGTCTTTTGTTTTGTTTCTTTTAATAGTTGGTTAAGAGGACTTTAACAGAATGGTTCCCAATGTCCTCTCTTTTGAGAAGGTCTTTCTTATATAGGCAAGACTGCCCGTTATACAAGGAAACTTAAATCTGTACATGCTAATTACATAGAGAACTTAGGGAGCTATATATGGTAAGCTATAAGCTAAATCTCCTATCCTATTAATGAGAGTATATACAGCCTAGATTAATAGCTATTAACAATGCACAATTTATGGCCTTCTATTGACATCCCCCCTCAAATCGATGCGGGCTATCCATAAGCATCAATTTGTTTGTAAGAAAATTATGCCTATGTTGTTGCCGTGTAAGAGCCTTGGTAAAAATATCTGCCACTTGAAGATTGCTAGACACATGAGGAAGAGAGATAGTTTGAGCTTCAAACGTCGTACGGATGAAGTGGCAATCAACCTCGATATGTTTAGTGCGTTCATGGAAGATGGGATTGGCTGAAATGTAAATGGCACTAGTATTATCTGCATGAAGAGAAGTAGGACTACCTGGAGAAAAGCCAAGTCCAGCCAATAGCCCTCGGAGCCAAAGTATCTCAGCGAAAGCTTGGGACATGACCCTATATTCGGACTCAGTAGAGGACTTAGAAATACGATCATGCTTTTTGCTTTTCCAAGAAATAAGAGCCGAACCAAGAAATATACACCAACTCATAGTAGAGCATCGAGTGTCACTGTACCCGGCATAATCAGCATCACTATATGCTACAAGATCAAGTGAAGTACTAGCAGGATAGGAAAGTCCCCGCAAAGCTGTGCCATGGACATAGCGAATGATTCGTCGAACTACAGCTATATGAAGGTGCCGAGGAGAAGCCATTAAATAGCTAACCTGTCGGATTGCATAGGAAATATCAAGTCTAGTAATTGTAAGATAGACCAAGCTGCCAACCAGCGTACGATAGGCTACAAGGTCTGACAACAAGTCACCATTTTCTTTGCACAGCTTGAGATTAAGTTCCATGGGAGTATCAAGAGAGGTAGAGTCCTAGAGACCAGCAGCAAACCACCAAATCTTGGGCATACTTGTGCTGTAAAGGAAAAATACCATGTGAACCAGTAGTAATTTCTAGACCAAGAAAATACATAAGAGATCCCAGATCCTTCATGTGAAAAAAGTCCTATAAATACTGCTTTAATGGGGAGATCAGAATCGAATCAGTACCCGTGATGATTATGTCGTCAACATACACCAAGAGAATGACAATACAGATCTCAATTTTGCGAAGAAACAAAGATGCATCATACTTGCTTTTGAGAAAAGCAAACTTGAGTAGGGTAGAAGTAAATTTCTCATACCATACACGAGGGGCCTGTTCGAATAAATCTTGAGCCCTTCTTCGTTTGAACTCTAATTCTTCCTTTTCCCTTCACATTTACTACATCTCCATTTCCCAATCTCACTTTTGAGTTTGAATCTTCCATATCAATAAAGATTCCTTTATACGAAGTCATGTGATTTGTGCATCCACTATCCAAGTACCATTGAGTTTCATTTGAGCAATTTGAACTTGAGAAACATGCTTCATTTGTTGATTTCGGTGCATTCAAGGAAGCATAAAACAAACTTGATTTATCCTCCTTCTCTGACACAATTGGCTTGTTGAGTATTCTTTGCTCTACAATTCTTTTGCACATGTCCAAATCCTTTACAATTGTAACATCTTGGCTTCCTTTTCAACCAACAATCATTTTCATGATGGCTAATTCTCTTGCGAATTTTACACCTTTGTGATCGATTTTCTTCACTAAATCTCCTTTCAAAATTACTTCTATCTCTAGCTCTTGGACTTCTTCCTCTTCCCCTACTACTTCTTCCACCTCTACTTAACATATCTATCCCCTTTTCATAATTTTGGGCTGCCTTAAGTTGTTATTTGATCCAACATTTAGTTTAGATTGAATATACTCTCCATTGATTTTTCGGAATGTCGATTCAACCTTTGTTTAAATGATTTCAATGAACCCATCAATTCCTCAACTCTTAACTCCTCAAGATTTTTTGTTCCTTTAATCACCGCCACAAGAGGATCATATTTTTCCGGCAAGCTAATCAAAATTTTTTCCACCATTTTTGTATTTGTAACATCCTCACCATATGACTTCATTTATTCACAAGCTCATTAAATCTATTCGAAAAATTCTTTAATACATTCATTGTCTTTCATTTTCATATTTTCAAAATCTCTTCTAAGATATTGAAGTTTAATGACTCCTACCTTCAAGTCTCCTCGGTATTCCTTTTTTAGAATCATCCATGCTTCATTTGCTTTGATTGCCATGATTCATGGAAAGACTAATCAGACACTGCTCTATGCGACATTGAAAGTGCACTTGCATTCTTTTGTCTTACTTCTTTAAGTTCCTTCTTCTTGGCCGCTGTTAGGACTTTCTCATTTTCAGGTTCTTCAAAGCCATTATCCACCATATCCCATAGATCCACAGTCATGAATGAAGTCTTCATCTTCATACACCAAAAATCATAGTTTTGGCCGTCAAAAATTGGAACAAATGACTGCTGTAAACTTCAATTTGAACCACTTGTGCTTGCCATTTTAATTTCAGCAAAAAACCCTCATTTTTTAACCCTTGATTCATTTTTTTTTTGTTGCAGTAGAGAACGAACCAGACCATGAGAAGCTCTGATACCATGTTGACTGTTTTATACAGCTTTGTCGACAGAAATAACAGCAAAAAAGGCACCAGCAACAGAAGGGAAGAAGCTGGACAGAACCGGTGATGCAGGGAAAAATAGGTGTGCTGGGAAATCTGGGAGGAAGGAAAAGTAAACGTGAGACAGAGGTGCAAATCTCCTTTTTTTTTTAATTGATAGTACATCAGCCTTTTTACATTACAAAATGTGAGATTTTAACCTACCGCAATACATAAAATCAACCCTACACTTGTTTATTTTACAGCCATTGGATTAGACAAAATAAAAAAAAAAATTTCTTTGACTTTTTGTAAACACATTACATATCAACAATTAGCATTCTTCGAAGCTTGATATGGAAATAAATCGTAGTGATTGAGCTGACAACTTGTATGTACATGCTTTATCAAAAATCACTTCAACAGGTGCCGTGATCTTTTGTTTTATATGCGTTCTGCAATTTGAGATGCCGGAGGCTCAGGGCCAGACATCGGGGGTGGTGGTTTTACATCTCTTCTCACTAACTATGCTTTTCACATAAGGCAGTCTCGATTCTGATGGGTTTAGACTGGCATTCTTTTCCATTTTTCGTCTGATTTAAATCTTTTTAGTCAACGGACCTTATTTATCCTGGATTGAAGGACATTGGAGCATTAATTTAAGGGGTCACGTTTCTCTATGTTAAAAAGTTACATATATTGGAGAGTTTGTATAGAAATAGGGGTTTTGGATGTTGTTGTTTATCCCACATAGGATAGGAATAGAAAGAAAAACTTGTTTATAAGTGTGAAGGTTATATCCTTATTAAATTGGATAAAAGACCATTCAAATGGGTTTTGGGCCTGACCCATATGATTTGGGCTTGATTGGGCTTCTTGATAAGTTATATAAATATATATATTATATAGTCAAAAGATGGGACTTGGGGGTCTTGGGTCTTGTGATTTCTAAATTTCAGTTTTGTTCGATTTTGTCTGAATGGATGTGTCTGATCAACACAACTGTTTTACCATAACCGACACAAAGGATAAGGATCTTCGTTTTCTATATATTTGTGGAGAAAACGTCTGTTTCACTTACTGAAAAAATCCTGCATTTTAATCCTTCATAAATTTTGTTTGAGAGAAGAAAATACTGAGTATAATCGCCAGAACCAAGAATCGAGTGCTCGTTTCTTGGGTATAGATTGTTGAATCCTGGTGGCAGACGCTCATCGAACTACAAGCACATGAGTAGGGGCGAATTTCTGCTATAGGACATAGCATTGTGCTAGCCTCAATCTGAAATTCAAGTCAGTATCATTTATGTTAATTTTGTTGTCGATCTATATATTGCAGTGATACTATTCTATTTTGTAAGTTCATTGCGTTATTAGTTCTGTCTAGTTCTTTGTTGTTTCCAACAACATATGTTCCTGTTGCATCAACGACCCTTTCCTTCACACTATTTGTAGTTTGCTGCATCTCGATTTGAATTAGAAGCTTTTATTATTGAGAAACACGGGGTGGGGTGTTCAGTTCATCTGTAGACAAAATGATTTAAATTAGTAGCTCTTCTTATTTTGAAACACAGTAGGTTGGGGGTGTTCAATTCATCTATGTACAAAATTATTGGTAATGGAGTAACGAGCCATGATAAGAATAATTCGACTTCTCATTAAAGGAAATCAAATGAAAATGAAAACGGGCAATGGGGAAGATGAAGATGTTGCTTATTATGCCTAGTTGAGTCTGCAATTAACTGTTAGCCGGAAAAATTGTGAAAGAAAAAAAAAACTCATTTCATTACCATGCATCTGATTCTTCTTTTTCTCCTCTGGAAAATAGATTTCCTCGCAACTAATAAAAAGTTCCTTATGTTTGGCTCATGTTATAAATTATTTATAAACAATCTAGTCACATTTTTATCAAGACATTTCGAGATATCCACAACTACTACCCTCTTGACCCTTACTGTTTTTTTTTTTTTATATATTTATAATTTAAATCATTTATAAGTACTTTCCAGGCATGCTTACATATTTTCCTATTGACCCGTTTCTTTACTCGAGCTTCTAATGATCTTTTTCACTAACAGGAGCCGCAGCTGACTGCCTGCCAACCATTCGACGTGTATGCAAAGCTATTTTCCTTGTGATATAATAGATTTGTTTTGTTTTGTTATGTTTCTCCAATTGTCCCTTCTTATTTTGGAGATGGATGTGAAGGGGTTAGTTTTTCCTGATTTACTGAATGTATTATTTGGGAGGATAGATATTATTGTAAATATCTGGTGTGACAGATTGTTGCTATTATAACGTATTACTTCACTTGCTAGGTACGTAATAAATACACTTCTTTTATTTCATTACGGTATGAATTATTTCATCTAAAAGTTAAGTTGTGATTTCGGAATTTATTTAAATATAGTCTTGTCGCGTTTCCTCATGTGCAAAGTTTCGGGTTGTGTCTCATGTAAAATAAATAAATTGTGATTTTATTTATTTATTTATTACATTTATTTATGATTGAGCATGCGAATTAAAATATCTATGATCATTTATGATAATATAAGTTGATTGTTTGCGTTGAGAAGCATAGTATGACACAATTTTTATTTCGATAAAATTTTTTGCAACCAATGTATAAGAGTTGACATCTTGTACTGGAAAGTGTGTTCGATCCGCTATTCAGGTTATTCTTATTGCATAAATAGTAAAAGATGCCACTAGTACGCTTATGAGTGTATTAAACGGACCATGTGTTAAGTTTAATTCTATATGATCATTCGGAGAATTAACACTTAATTGTTAGGTATTTTATCTAAATTCTTTGATATGGTTGATTCACCAATAAGTCTGATTAATTTGAAATATGTCGATGAGTGGGGAGTTTAACAATGAGCGAAGTAAAGAATATGGATTCATGTCGGGAATTGTCATCCTTAAAAAGGGTATTAAGTATTTTCTTTGAACGATAAAAATTAGAACTTGGTGTTTTATTGATGATTAAACTTCAACATCTATTATTAGTTCCCAGAACCATTAAAGGAAATGGTGTTTAAGTTAATGAGAATAATTAGAGGGATAAAATAAGCATTTATACTTGTACCTAATTATCGAATTTTAGACAAAAAAAAATACAGATATGACGGTCAAATGAAAGTATCAAAAAATTATTGGTTTTTGTGATCTTATATATTCTGATAGTGTTTTTTTTTTTTTTTTACCTTCAATGAAAAAATAAAAACTAATAATTAGATTGAGTGGTCATAGACATTATCTAATTCTTGGAGTTTTGAGGGTATATGTCTATCAAGTCCTGTTAAGTATTGAGACTTAATTGTAATTAATATAAAGTTTTGAACTTAATCGTAACTGCTATGAAAATTATGAACTTAATTTTAACTGTAATTGTAATTAAATAAGACAAAAAAAAATTAATTGGATTTGAATTTTAATTGAAACTTATATTTGAATTTTAAGCCCCCTATCTGGCCCTATTATCCCAAAAATTTATTATTATGTCTCTTATTTTTAACCGCACAATCTTTCATAAGATAATATTACACGTAAATCAAAAAAATTCTTTCTTTTTCAACAATAAATTCTTCAAAAAAAATATTATTCCAAAAATTATAATTGCCGCCAAATGGGCAAAGACTCTTATTTTGGTCTTTATTTGGAATTCTTATTATATATGGTTGATTTTATTTATTTATTTATTTATTATCTCCATAAATAGAGATTAGATGAAACCAAGAAATCCAACACTACAAACACAACAATTCCGCAGTCTCCAAATTTAGAGAGAGGAAAAGAGAGATTTCTTATTTTCTTCATTTGTTCGGTACCAAAATTAATTTCTTGATTTAATTATAAGAATGTACCCACCACATATTTATGACTCTTAAAAATATCATAAAAGATTTGAACGTGGAAGCATCACGTTCTTGAAATTAAAAGTTGAAAGTTCATGATTCAAACTCAATTCAATAATTAATCATCATTTTTGGATTAAAACAATTTGAATACTTTATTATTGACAAAACATACGCATGAAAGGTTAGAAAATATTGTCGTCTTGAATTATAGAATCTTTTTAATTTCTTAGTAATTCTTATTCTGCATTCTAACATATATATATATATACAGAAATGATATAATGAGCACCGGTGCTCATCTTATCCTAAGTACCGATGAGTTGACACATTAATTCATTGGTGGATAAAGATTTTGTGAGTTCCAATCCACCAATGAATTAATGTGTCAACTCATTGGTGTTTAGGATAAGATGAGTATCGGTGCTCATTATATATATATATATATATATATATATATATATATATATATATATATATATATATATATATATATCTTCTATATATAAAGTGGCTATGAAACGGAATTCGTTGTTTTAACGAAAAATTTAACAGAATTTGTTGTTTTAACGGAAAATCTAATAGAAATTATTGTTTCCGTTAAATAGCAATTAAGTCTTGACCCATTCCTTTCATATTCCTTGCTATTTGACTGGATTTGGCTCCTAAATTGCTCGATTCTTCTCCTACTCCACTTGAAGCCTGGTAAATCTCTTGTCCCTCGCTCCCTCCCTCTCCGGTTCATAATCTAAAGGATTTCGATCGGTGGCCCAATATCATGTTCAACATTAAAATAAATAGCCATAAAATAATATTAAAATGAAGTAATGATTGTATATACCTTCAATTGCAAGAATTCCCACTTCCAGAAGATGTTACCGTCAACAATGGTGGTTTCAATACTAATGCCCTTGGAAAAAGGATATGCAATCATTTTTGTTTTATCGGAAGTGTAACCCTAGGTCTCAATTCTTACCTTTAAGAACAAGAAATTTTGGGCCGTGATGATGGTAATTTGACTTAACCATTTTAATTTACCCAATTCTTGCCTAATCAGTAATCAATCATTAACCTTCTGATTTGTTTCCCTCATCTATTCTTACTACGGAATTGATGTCAATCAAATTTTCTTAGAATAAATTTACCAAATATGTAGATACCATGAAAGATTACATGTACGAGTCAAGATTGTTAATCAAATTGTAAGCATACAATATAAAAAAATTATCATACAACTTAATGTAAATTTAATAGAATTAAATGCATGTTAAATTTAGAATTACTAGGCACGTCAATCGTCTTGCGCGTTCAAGGTACATTAATCCAATGTGACAACATAGTTAGTCTACACAAATATAATTATATTAATTAAATAATAAATGTAACATTGATGAGATTAATATAGACAGACATAATAATTACGCGAATAAAGCACGTGGTGTTACAAAATCATACATCTTAAAATAAATTTCGTCCTCAAAATTGGAACATTTCAAATAAATAGGGCATTGGTAATGCCACTTCCACTACGTAGTTTTTCTAAAGTTAAGTTAACTAGAGTTATCCTCTTAATTATAAATCCATTGTCTTCTCCGTTTAAGATTTGATGAAATAAAAGTGGAATAATCCCTTGGTTAAGAGACTTCTGTTGATTGGAGAGGAAGACCATCAAACCCAATTAAACATGGTGGAATGAGAGTTGCTTCCTCTCTCTCTCTCTCTCTCTCTCTCTCTCTCTCTCTCTCTCTCTCTCTCTCTCTCTCTCTCTCTGAGTGTGTGCATAGTAGCTGCTAGCTTGCTACTATGTTTGGTGAAGAAACAGAACATGCACTTGGTTGTTCAACAGTTGAATTGATGGAACATACTGGAGATGCATCTCTTAAATTTTTCTTCAAAACTTGATTTTTATTATAATAAGTTATTTTAAAAATAATTCGATTTTTTATTAATTATGTAAACCTATTAAAAATTTATTTTGTAAGAAAATCGACCATATGTTAAAAGCGTTGCAGAGAAATTATCAAAAAAAATTGAAAGATTCAAGTTTATGTAAATCTAGAGAAACTAAAGGAGAAAAAATATCGACAGTTTAATGTTATCTCTATTGAAGCAGTGCAAAATGAGGAAAATGTTGAATCGTCATCTTAGAATCAAAATTATCTCAAACAGCTTTCATAAAACTATGATGATGTATATATATATATATATATATATATATATATATATATATATATATATATATATATATATATATATATATATATAGACCATGCTATAGACATGCGTAATTATTTATCAATTATATAAACATTACATCATTGATTATTACATCATTATTAATAAAATTAATTCTTAACCAAAAAAATTATATATAAACTAAGCAAACGTGCATTGCACGTTGCTTAAACCTAGTGTGTGTATATATATTCATTAAAATATAATGCACGTTTGCTTAAACCTAGTGTGTGTATATATATTCATTAAAATATAGTTAATTAATTAATTATTAATCATTTAATTGTTATAATTAATAATTTATTTTGTCACACAACAATTCAAAAAATATTTAAAACATTGTTTGATATTATACGCTACAAGCAATGAGCACTCAAGTCTCGAGATTGTGGAAAGCAACTCAAGACACAATCAGCATATTCAGCTATGCTTAAGTTAACAAAGGTAAGTTTTACTTTTTAGGTAACTTGTTTTTTTTGGTCAAATCATAAGTTCTTATTTCATTCTCAAACCAAACCAACATGGAGAGAAAATGGGAGAGTAACACATTTGTTTCCAATCTCCTAAAAAATCTCCACCATTGTGACTTTTGACCACCTAGTTAAGGGTAGTCTGTTGCGCCAACAAAACGAACCCTCCAAGAATAAATCAAAAAGAAAAAAATAAAAAATAATAATTAATTACTACATCTATACATACGAGGTTTATCTCTACAGTTTTACATGTCTCTTACAACAATAATGATAAGCGTAATTTCTACACTTATTCGAGGTCATAAATCATATTTTTTATTGTCTTTTGCATAAAATTTCACCTAATTTATGTTATATTGTATTTTGTAGAGAAAATTTTATGTTTAATGAATAATTGGAGAAATGAATGCAAAAGTGGAGAAAAGTGGCAAAATCCGAAAATGAAACGTTGGAGAGAAATGGTACAATAAATGGATCGAAGTTAAATGGATTTCAAATTTCAATGGACTTCTATTGAAAATTTTAATTGAAGGACCAAATTAAACCTACATAATATATAAACACACAGACATACGAAACGCATGGCAAAAAAATAGAATTTGGTGGCTGAAAAAGAGGCAAAAAAAAAAAAAAGCAGAAGAAGAAGAAAGAGGAGAGAGGCAAAGCAGTTGAATGGAAAAGTCAAAAAAAAAAGCAGCATAAAGGAAAGAGAAAGAAAAAGAACGCTGAGAGAAAAGAGAAAAAAGAAAGAAAAAGAAAAAAGAGAAAAGGAAAAGAAAGGGGACGACATACACGAGCAGTTTAACGTTTCGTCAATTTTTTATGATGTCCTTTTATTTTTGCATATTTTATTTTTACAGTATGAATCACTAATTTTTATATTAGGGAAAACAGTGTAGTTGTCTTGTGATCCTTTATTTTTCTATTCAAGATTTATATGATTTATTTATTTATGTGTTGATTTTATTATGAGTTTAATACATTAAATTACATCATTAATAATTTGATGATTATATGAGTTTCTTACGAATCGAGATGTGAGTTTGAGATTTAAACCATATAGTAAAATTCGATAAATTAGCATAACGTGTAGAGATATCTACACTAATTATTGCGGTTATAATATGGATTTTTATAACTAGTGTTTCGTTTAACTAAAATTGATTTACATAGAGAGATGAAATTTAATTAATTAAATAGGCTAAATGTGAACTTGAGAGGTGTAAATTGAATACAATAAAAGAATTTAATCGAACACTAAATTGTATGAATCTTGAATTAAGAATTGATGTGATCAATAAATGAAATTATTATGCCCTAATATTCATCACATATTTGAATATTCAATTATCTGTTGTGTGTAATCTTTTTTATATTGTCAAGTAGTTAAACGTAGTTAGGAAAAATAATCACAACCATCATAATTATTTACTTACTTTTGTCAGATAGAAGTTAGAAAAATTAGATTAAGTCTTAAAGTATAGCTTTCGTGGGAACAATATTTAGACTCAAAAGTTTACTATACTGCTTGTTACGATATCGTACACTTACAATATAAAAAATGCAATATATACTACAATATACAAAATTACAACACATAGCACGTTTAACACTATTTTCATCTTCTTCGTTCTTGAAATTAAAAGTTGAAAGTTCATGATTCAAACTCAATTCAACAATTAATCATCTTTTTTTGATTAAAAAAATTTGAATACTTTATTATAGACATAACAAAAACTTGAAAAGTTAGAAAAAATTGTTGTCTTGAATTATAGAAACTTTTTAATTTCTTAGTAATTCTTATTCTGCATTCTAAATTTGCACTCTAATTATGCAACTTCATTAAAATATAGTCAATTAATTAAATTAAATTAATCAATTATTAATCATTTAATTGTTATAATTAATAATTTATTTTGTATCACAACAATTCAGAAAATATTTAAGACATTGTTTGATATTATACGCTACAAGCAATGAGAACTCATGTCAATATTTAGAGAAATGCTAGAGTTACATCAATTTTGACAGCCCTCTCACATACATTTGGTGGGGTCCACGATTAAAATAATCGTGGGCTCCACCCATGGGAGAGAGCTGTCAAAATTACTGTACAATTTTGATTGTACATTAAGCATTTTTGCAATATTTAAGACATTGTTTGATATTATACGCTACAAGCAATGAGCACTCATGTCAATATTTAGAGAAATGCTAGAGTTACATCAATTTTGACAGCCCTCTCACATACATTTGGTGGGTCCACGATTAAAATAATCTAGGGCTCCACCCATGGGAGAGAGCTGTCAAAATTACTGTACAATTTTGATTGTACATTAAGCATTTTTGCAATATTTAAGACATTGTTTGATACTATACGCTACAAGCAATGAACACTCAAGTCTCGAGATTGTGGAAAGCAACTCAAGGCACAATCAGCATATTCAGCTATGCTTAAGTTAACAAAGGTAAGTTTTACTTTTTAGGTAACTTTTTTTTTTTTTGGTCAAATTATAAGTGCTTATTTCATTCTTAGGCCATGTTTGGGAGGGATTAAAAGCCAATTAAAATTGAAAATATGGCCGTTATTGGACCCCACTCATCTAATAAAAGTCAACAATAACGGCTATATTTTCAATTTTAATCTGATTTTAATCCCTCCCAGACAAGCCCTTAAACCAAACCAACATGGAGAGAAAATGGGAGAGGAATGCATTTGTTTCCAATCGTCTGAAAATCTCGACCATTGTGACTTTTGACCACCTAGTTAAGGTTAGTCTGTTACGCCTACAAAACGAACCCCCTAGAATAAATCGAAAAGAAGAAAGTAAAAAATAATAATTAATTACTACATCTATACATACAACGTTTATCTCTACAGTTTTACACTAGTCTCTTACAATAATATTGATAAGCGTAGTTTTACATTTATTCGAGGCAATAAATCATGATTTTTTATTGTGTTTTGGATAAAATTTCACATCATTTATGTTATATTGTATTTTGTAGGTAAAATTTTATGTTTAATGAAAAATTGAAGAAAAGAATGTAAAAGTGACAAAAAATAGCAAAATCCAAATATGAAACGTTAGAGATAAATAGTATATTAAATTGGTTGAAGTTAAATAGATTTCAATGGACTTGTATTGAAAATTTTAATTGAAGGACCAAATTAAATATATATATATATATATATATATATATATATATATATATATATATATATATATACTAGGATTAAGCAACGTGCAATGCACGTTTGCCTAGTTTATATTTAATAGTTTTGTTTAAGAATTAATTTATTATTAATAAAGATATAATTTTTTGGTTAATTAAATAATTAATGATGTAATGTTTATGTAATTGATAAATAATTAGATGTATGATTTTGATGTTGTGATGTAAGTTGGTGAGATCGAAGAAAATAAGCAAAAGTTGACAAATTTGGAGAAATTGCTAAATTGTAAGGGATCCAAAGTTTGGGGACTAAAATGTAAATACTTAAAAATTGTGTCGAACCTCACTATGAAGATTTGAGAGTGCTCGGAGTCAATTGAATAAAGGAAGATATCAATGGAATCAAATTTAGTCAAAAGATGATCACAAATCAATTTCCAACCGAAAAGTTATGCTCCGATGTTTTAGTCTCATATTGAGACCTATTTTTGGCATAGAAAGTGATCGAATTGGAGAATGATGTCTAAATTAAGGTTGTAGCCAAATGAGTTAGTTTTTCAACGCATTTTGAATCGTCTCAATCGGACATCGGAATATAAAGTTATGATAAAAATACTGAAAGAAGGTGCAGCTGCCTGTTTAAAATAAGAAATTCCGTTACATAGTCCGTTAAAATAACAAATTCCGTTAATTTTTCCGTTAAAAACAAGAAATTCCGTTACATAGCCACTTTTAATATATAGAAGATATATATATATATATATATATATATATATATATATATATATATACACACACAGACATACAGGGGAGGGAAAATAGAAAAGAAACGCACGGGAAAAAAAGTAGAATTCGACGACTGAAATAGAGAAATAAAAAAAGGAAGAAAGAAGAAGAAAGAGGAGAGAGGCAAAGAAGTTGAGTGGAAAAGTGAAAAAAAAAAAAGGCATCAGAAAAGAAAGAAAAAGAAAAAGAACGCCGAGAGAAATGAGAAATAAAGAAAAGAAAAGCAAAAAAGAGAAAAGGAAAAGAAAAAAGACGGCATACACGAGCAGTTTCACGTTTCGTCAATTTTTGTGATGTTGTTATACTTTTGCGTATTTTATTTTTATAGTATGAATAACTAATTTTTATATTGGGGAAATAATGTAATCGACTTGTGATCCTTTATTTTTCTATTCAAGATTTATGTGATTTATTTATTTATATGTTGGTTTTATTATGAGTTTAATGCATTAAATTAGTTCATCACTAATTTGATAATTATATGAGTCTCTTACGAATCGAGATGTGAGTTTGAGATTTAGACTATGTAGTAAAATTCGATACATTAGCATAACGTGTAGAAATACATACACTAATTATTGCGGTCATAATATGAATTCTTAAAATTAGTGTTTCGTTTAACTAAAACAGATTCACACAGAGAGATGAAAATTAATTATTTAAATATGCTCTTTGGAAACTCGAGAGTGATAAATTCAATACAATAGAAGAATTTTATCGAACACTAAATTAGGTTATGAATCTTGAATTAATAATTGAGGTGATCAATAGATAAAATTGTTATACTCTAATATTCATTACATATTTGAATATTCAATTATCCGTTGTGTGCAATCTTTTTATATTGTCAAGTAGTCAAAAGTAGTTGAGGAAGATAATCACAACTATCATAATTATTGACTTATTTTTGTCGGATAGGAGTTAGAAAAATTAGATTAAGTCTTAAATTATAATTTTCGTGAGAACGATATCCGGACCCAAAAGTCTACTATACTACTTGTTCCAATATCGTATACCTATTATAGGCATGTTTGAGCCACATTATTTTTTTTATTCTTATTTTTCTACTCATTTTTAACCACACATTTTTCAATAAAATAATATTTTCTATCGTATCAATGAATTTTCTTTAATATTTACAATCGTATTAATGAATTTTCTTTCTTTTTCAATCACACATTTCTTATCACTTCGTAAAAATGCATTCTTTTTTAAAAAATGTGCATCGGACGGGAGCTATATAGAAAACGCAATATACAAAATTACGACACAAAGCACGTTTAACACTATTTTCATCTCCTTCCCCTCCCATTTTTTTAGATTTGTATTTTTCTTTCGCTGGGTCGTCATGCTTCCCGCCATTGTTCTCTCACATTGAAAAACCCTAATTTCACACACCACTCCAGGTAAAATCGACAATTAATTGAATAAAATCTCTTTTAATCACCTAACTGCAGTTTAAGTTATATGATTAATTGAGAGAATTTTTTTGGTTTGATTTTTGATGTTTTTGATATGATCAGTGGATTCGCCTGGGAAGAAAGCATATTTGAATAACTTCTTGGTAGAAGGCTTTCTCTAATATAGAATTTATGTCCCAAATTCAATCAAACGTTGGAAGGAGCGAGTCTGCACAGTACAGGAAATCCGGTGGCTCAAATCAACAACACCAGTTCTCCGGGCCCGGTTCAGTTAAGGGAGGCGGCGTCTCTTCCTTCCCCTCCAACCGCAGGTACACGTGTTCTGTAAAATTCTAGGTTTTTTTTTTTTTTTTAAAATTTAAAATATCTTTTTTCCTGTCATATGTGTGCATAGACTTGTGGTGAATGTGGATGTGACTGTTTGTTCGTTAATATCAAGACTGCTTTTTTAAAGTTTCTATGAGGGATTTCTGACCTTTTTTCCCTTTTATCTGATGGGATTAGTTTTAAGAA
The DNA here is from genome assembly GCA_035079005.1 of Fraxinus americana. NCBI lineage: Eukaryota > Viridiplantae > Streptophyta > Magnoliopsida > Lamiales > Oleaceae > Fraxinus > Fraxinus americana. Next base: position 26,653,763 of record CM068719.1, on the reverse strand, counting down.
GTATAATACCAATACACAAAGAGGCCAATCGGGGGCGAGAAACCCAAATGCGAGCTGGGATTCTAATGCTCCATCTGCAGCACATGCTGTACAGTATGGTACTAGTCAACAGCAGCTACCCCATGGTATGCAATAAGGCTAAGTTGATGATTAAGTTATATATATTTTTCATTCTTATTAGAGTGTTAAGTTGATAGTTGTATTTTTCCCATATTTCCACTTGCAATTAATGATTTTGTAATACTCTTTTTGATGTCTTAGCTCCTGGAGATGCATCAAATCCATTTCTTCTACAATTTGGATCCATAAGTCCGGGTTTTATGAATGCAATGCAGGTATGCGTCAATTGCGTGAAGGCCAAAAATATATTTCATTTTTATTTTTACTTCTGTTTTGTCTTGTCATGTCATTTGTAAACTCTTGAATCCGAAGGATTTCTCCCAACATTTTGTAGGTACCCGCTCGAACAAGTTCTGCCCCACCAAATTTGGATGAGCAGAAAAGAGATCAGGTTTGTGGTTCTCTCCTTTCTAGTGATTCACCTGGCAGATCTGAAGTTTCCTTTAGGGCTGTCCGTGGGTCGGTTCGGTTCGGTTCTGAAGATACCCGAACCGACCCAAAACTTTCGGGTATTTAATAAATGGACCCGTCGGGTCCAAATATAATTATGGAACCGTTCGGGTTCGGTTCCGTTCGGTTCGGTTCGGGTCGGTTCGGTTCCGTTCGGTTCCGTACCATAATCAAATTTTTTAATATTTACAGCAACACTACATAAATACAACTAATGACATTTCATTCGTAACTTTTACAAATTAACATAACCCAATTCAAAAACATATAAATAACTAGCCGTCCAATAAGATTAATTCAATGCATACAAATACCAAAAAATAGATATTAATATTACAACAAAACTACGTAAAGTATATTCATTTGCTTCAAATTAAAATGGGCTAATAGGCTTTAAAAATGATTTGAATTTTAAAATTAAAATTATGAAATAATCTGATTTATTTAATTAATTTGCTAATTTGTATAAAAAAAAATAAAATAATTTAATTAATTCAATATAAAAAATAAAAAAATTATTTAGTTTCGGTTCTTATTCGGTTCTTCGGTTCTTGGTCTAGACCCAAGACCCGACCCAAACCCATCGGTTCTCGATTCGGGTACCCGTTCGGGTATTTAATTTATGAAGAACCGCTCGGTTCGGTCCGGTTCGGTTCGGGTTCGGTTCGGTCCGGTTCGGTTCGGGACTTTTGGACACCCCTAGTTTCCTTCAACTGCCAAAATATAAGAATCTCATGAATCCCTCTTCTGGGATAGAAATATTAAAATACTCAAGCGTTAGTATCTGGAGCATTGTGGTGCATTGGTTCTTTGACGGTGTGTTAATATATCTTGGAGGGGAAGGGAAGGGAAGGGAAGGGACTGGAAGCGAAAGGGAGAGAATGAAGTTACAAAGGGAAAGGGTTTTACTGATATAAATTCTTGTTTTGGTGAAGTTAGGGGAAGGGAGGACTTCTATTATTTAAAGAAGCTAAAGGGAGCAAAATCATTTTTCTTCCTTCTCCTTCTCTATTAATCCACATACAAAAGGGAAATTTCCTCCATTTCCATTTGTTATCCTTGTTCTAAATGAAGTCTTAACAGTTGATTGTCATTTCAGTGATGCTGTATGCTTTTACTCTCCTCACAGTTTCTGATAGTAGCATCTTTGAATATTTTCTTTTCCGTATAAAAATATCCATTAGCACTGTAGGATTTTGGGGCTCCAATCAACACCAAACCGGGCTCAGCTTCACCAAACCGACACCACAATCGACACCAAGAAATCTCAATCAAACCTTCCCAATCCGGCTGCTTCTTGACTGCCCACAAAGGGCAGGGTGTAGATAGTATAATAGCCTCAATAATCAGCCACCAAGGCTAGGAGAAGGAGAAGAAAAAAAGGTCAGGCACAAAGCAAGATTCGAGAGCACAAAGCCACACTCCTACCTCCCAAAACTCACGGCTACTACACTTCTCTCACACACTCACACGCTAGAAACCGGGTAGCATATATGTGGAAGAGATGGGCTTTTAGGTTAACACAATTAGAGGCCCAATAGGTAACAAGTTAGTGGGCTATCCACCGAAAAGCCTTCCAAGGTATTGGGTTGGGCCATGAGCAACTCTAACTAATTAGATTGCTTCCAATGGCCCAAATAAGGTTGTGGGTTCAGTCCGAACAATCGTGGTGTCGATATTCACTTCACTCATCGGCCGAAGTCTATGAAGTATAATTCCTACAAAACGGTTTAACATCATAGCCTGGATTTATTGAGTATTGCTGATTTTAGAGAAGAAAATAATTCTCTTATTATTTTCAAGATAAATGTACAGTCTATATATAATGGAAGGAAGAAAAGCTCCTTTCACTATATTTGGTAACAAGATACTAATTACCACAAAATCGGGAAACTAGCCAAATACAAAGATGGGAAACTACGAAATAGGAAACAAACTAATAGAGATTTCAGGAATTTTCCCAGAATCTCTTTATTCCTAAATTAACACAGTCAACTAATAATAAAATCAGAATTGTAGCCGTATCCACGAAAATTAGGGATCGTGTATTTCCACACTCCCTTCAAGCTAGGCGTATAGATGTTAATCAAGCCAAGCTTGGTACTCAAATCTTCAAAATTCTTCCTTGGTAGAGCTTTAGTGAGGATATACGCTATTTCCGACTTGTCGGTGTGTATAGCAGATTAACTGTCCCATTTTCTATCTTTTCCTTTATGAAGTGGCGATCTATCTCCACATGTTTTGTCTGTCGTGATGCGCAGGATTCTTTGCAATGTTGATAGTCGACCGATTAATCACCTTCATCGGT